>MASP02000296.1:8319-21490 GCA_001693025.2 Colletotrichum lindemuthianum | reverse complement strand
GTGGACACTTCTATGCTGTCCAAACGAACCTGCCGCTAGGCTAATAGACCAACTAACCCATTCGCAGACTAACGCTGTCAACTACGTTCGAATACGACTGTTTATTCAATTACTACAGCCCTACGGATACCACGGATCCCATAGATACCATAGATTATATAGAGGCTATAGCTATACGGATGCTATAGCTTCTGTAGGCTATAGCTATAGCTATACATATAGCAAAAATGTCGATAATCAATAAAAGCAACAAGTAAACCCCCGAAAATCACAAAAATGACGGCTATAACTATATTAATTAATTCGAAAGACCTATAGTAACATATATAGCTATAGTTATATTACAGCCACACGTATGCCACCCTAGGGCCCTTAAGGCCTCACGAAAAAGAAGGAAACCCGACCGAATAGGGCTCTACAATTACGACGATTTATCGATTATTACGCACAAAGACTACATTAAAAATACCTAGTTCGAAAGGAAAGACCACTCTGGGGAGGAAGAATGCCCCCAGGGGTGGTATATATGCCCCACGTGGCGACTTTAATAGACCTCCAGCCAGGGGAGGTAATACTTATAGATATGAAAGTAGTTTACTGGTATGAACGATGAACGGCGTGGCCAAGGGGTTACGTACGTACGTACGCATAGCCGAGGGCCATGGTTCGAATCCGTTTTTCGACTTTTTTTTTAACCCTGCGGGGCTGGTTAGGTTTTGGTTGTTTTTGTCTAGATTTTTGAACGCGCGGGGGCGCAGACTTTCAAAAATGGGGAGGATTGTGATGGGCCTGGGGGCCATGAGGCTATAGGTGGCCATGAGGCCAACTGGGCCGTACGGAGAGGCTACGTAGCCACTAGCCGTACGTAGGGCTACAGCCCTACGTAGCCACGTATTTAACNNTAACCGTAGCGTAGCAAGCCAGTTACAGCAGCAATTCAGAAGCCAGTTTTTCCCTTCATTTTTCATCCCTTTTTGGTACAGCCATACAGCCACGGCTGTATGGCCGTTACAGCCACTCTTTTGTAGGGTTCTTTTGTTTGTTTTTGTTGTTGTTATCCCACCCCATTTCAATACTAATAATATCTATATATCCTACTTAAAGCTCCATAGAGATAGTAGTATTTAGAATAACCTATATTACTTATCCCTATTATTTCTTATTATTCTACCCTTTAGAGGTATCTTATTCCCTCTAAGAGAGAGTATTAGAAGCTACTACCTAGACGCCCAGCCAGTACTTAAAATAAAAATTATACTAAAATAACTTCTCTACTTACTAGCTTTACTACTCTATAAGTTATTATTTCTTTATAAAATACTTAAGATCCTTATAGTTGGTAAGAACTTTAAACTTCCTAATATTTTACAGCTCTATTCTCTATACTTATAAATATTCTAGTATCATAAAGAATTCCTTATTATAAATCAGGTAATTAAACTCCATAGGGGTTAGATATTAGGAGTGAAAAGCTACTAGATACCTCACTCTAGCCTTATCAGCTGAAGTTAATATACTTCCCAGAGTATACTTTAAATAGTCTATCTCCACTATTATTAAAATATCAGGGTTAAATATCTGCAGAACCAGTTCTATAATAAAGAATCATTTTAATATAAGGAAAACCTCTTACTACTCCAGTTCCTAGTTAAAAAGAACTAACTTCTAAGTTAGACAGTTTAAAAACTCTATAATAACACTATATTAAGATATAAAAACCTTATAATAATTTACAAACCTAAAGAAACTATAAATACTCTTCAGTAAACTAAAAAGGAACTAGTTAGTAATAACCTCTAACTTCTCAGAATTATAAGAGAGACCCTTTCTAGCTATTATAATATACCTAATATACTTAACTATAATAACTAAAAACTCACACTTCTTAAAGTCCAACTTAAAGCCTATATCAGTAAGGTAGCTAAGTATCTAATAAACTTTCTCCTTATACTCCTTTCGTAAGCTACTAATATAAATAAAGATATTATTAATATATATTATAATAAAATTATCTAGAAACTATTACAGATAGCTATTAATATACTATTAAAATATAGTAGAAACACTAGTAAGTCTAAAAAAGTATACTACCTATTTAAAGAGGCTATAATATATCCAAAAAACTATTTTCTCCTAATCTACTTTATTAATTCTAATCTTATAGAATATAGTAATAATATTAAGCTTAGTATATTAGTAGGTAGTAGTAATCCTCCAGAGAGTTTCTAATATAAGAGGGAAGAAGTAATAATTTTTCTTCATAATTATATTAAAAGCTCTATAATCCACACAGAAGTATATTCCTCTACTTAGCTTTCTTATAAAGAAGACTAAAGTACCAGTAGAGAAGCTACTTACTTTAATAAATTCCTTATTAAGTAAATCCTCTAGAGTCTTCTTATGCACTAGAAACTCCTCCTATAATATACTATAAAGAAGTCCCTATAAGAAATCTAATTCCTATCCCTTATTATTAAGAATTAATAGAATATAATAATCTATCCCTAGTTAGCTGGGAGGCAGTTAGTATACTAAATTTAGATAGAAAAGATCTAGAAATTCCTTTAAAATATTTATAGAAATATAATCCCTTAGGTTTACTTCCACTTTTAGAGCTAACACTTTCTTAATATCCACCAGACTGATAGATATAACCTAGTAGGAACTTAATACCTCACTAGTATACTATATAATATACTAATAAATAAATATAAATAAATTAACACTAAGTAGTTAAGCTAACTAGATCTCTTTAAACTATACTAGCTTATCTTAATATTCTAGATATACTATTATACTACTCTTTCTATATATTATCTACTAAGCTTTAATATTATAAATAATATAATTATCCTCTATTTATAGCTACTTAAGATATAAAAGTAACTATAAACTCTCTATAATATAAATGTAAATCTTCTATATATAGTTACTAACTTCTAAAGTCAGAATAGTTACTCCTTAAGTATCACTAAGTGATAGCTTAGTAATATATCTCCTTATCTATCTCTTTAACTTATTAACTAGCAGGAGGCAAAATTTCTTTATAAGGGAAATATTAATAATAATATAAATATTACAGCCTATATTAATAAGTATATTAATAGAGTAACCTCTATTAATTCTAATCTAAATAGTAACTAACTACTAATTACTTACCTGTTCCTTTTCCTATTATTTCCCCTATTCTATTACTTCCACCTCAGTTAGCTTCAAAACCTAACTTCACTCTAGAGTTACTCTTTTCCTAAATTCTCACTATTACTAAGTAAGATAGTATTATCCTCCTAGTTATCTCCAGTATAATCTAGAGTAGCTATAGTTTTCATAACTTTTATACTAGTTTTCTTATACTTTCAGGCTCTATAGTTCCTATAGATATAATCTTTCTTACTATACTTAAAATATTAATAAGTATCCTAATAGTCCTTAGAGCGTTCCTTAGAAGTAGAGGAGAAGCTACTAAAGCTTCAGTATTATTATCACTTCTTAACTATCCTAATTATTATAATATTACCCTCTATATTATAGGCAGCAGATTTCCAGTGGGGTAGCTAGTAGTATACTAATAACCTCTTTATATATTCCAGCTTCTAAATTATATCTTAAACCTTAAATAACTAAAATCTATACTCTGTGGGAAAGTTAACTATAATAAGTAGCTCCTTAAGGTAGAAAAGTAAAGTAGCCTCCAGTAGGGAGATCTAGACTATATCTAGCTATATATATCCTCTAGTATTAGCCAGAATCTTTTTAAATTAGGATAGAAAAGTAGTTAGATATTTATTTTCCTTCTATCTGAAACTCTATAGCTAGATAATAATATAAAACTAACTATTAGGATCTAGATAAATCCTATCTAGATAATCTATAAAATTATTTAGATTATAAGAGTTCTCTAGCTCTCCCACTATATAGAAAATTTTAACTACCTACTAAAAACTAAAATCTAAGTAGAAGTAAATAAGATATTAGTATTCCTAATTACTATTAAAGAAATAATAGTTAATCTTAAGTTTAACTTTTATCTATTAGGCTTATATTTAGTATTCCTTCTACTTACTTAAAAACTTTAGGAGTAGGGAAAGAAACTTCCTCCAGTAGTTAGCTACTAGTAGAGATATAGTAATATTATTAACCTTAAAGGCTATTATCCTAATAGACGTCATTCCGGAGGTTACTAGAGTATCCTAATATAAGTTAGAGGTATCTATTATAGTAGCTACCTGAGGGTTACTATTTACTATAGTATCTTATTTTACTAACTTATATAAAAGCTTATTAATCCTCTAGTAGAGAGAGCTTAAAGTATACTGCAACTACTACTAAAGCAGTTTACTTATAGAGTTACTACCTATAGGAGTATCCTGGGGAGCTTCAGTATCCTCTATTATTCTTTATATTAGTTACCTATTATATAATATTATATCCTAGAAGCTATATTTAACTAGATTATATACTTAACTAGTAAGGAGCCACACTCTACCTAATATTATCTATATAGTAAATAAAATTAAGTTCTAAATATATAAAAGGCTGGACCTAAGTTTATTTAACCAGAAGGTAGCATAAAATACTATTTATTTAGAACTAAGGAGTAAAAGAGAAACCTTCACAAGTGCGTAGAAAAGTCTGCATATATAATACCATATAGAGCCCACCGGGGCCCCACCCGGGCGAGGGGGTTAGCTTCAGATACCTAGGCACAGCCCTAGCCAGACATCCAGACATAGCCCATAACAATTTCTAAGATATTATAATCTCTATTTAGTACTAACCTAGAGGATAGTTTAGATCTTCTATATACTATTAATCTTTATATTTACTATAATTTTATTATTCTTATAGTAAACTTTCTTAGTTAGTTTAATATTTTTTAGTAAACTTTCTAATAGTATAAATCTTAAATTATAGATAGTTAATATTTACTATAGAGTAAGGAATTTCTTAAGGAATATTTTAACTGAGTAGAAGTATTCTAGTCTAGCATTAAAATACTAATTTAAGATAAATTTAATTATATATTCTCTTAAACTATTAAGTAACTAGTAATATTATATAAGTAATATTATAAAATATTAGTTTATCTTTATATTAAATTAAGTGGTATAAGTATTATATTAAAGTATTCTAAGATTTATACTCTGAAGCTATATAATTAAATTCAGTTAGATAATTTACTTATTAGTAGAGTAATTATAAGTAATTCTTTTTAATATTTATAGTAATTATTTATAATAATTAAATTGAGGTTTTATCTAGTAACTATATAGATACTTTATAATAAGCTTTTATCTACCTAGTAATAGGAGCTAATTTATTATTAAATATTCTTTATAATTATGTTTTTAAGTAGTTGTACTAATTTTTATAATTTAGTTATAATCTACTAAACTAACTAATATTATCTAAATAGCTATCAGTTAAGATCCTAAGGATTTAGTTATTACCTCTCAGTTTACTTTTTAAAAATAAGAAAGTCTTACTTATAATAAATATCTAGAGTATTTCTAGTTTTAAATATTCTCTCTTTAGGGTTTTCTACTATTTTGTTAATAAGAATTAGAATTTATAATAAGTTATTATTAATACTACTAATATATCTGGGAGGTATATTTAAATATAGTAAGCTAAAGTAATAATCCAGCTTTTTTAATATTTTTAAGAGAAAACTAATTAATAGCTATATTTTCAAATAGTTTCAATAGATAATACTTTATCTTTTAACCCTAAACTCCTTACTGAAGAATATAGTTATTACTTTAAGATTATAATTCCTAATATCTACTATATTAGATATCTTACTTATATTTTTAACTTTACTATCTATAAGATATATTATATAGTTAAAATATTTTAATCTGGAGCTTCTAAAAATAAGATATTTAATATTAAACTAAAAGATATAAATAGTAAATATAATAATATATAGATAATTTTCTATTAAAACTATTTAAAATACTAATATTCTATTATAGGAACTTTTCAGATTTTAAGGATTAAGATTAAAATTAACTGTTGGTTACGCTATACCGTAGGGCATGCGGTAACCGTACGTGCTGCCACGTACGTGGCGGCATGCCCTCTATAGCCTACTGGCTACGGGTGCCTGGCACCCGGCGCCAGCTGTAGCCTAGCGGCGTGGTAATTAGTAAGTAATTGCTATACTATAGATCTAGAGCCTTATATAGTGCTGCATGCTATGTAACGTAATAATAATAACAATAAATACCAGAATACTAGCTTGTATCTATATGATAAGATTATATATAGTATATAATTATCCTGACGATTAAACTAATACTGATTAGTAGTTAACTTAACTATTATACTACTATACTGTAGATTAGTAAGGTTTATTATACCAGAAGAAGTAATTATGAAACTCTATGCCTGAGGTCTATATAAGGTGAAAGATTGTGAGATTATTATTTAGATACCTTAGACCCTCCCTACTTTAGGATCTCGCTAGAAGCTTCTGAATATATACTAACTTCTTAAGGAGATTATTATTAAGGAGTTTAAATTTATATTCTCACTCTAATTAAGTTAAGATACTCCCTATAGCTATACTAAGAAG
Source organism: Colletotrichum lindemuthianum (assembly GCA_001693025.2). Classification (NCBI taxonomy): domain Eukaryota; kingdom Fungi; phylum Ascomycota; class Sordariomycetes; order Glomerellales; family Glomerellaceae; genus Colletotrichum; species Colletotrichum lindemuthianum. The sequence goes on along the minus strand of MASP02000296.1, from coordinate 14,910 downwards.
TTTAAATTTATACTCTTATTATTACTAACTAAAGTATATTCAGTAAATATAATAATTTTCCTTAAATAATACTAAACCTTTTTAATACTGGGGATTTATAGTATCTCTAGCTTTAACCTCTTAAGAAACCTATATAGCCTCTTAAAAACTCTTCCTCTATCTCTCTCTATATAGATCCAGTTAAATTAATAATCCTTCCTTACTTTATACCTCTCTAGTCTTTATAATAATATCTAAATTAACCTCTTTAGGTTAGATATCTACCTAAAATACTTTTATACTAATGATAATCTTACCTATAAGTATCCTAATACTAATAAAGATCTCACTTTATCTAAACCTAGAGTATTTTAGATAGATTTAGGAGATTAACTATAACTCTATTATAATAAATAGTATTAGTGAGATTAATACTTACCTGGGATACTAACTAGCTTTTTATACCTAACTGGAACTTTATAGCTAAGAGTTATTTTGAATATTCTAGAATAATTTCGTTAAATAGCCTGAGGTAATATAGTGACCAAGTAATACTAATATAATCTACTACTTTAGAGACTACCTTCTTGCTTATAATATTAAAATTATGCTGAATAGCGAATATCTCTACTTAGTTTTATATTAGGTTACTTAGTAAAATAGTTTTACCTTATAAACTTTTCTAGAGATTAAGGATTTTTACTACTATTTTTCCCTATTAAGGGAGAACCTCTAAAAGTTTCTAGAGTAGTTAGATAACCTTATAATAGCTAAATAGTATATCTTATTACCCTCCCGTGAAGCCTAACCTAAAGTTAAAAGCTTAGCGTAAATAATATTCCTGCTATAAGTAGTTAAAGAAAGATATCTACTACTAATTTAGCTAACCTAGATATTTATAACTTAAGGTGAGAGACCTCTATTTTAACTCTCAGTCTCACTAGCCCTCTATTCCTCTATATTAAAATCTCTCTAATAGTAAGAGGACTATTAAGATTATAGCTAGTAGCTATCTAAGCAGTATAAATAACCTCTATAAGCTAACCCTACTGTCCCTTTCAACAATATATCTACCAAGTATACTACAGACTTTATAAAGTTATATAATAAAACTATAAAGTATAGTGGAGGTCTCTATAATATCTTTAAGTTAAAGATTTATATATTCTAAGATTACTACTTTAAGCTTAGTATCCTATAATATATATAAGTAAGGTTCTTTTCAATTATACTTAAAAATAATACTCTTAAGTTTTATTTTAACTACTTAAGTAACCTAAATATTAACTTTATATTTAACTAAATAGTCTAACAGATTAAGAATTACTTTAAGAATAATAAGAATTAGTAGCTCTACCTCTCTAACTAATAAAATATTACTTTTTAAAGTATTATTACTGAGAATCCTGATAAAAGTAAAAAGGAGGCCCTCAAGCTTCTAATCTCAAAGCTTACATATATCTAAAAAACTTTCCCTACTAAGATCCAGACAGATAACACCCTCTGCCTCCAGCTTATAAGTATATACTATAATATACTAAAATACTAGTTAGCCCTCTTTAGCCTTATAGTAACCTCCCAGAGTCTCTGTAACTAGTTAAGATCTACTATAAGTAATATCTTATTAATCTAAAAGACGTAATATATATAAGATAATAAAGATAACTACTAGAAAGTAGCTAGAAACTAATTTTAGACTAACTATATATATAACTTACCTTAAAGTAACTCTCAAGACTGTAGCTATACCTCTATATACATACAGCCTTACGCTCTAGGTAGCTATTACTTACCTTTAATATCCACACGCAGCCATACTAATTAAAAATACTATATATATAGTAAACTTAGTTATTAGTTTATAAAGTATATTCTTAAGGAGAAATATACCTCATTTAATAGGTATAAGTTAACTACTAACCCTAAGGTATATTCTATAGTAGTATACTAAATTTTCCTTATAAGCTATAAAAATATTAATAGTCTTAATAATAATAACTTTAAAATTACATTAGAAGCTGATACTGATAAAGATATTATTATATAATATTAGATAGATATTAATCTTAAGGGGGATTATTCTATAAGATCTATTCTAGAGATATTTTTTATATTATTTTATAGTAAGAAGCTTATTACTCTAGATAGAGGTAAAATTATAAGAATTCTCTAAGATTAAGTAATAGTCTATACCCTCACTAAAAGTGTTACTACTAGTAGTAAACTTACAGATAATATTATTACTCCTAATATTTCTATATATATCTTTATACTTAAGGGCTGCTACTTAAGTACTGTATTTCAAGGTATTTTACCTAATTTAGATGCTACTAGCTTCTTAACTGCAGGATACTCCCAGTTTACTATATTAAAGCAGTTAATTATCCCTTCTGTTACTTTTATATCTCTATAAAGTAAATTAATTATAATATACTTTAGAGAAGCTACTTCTATTATAATATTTAGAATAGTTAATATATTTATACTGCTTAGCGTTATTATATTTTATATAGTTCTATATGATATACCCTTCCTACTCTACCTTACGGATATAGATTACCTTAATATTATATTTAATAATATCTGTAACAAGCTCCACTAAGGTAAAAAGATTATACCTATTATTTGAAAATAGGGATATCTGTGGATGCTTCTTAATAAGGAGAGAATAATTACCTCTATATACCTTATAGAGATAGAGATATAGAGACTTTACTACTACTTTAGACACTTAGCTGTAATATGCCTCTATAATATCCTCACTAAGGTAGGATATCCAGTTGAATAGTATACTCTTAAGGCTCTTAAGAGGTACTGCCACTACTACTAAATATATAATATAGCTTCCTTGCGATTTTATTTTACTATCTAAGGTAATATTAATTTTAATTTTGAGATTATTATTAATATTATCTATATTAATAACTATAATATACTTTATATTGTTAATATTACTATAATATTTAATACTACTTGATTTTTACTTAACTTATTAGTAAAAGTAATATAGGAGGTTTTTAAAGTGTATTAGATTAATATATACTAAGGTCCTCCTAATTTTATTATTACTGACGTAAGTATAATCTTTTAATTTGAAGACTTTAGATTAGAGGTAAAAACTATGGGATTGATAGTTTATATTATATTTATTGAGGTGTATAATAATGTTAGTAAAGTTGAGTGTTACTATATACTTCTCTGCTATATATATAAAATTTACTATATAGAGCTTCTTACTGCTACTTAAGAGGTATCTTTTTAAGTAGTATGTAAGGTAATTAATAATATTATTAGTCTAAATAGCTTTATACTTATTCTGCTTATGTTTGGAGCGTACTTATATCTTATAGAGGATTCAGCTTCCTCTCTAGATATTATTGCCTGGGTCTGAGTTATATGTAAGGCTACAGAAGAGGTCTACTATAAATATACTAAATATACTATTAATACCACTTTAGTAATATACAATAGCCTTAATACCTTTCGTATAATAACCTTTCTGCTTCAGACTCTTATATATATATAGTAAGAGAAAAAGGGCTAGTAAAAGCTATACCCTCTTATTACTATCTATAGTGAGATGTGTATTCTTAAGCTGCTTTATAGCTCTCGAGAGTTTTAATTAATAGCTATAAAATAGTATTTTAAAAGTGATAAATAAGAGATTAATAATAGTATAGCTAAAGTTATAGCTTTATAAGAGCTAGTATTTATAGCTTTATATACTAACTTTCAGTAGGATTAAGGATCTCTAAGTAACTTAATAGTAAATAGAGGCTTATAATTCCGTGTGGCTGCTCTAATTTCGTCTGTAATTGTCCCTAAAGCTCTAAATATATAGCTAACGCTTTATACTACCTCTATTATAAGAGATAATAATACCCTCCCTCCCCGAGTGGTTAGTAACTTACTACCTTAATTTTGAATACTTCAGACTAAGCTGGTGCCTCTAAGTTATATAACCTGTAGGTATATAGTTAGTTTACTACCTCTAGAGTTTAACTAAGAAGTTTATTTTATAGTATACTTTATAGCTAAGAAGTAGTTAGATTTAGTATTCTTACTTGCTTTCTATATAAAAAGTATAATTATAATGTCTAGCTTACTGTTTAAAGAGTTAATTAAAAAGGAGGTTGAAAGTATTATTAATAATAGTATTGTGAAGATTATCTAATATAATCCTATCCTCCATAAGGACTATAAATATTTTAAGTTTTATATTATTAATAAAATTAAGAATAAGGATACTAATAAGGTATATAAGAAGTTGAGACTTATAATCTAAAATTTTAGAGACTATGGTAAGTTTAAAGTTTTAACGTAATTACTAATAATCTAATAGAGCAGCTAGTAATTAATTTTAGCTGTAACTCTAATCCTCCTTAAGTATAAAAATATAATAATATAACTTTATGATATTACTTAAGCTTACATTTAAGCTAAAATAGAGCTTATAAAGCATATTATAGTTAATCTACCCTTATACTTTAAAAGGTAGTATCCTCTAAACTCTATAATAATTATTATTAAGCTACTTTACAGTCTTACTGAAGCTAGAACTTACTAATAAGTAATTTACTTTATATATTATAAAGAGTAGTTATAAATAGAGACTTTAATATATAACCTATACCTCCTTATCTTACATATTTAAAATGACGCTTTCAGCTTTATTAGTATATAAACTGACAATACTTTCAGTCTCTCTAATATAGTATTCTCTTACTGAGAGGATAAGGAGCTTAAAAAAACTTTATTTAAAGTGAAGTTTAAAATTATGCTCTTAGAGACTATACTCCTTATATTTAATAGAGGTATCCTATTACTCTATAGTGATTACCTCCACTTACGCTAAAAGTACTAAGGGTAAAAGCTAACTCTAATTAATATATATACTACACCTAAGGTACTTAAGAAAGTATATATTAAATAATATATATATAATATATATCTTACCTCTATATACTAACTAGAGGCTCTATTTAACTTCTTATATACAGCATAAAAATAATAACCCTCAAATAATAATACTACTATATTTAATAAATAACTTAAATAGTAAATAGAATATATTAACTGAAGTCTCAACTTTATACTACTTAACTTCTCTAAAATATATTTTTACGTTTTTATTAATAGCTTTTTTACTAATAATAATAACTTCTTATCTTAACTAGAATTTATAATAATCTTAAGTTAAGAGATTATAACTAGTAATAGTTAGTTTAACTTCTATAGTAATTTTATATATTACTTATCTACTAAAAGTAAGAAAATTACTAGAAGTATATTTACTTTAGAGATTTATATTATAGTAATTAGTATAGACTTTACTTATATTATAGTTATATTACTTAAGAAGATTCTTAACTACTAAAAGCTTCTTTAGATTCTAACTATTATATATATTAACTTATATTTACTTTATAAGTACCTTATAAAGTTTAGTATTACTAAAGAGAAATATCTAATAATTAATATTATAGTGTTAAGATAGTTATATAAGTACCGTAAGCTCTATAAAGTGCGGTAGATTAATAGAGATAATAATATTACTGATACCTTCACGAAAGGTACTCTAAACTGTATCCTCAAGAGATTTATTAATTTAAACTATATAACTATTCGAATAGAGAGATAGGTAACTTAAGTAGAGTAGATAAATAGGTATTCGGACGTTATTTAGATAAAAAGTGTAGATTATAAAAGATACTGTTTTTTATGTAAATAGATAGATATTAGGATATATAATAAAAAGAAAAGTTGCTAGTGTTAGTTACACTATACTATAGGGTATATAGTAACCATATATACTGCTATATATGTAGCAGTATACTCTCTATAGCCTACTAGCTACAGATACCTAGCATCTGGCGCTAGCTATAGCCTAGTAGCGTAGTAATTAGTAAGCAATTGCCACGCTATAGATCTAGAGCCTTACGTGGCGCCGCACGCCACGTAATATAACAATAATAATAACGAATACCAGAATACTAGCTTGCATCCATACAACGAGATCACATATGGCGTGTGATTATCCTGACGATTAAACCAATATTAACAGAATAAAGAAAATATTCTAAAGTATAATAACTAATAAGCTACTAATCCTATAAATTATAAGCTATAAAAATAACTTAACTAAGTAATTTTATAAAGTAAGAATTATATAAATATAGTTATTTATAAGATAAAGTTATTTATAGTAATTATTTATAGTAATATTAAGTTAATAAATAATAAATTAGATAACTTACTATCTCTCTTAAACTTTCAGTTCTTAAATCCTAAAAGTTTAAAAAATTTTAAGAATCTACTTAACTATAGGAAAGACCTTTAAAACTTCTATAAGATACTTATATTAAATAGAACTTAATAATTATTATATATATCTAAATTAGACTCCTCTAGTAAACTATTAATATATAGTTCCAGAAGTAAAAAGAAAACTAGGAAAATATAATTTTAAATATAGAATAGGAAGTTTTAAATATCTTACTTAATATTATAAAACCTTTTATTCTATTTACTAATGTTACGGGCCAGCTCCGTACGGAACACGCTACGGAACACCCTACTTAAGTGCAGCCAGACAACAAGTGGACGACTTGT
>MASP02000295.1:0-308403 GCA_001693025.2 Colletotrichum lindemuthianum | reverse complement strand
AATAGGTACCCACCATTACCCATGGGCCGTATGGGCCATTACCCAGCTGGGTACCCGTGGGTAATTTCCAAGCCTATGCATGCGGATGGCCTGAAGGACGGGATGCTGCGAGAGGCTCGGAAGATGGATGACGGCCGCATGTTTGGGACGTATCCAGAGGAACACGAGTAGCGGCTTTGGTGACTCGGTGAGAGTGCGACAACAGGAGTATATTGGCTGGCTTTTGAATGGGTAAAAGGACTCGCTTGCAACATCCTTTGACGTAGTCACAGAGCCTCCTCCTTCCGGTCTTCTTTTTTTTCTCCTTCCGCGCCTTTTCTCCTTGCTGTTCTGGGAGGGTGGGATGCCCCTTCTTGTTCTGGATCTTGGACTTGACGTTGTCGATGGTATTGGAAGACTCGACCTCGAGAGTGGCCGAGTACAAGAAACAAAAGCTAAGAAGCGTGCGGAAACTTTTTACTTGGGGTTGTGCACCAAAGGAGATTCTCGAGGAAGGAAACTGTCGAGAACGCACTTTCCCGGGAAGGAGACTCTCGGGAAATGCTCTCGGGGAAGGGACTCCCGAGGACTTTCCTTTCTTCATTGCACACTCGCTTCGCACATTTTATTTACTTACGTAAGGACGTACTAATGGTGCCTCCCAGGTAGGTAGAGCAGGTGCCTAAACAAGTTGAATCGTGAGGCATAGTCTAGTCTCATTTGGCTGTCGATACGCGCTTGAACCCGTGTATGCGGCGGACGATGGCAAGGGACGATGGCAAGGGCCGACGGGCAGTAAACCAACACGTATGAAGAGACAGATGGCATAATTTGAGTCATTCTCCATCACGCGGAAAATAACTTGGTTGGTATGTACAAACAGCATGCTCGGTCCGCGAAGAAAGAGATTGTCGCCTTGGCAGGAGTAAACTCAGGTCGGACAGGTGTGCGGTTCATTTGTTGCAACAAACATCAAGTTTCCCGGGCTACTTATATCAACCCACGCCATCTCATGACTAGTTCAATTCCGTTTGGATGTACTCAAATTCCTAGTCACTCGTCAGCAATTGCCTCGACTTCACGACATGCAAACGGGCTTACGGCAACATTGAGGATCGGCAGCTTCGTGCCAGTCGAATAGATTGCAAAATGGCTTCCGACAAAGTTCTGCCAGCCATCGAGATATGACTGAAGCCACTTGTTCTCGACCCTCGCTAGCCATCTCGGGGCGCAGCCGGTCGAGTATCCCAAACGGTATTCCGTGTCCTTCGCCTCGATGAAGAGCTTCACGGGCAAGCCGTTGGCAACGTCTTCGTCCTCGACATATGTGGTGTTCAGGGTTGCTTCGGGTCCCGTTCTCGTGTGAACCACAATGGCTCGTTTTCCAGTGTCGTTGGAATAGGTGACGGCAATCTCGTTGTGGTAGTGGATGCTGAGATATATGCTGGCACCTGCTTCCTGTCTCCAAGTTTCCGGGCTGAACGAGCTGAGCTCTGTGCTGAATGTTGTGTTGATGTCAACCTGCTTGCGGAGTAAGGCTGCGGGTGTCTCCCTATGACTCAGAGTGTAGACGTTGCCTTTGATACGTAGCTTGCCGGGGCTGGACTCGAAGTCTTTGAAGTCCTTGTATGGCGTCCGGAGGTAGTAGTATGACTTGTCTACCAGACCGCCATCAAAATCATCACGCCACACCTTGGGGCGGTCGAGGTCGTAGAGAATATCCGGCATGTACTCGGTGATGGGCTCATTGTTGTTGAAGATGGGCCATCCATCTTCGTCCCATGTGACTGGACACAGAAAGGTCTCACGTCCAAGTTGGGGAAGACCCGAAGAGTTGCGGGGGTTCTGAGGTCTCGTTGCAAGAAACACCGCCCACCATTTCCCTTCAGAATCGTCAACGATGTCGGCATGGCCTGTTGCCAGAACCGGGAGGGACATGTCCTCGCCGTTCCACAACACCGGGTTGTGTGGATTGTGCTCCCATGGCCCTTCTAGGTGGGTTGAACGGTAAACGTTGGCTTTTTGGTTGGCTTCCGTCCCAGAATCGGCCGTCAACATGTAATATGTGCCGTTCCACTTGTAAATATGACTTCCTTCCGTCTGCATGAGTTAGCAGATGAAAGCCAACCGCCATTGTGGAAGGCTTGACTTGCCAACGGATAGCCTAGCTCTGGTGGCACGGTTGTCGTGTGGAGCAGTCGAGAGTTCGTCAGAGAATCTCCCGTCTTGATGTCGATTTCGGTTATCCAGTTTGCAAAGTTGCCGTTATCCACAAATTCCGAATAGGTGGACGTGAAATAGACCTTGCCGTCGTCGTCGAAGAACAGATCGCCATCAAATCCCCACTGATCGACGTAAGTCGGCTCACTCCAGCTGTCCTCGTTGAAGATATCGGTCGTAGTCACGTAAAAGCTTCGTGGAACCCTCGTCACCTGTCGAAATACAGGCTGGTCAGCTTTCAATTGTTCTTATTGTTATGTGTCATGATTCTCACATTGTCCGGAGGATTGATGACATCAAACGCAGTGTCAACGAGGTAGAATACACCGTCGTAGAATCTAAGCGTGGGAGCAAAAATGCCGCCACTCGGTGCTGTACCGCGTAGATTAAGCTGAGAGGGGCGAGATAATGCGTGACCAATATTCTCCCATCGGACTCTGAGATAAATATCAGCGCTGACAGTCGACAAGATTCGTGTCTAGTGAGCTCTCGCAGAGACTTACAGATCGGTACTATGATAGATCGGAACTCCAGGAAAGAACTCGAATGTACTTGTAGCCAAGAAGAAATCACCGCCTACTCGGATGATACTCGGGTCCGGGTTGAAGCCTGGAATGATGGGATTGATCAGGCTGCTGACGAGGCCTTCAAAGATCCGTTGGGTCAGTTGCTGCTCGAATCGTTGATGACGGACTTACACGAGAGGACGCTTGTTGCAGAAATCGTTGCCAGCCTCATGGTGACGAAACGGGTACGAAGTCGTCGTCTTGAATCTCGAGTCCTTCAACAAGAAGTTGCCCGTCCATGTTACACGAGCTTTATAGAGATTCCTGCATTGAGAAAAATGACGTTGTCATGCAACCCCTCACGGGTAAATGCAGCTTCTCAATTTTACCCCAGATTTTAGGTAGCATTCTCGGGTCAAATCGACCCATTCCTACACGATCAAGCTATTACATGAACAGGCTGCATACTACCGCCGTCGTGTGAGTGGTGCTCGTGTACCGAGGAGTCGTTTAAGCCTCCATGTAGTTGAGACTCGAGTCAGATGCAGTAAAAGCTCTGCCTTCCATTGGCAACACACTTACCGATGCCATACCAGGGGTGGCGAGAAGATCATGTTCTTCTAGCGCCCGGCCTTCATTGAAATATGTCTGTGCCTCGAGAGCGCATGGTGTTCGTCAAAGAGAGTGTTCCACCACTGGGGTCGACCATCTGGGCTTCATTTTTCGTCTGTACCTCCCTTTGGAGAGGTTGAGAATAGTCGAGAGACGCGGGTGTCTTCTTTGTTGTAGTTCTCCGTCTTCCTTGGGGAGTAGCGGTAATTTGTAGCGGCGAGTGCCGAGGCGGGCACCTGGGGAATGTCGGATTTGCCCATCACGAGGCCCACTTCCCTGCTTCTCTTCGTACCCGAGGTGAGCTGGGCCAAAGGTTCGCTCCAACTTCCTCCTCCTGGCAGCGGGGATACGTTGCCGGGAGTGGGGACGGCGGGCGATGGTTTGGTGGTCACCGAGTCGCTAGGGTGGTCGAATCACGGCGGGCTCTCTTCTTCGTTGTTGGCGCTTGAACGAGCCTGCAATGGTATCGTGAAAAGTCCTACTGCCTGGCGGATGCGTCAGACAAATTGGCAGCCAGCGAAAAGAGATAGAATAACAGACGGGAATGGTATAAGATCAATGCCATGGATGGGTTACGGTCTGACAGCAGCTGGGCGAGTGAGAACGATATCGTCTCGGTCGGTAGATGACGGGCCGGGCGTCCGTCCTGTTGGCAACGATGACGCAGACGGTTGGAGTGCCAAAGGCATCAGAGGTAAACGGTTTAAGCTCTATCCACTTGAGATGGTAACTGCCCGAGAGCGGCATGTTGCCGACCATGGCCAGTATAGGGTTGCTATTTCTTGTCGCAACCCTCTTTGTTTCCTGCTTGGGCACTCAGTCCAATGCCCACCCAGTCGAATGTCGAGTTGAATGTCTGGTCGAATCTCCAATATCGGCATCGGTCCAAAGCGTGATCACGGATGGCATGCGTCACCGAGTCGATTTCGGCATGAACAAGAGGCAATAACAAGAATTTGGCGTGGGTCGGGTAATTATTGTACATGGAGAGTGTCGTGACGGAAATTGCTTTTTTTTTTCTTAGTGTCGGTTGACGTTAGCTGGTGACGTGGTGGCAGACCGCCTGAAGTCTTCCCGTCCAGTCGGAGGTTCGAGGGCATTGTGGATCTCACGGGCGAGGACGTACGGTAGTTATATCTGGACCGTATAGGTGCTGGCGTGCTCTCTTCGCCAATCGTGTATCATCGGGATATTCTCGGGGGCATTGAAGTTGTTCAAGGCACATTGCCTCTCTTATGAGGTCGAAGAGAGGGCAACGATATTTCGGATCCCAATCATGGTCGACGAGGTAGAGTGCCAGGGTCTTGTTCAGGGACGTCGTGGTGATGTGGTAGGCACAGGAGCAGGTATCGATGGTTTGTAATGCCGTTCAAGGAGTATTCAAGATGAATGCCCTCGTGTCTGTGACGTCTTGCACAATTCTTTGGTCATACTGTAATTACATACCTACTGGGAAGGAAGGATGTCGGTTGGGGCTTGCGGTGTTCCTACCTCAGATAATTGTTAGGTGCCTCTGACCCACTATTTGTCCGCTAATGACACTGTGACCCCCGTTTGTTGTTACCTTCCATTTTCCGTACAGCGAGCGCCCTGAATGAAACTCGATTTCTGCCACTGTTTTTCGACGCTTCTCGAACAAGTCAGCGGGAGACTTGCGATTGACAGGAAGAGCGAAAAAGACGTCCCGCGCCAATACCCCCGACGCTGCCACTTTGACAGCTTGTATTTCGGCATCAAGCTACGCCTCGAAGTCCAGATCGCCAGTGCCAATAAGGTCTATATCGACCTTGACATGGACCCAGCGGCTTTGAAAACAATGGGCACCCAGAGTTTGGGACGCGGATGGATCCGGTAAGGCGTGCCTTCATATCACCATACTCTGCCTTGGCTGACACTACCATTCAGCACTCAAGTGAGCCAGTACTGCCTGACGTTGTGATCCAACAACCTCGTCTACAATCCCATACTATATACATGGGGCACCATCGTCAAGGGAAACAACATCAACGAGGCCCCCAAGCAGTACGCCCAAGGGACGGGCGTCTTCGTCCCAAACTACAACAACATGTCAATCACAAAGGTAGGTACAACCTTTTAGTACTGTTACTGCACTTGCATAATATGCTATTCAGATAAACGACACCAAAAACAAGATCAAATGGGAGTACGAGAACACTTCGATCACAAAGCCGGGGGAACCATCATCTACGAGACCACCAAGCAATACACCCAGAAGTAATACATCCAGGAGACGGGCGTTTTCGTCCCCAACTATGACAATACATCCATCACAAAGGTAGGTACAACCCTTCACTACTCTTGCTGCATTTACCTAACACGCTGTTCAGATGAACAGGGTCAAAAACAAGATCGAGTGGGAGCACGAGCGCATCTGCCGCAAAGTGATGGAGATAAGTCATTTTCATACATTCATTCTTATCGTTCTGTTAGCCCATACTATAACAGAAGAAGGGACGTAACCGCGACCGTGACCGCGACCTAGATGACCGACCCCCCTCCCCCCCCGTTCCCCTCCACCCGCCGACGCCGACGCCTCATCCCCCTCCGCCAGCCGCCGCCGCCGCCGCCGACGAGGTGGAGGCCGCCGAGGCTGAGGCTGCCAGCCTCCACGCTACTACTGATATTACTACTGCTAAGGTTGCCGCTGCTAAGGAGAAGAAGGAGAAGGAGAAGAAGGACACTATTATAACTACCATCACAGCCTGACACCATCCTCCAGCTGAGGCTATAACTATATCCTCCTCCACTATTATAACCTAACTCCTTCTTTCCACTAAAGCTGAAGCTAAATACCCCTCTACCAGCTGCAGATAAGCTGGAGGCTGCCGAGACTGAGGCTGCCAGTCTCCACGCCGCCACTAATATTACTACCACTAAGGTTACTGCCGCTAAGGAGAAGAAGGAGAAGGAGAAGAAGGACGCTGTTGCAACCGCCATCACAGCCCGACACCATCCCCCAGCCGAGGCCACAGCTGCATCCTCCTCCGCCACTACAGCCTGACCCCTTCTCCCCGCCGAGGCTGAAGCTGAATACCCCTCCGCCAGCCACAGATAAGCTGGAGGCCGCCGAGACTGAGGCTGCCAGTCTCCACGCTACTACTGATATTACTACTGCTAAGGTTGCCACTGCTAAGGAGAAGAAGGAGAAGGAGAAGAAGGACATTATTATAACTATTATTACAGCCTGACACTATCCCCCAGCTGAGGCTATAGCTATATCCTCCTCTACTACTACAGCCTAACTCCTTCTCCCTACTGAGGCTGAAGCTGAATACCCCTCCACCAGCTGCAGATAAGCTGGAGGCTGCTGAGACTGAGGCTGCCAGTCTCCACGCTGCCGCCGACGCCGACGCAATGGAAAAAGAAAACACTGCAATAGCCCGATTTGTGCGTGTCGCTTTTGTTTTTCTTCTTTTTCCCCCCTCATTTGCTAGTTACATCTTTCATCAATAGCAGAGTCCTGTCTTGCACTTGCCTTTCTGCAACAGTATGTGACTGCCACTGCGCCGAGCTCACAAACCCACAAGCTGCCGACACTGCAGATACATATCTCTCGGCGGCCGAGTACACACAGAGGATCGAGAATCCATCGCCCTAAGCACTAGCATTCGCATCTTCAGCCATTCGTTGCTGCGGCCTCTCGCAACAAGCGGAGGACATGGTATCGCAAAGGTCGAACCTTGCTGGCACAGCGTCAACATGCATTCAGTACAATATCGCAAGTCTGACAAAAAGGTTGCCATCCCGTACGAATGCAACGCGGAACACTGTTCGGCTGCACTGTCTGGTGGTGCGGAGCGGAAGCAGGGTAGTCTGTTGGTGGCACCGCGATTGCGGTAATTGCACCTGAAGGTGGTCGGCCCGCACACCATCTCTGCGCGATAGGGACGTCGGATAAGTGCCGAGACCCGGCGACCGTGAGGTGAAGTGTCTGTGATAACATGTCAGATAGCAGACCGGCTAGTCATTGGCGCATCGCGGGGAAGTATCATCTCGATTGCGCCCGTTTCGTGGCGATGGGTTATCAGTCGCGGTTGTTGCGCGGCTATTGCACCCGCTCGTCATGATGCCCATTTCCGTGGGCTCGGGGCGGCTCTTGGGACGATTCGGACGAGTGAGAGATTGTTATCAACAAGACGCCGAGAGAAGCCGGGTGGTGCACTGATGGGGGGCAGATCATGGATGATGGAGGGTGATGGAGGGTGATGGAGGGTTATGGCTTGCGATGATTAGGTTGAGCGCACCACTAGCAGTTGTGATACTGTACCGGTGCCGAGGGCGAGTACATATGCTGTCTCGAGGGAGCACATGTTGGTCATGTTCGTTCCATTGTGTTTCATGCCTTTCCAGACGCTCGAGTAAGCGGCCTCATTGTTCCCATCGTCCGATATCATCTTCTTTATCGCTTTCTCTATTGCCATCGTCACATACCACCTTCACACATCGACAAGATGGGTTCAATGCCGGCAGCAGGGTGGAAACAGCTCAACGTCGGAGTCGTCGGCGGCGGCATCGGCGGAATGTCTGTCGCCATCGCTCTGCGAAGGGCCGGGCATCACGTAACGATTTACGAGCGCAACGACTTTGCTGGCGAGGTCGGCGCCTCCGTCTCCTGCGCTGCGAACGGCAGTCGATGGCTTCACCAGTGGGATGTGGAGGTGGAGAAGGGAGATCCCGTCATCTTGAAGAAGCTCATCAACAGGGACTGGGCGACTGGTGAGCCCGTCAGCGTCTATGACCTCGGCGACTACAAGAAGAAGTGGAACTACGAATATTACATGTTCCATCGACAGTACATGCATAGCATGCTCAGGGACTCGGCCATCGGAGAGAAGGGAGAGGGAGCGCCCGCAAAGTTGTTGGTCAACCACAAGGTGAGATAATCATTGGCCCTCACGGAGCACGGCAGCCCTTCCGGGGTAACGACTACCGTCAAGGAGACGTTGCTGACGACAGATTCAGTGCAAGTCCATGGACCTGGCCACCGGCAGCATAGAGTTCGAAAACGGCTTCGCGGCCACCCACGATCTCATCATCGGAGCCGATGGCATCGGCAGCGTGGTCAGGCGACTGATCGGCGTCAACCCGGAGAAGAAGCCGGCCGATTCCAGCTGTCTCCACGCCAACGTGCTCACCGAGACGGCGGTCAAGGCCGGCCTCGTCGACTACTCGCAAAACTCGGCTCTTGAGTACTGGGGAGGCCAGCAGGGGGATGCGGACAGTAGCAAGTGGAACAAGATTGTGCTTTCGCCCTGCAACGGTGGGAAGCTACTGTCGTACTACTGCTTTTTCGCCAGAGAGAAGGGCGATTACACCAACCAGGCTTGGGGCGCCGAGGATCTGCCTGTGCAAGAGCTCCTCGACAAGTTTCCCCAGCTCGACGGACAGGTTCGCGCCCATCTAGCGATTGGCATCGAAGTGCAGCCTTGGCGGTTATGGGTCCATCAACCCTACCCTTATCTGAACAAGAACATGGCCTGTCTGCTTGGAGATGCAGGCCATCCGGTAAGTTCATGCTGCTCATGCTCGTGCTCGTGCTCGTGCTCCTGGAGCCCTGCTGTGAGTCGTACCTTGAGCAGCCCGCAGCTGACCCGTGACACTCACCACAGATGATGCCTCACCAGAGCCAGGGAGCCTGCATGGCCATTGAAGATGCGGCCGCTCTCGGCATCCTCTTCCATCCCGACTACTTCAACGGCGACGTCAACGAGACGCTGGCCATCTACAACGACGTGCGTCTACCTCGCGCAACGAGGGTCCAGTCCGCAGCGGCCAAGGCGGCCTACAACATCAACGAGCGCATAGGTAAGTCCGCTAATTACCCAGCAGCCCCACGACTCGCGACCGGTCTTACTGACGTCGGCTTCAGGCTTCTCCAGCAACGCCGACTCGTGTAGCACTTACAAGGTGGAGGACGAGAAGGCCAAGCTCACCATTGAAGAGATGAACGCGTGAGTGTCATGTTCTCGAAAGGGTCACACAGCTTCATACACTTACTTTTCCTCAGTTACGACATGTACAAGGACATCGAGGAGGCGATTGCGAAGAAGTCGGGCAGCCCGTTTACCCAAAAGTTCATCAAGGGTCTTCCCATCGGCCTGGAACTGCCCAATGGTGTTGTTATTGGCCAGTAGGCCTGAATCGTGAACTTCGGCGTGCTTGGGGGTTTTTTGTATATTTTTTTAACAAATGAGTGGGCATCTGTATTGGGAGTTTGGGTCGCAAGGGTTCAGCGATATCTTGGAAATGTTGAATCAGCTCGTCTTTTCTGAACATCTCTCATGATGGATGTGTGAGAGAGCCCGCCATCTTCCGTGGTATCACTCCGTCTGCCGGGTATGATGTGGGAGTGAGCATCCCTGTCACCGCTCAGCACCAGCCAGTTTACGACATGTTCCTGGTGGCCATCCATCTCTACCCGTCTGCACTCACCGAGTGGGAGGAACTAAAGGTGAGGCTCTTCTTCACTGCATCAGTCGCAAACCCTGATTTTGCTAGACCTGTATCGTGCATGAGATCAAGCTCGAGGCTGGCGCGAAGAAAACTCTTCTCATCCAACCACGCGCCGTCTTGGTGACGACCCGGCGCGGATACGACGAGGCATCGCCTCACATGGCGACTTTGTGAGCATGCGGTGAGGGCAGACCCCGCCCGTCGCTCGGTCTACAGCCCGGAAGAGGAGACGGACGAGGCGAAAGAGAGTCGAGTGCACGAACCAAGCATCGTCACCGATGGCGCCGTGGTCGAAAAGACGCCGGGAGGAAACGCTCGCCGCCCATGTTTCATGCGGCCAAGACTTTTGATGCAAAAGGGCGGTGGATGCAAGATCGACCACATCTGTATGCAACTCGTTTCCTCTTCCTTGATCCTGGTTCGCGTGAAATCTGCCATATCATGTACCCGTACTGTGGTATAGGACGTATCCCAACGCGTCTCTCAGTCTCAGCTCTGAGGCGACGACGGTGCGACGAGACGAGAGGCCGCGAACTGCGCTAAACTGTCACTCGGTGGAGCCTTGGAGGAGAATTCTGCACGAGTTCCGAGCTGCCGGGGGAAGTAAACGACAGGGATTCTCGACGAATCTGGCAGAAATTGTGCCAGGGAGGGAACCTTGACGCGTCTGGCGGGCGAATACCACTGCGTATAGTACAGAGTATCCGTACGTGTAGACAGGTTCGTCTCTCCATCGTCCATCCAGCGGTGAAGAAGGGCGATGTGATGGGAGCAGAGTTCCCAGGCTATTCGCCATTTGCTGCCCAATGCTGGCGGCCTATCTACATAGTACTGCGTATACTTCGTGTTGGACCCTTTCCGATCCTTGCCTTCAGGCGAGTTGGCCAGCCACTGGTGGGCCGTATCCTCGGCGACTCCTGGCAACCTGGACTGGACTGGGCTCGATATCAGACTCTCTCATGGTTTGGCGATTCTGATGGTCCCAAACCCAGGCAAGACTGGACCAGGCCAGAGACGATCCTCCGGGATGCCGGAAGGCAAATATTGACTGTCGACAGGCGGGGGTTTGTGTCGCTCGTGTTGATCGTCGACTACATATAGATGAGCTCGCAGTCCATGCCAGCTTGACCTGGATTCCCTCTTCTCTGTCCGGTTCATCTCTCTGTTGGTCCTCTGATAACCCCCCCGTCTCAGAAGCATTTCTCTGCTAGTCTCGCAGCAGTTGCTTTTCCTCAGTCAAGCGTCGTCGATTCGAGTCTTGTTTTGCTACTTTCTTATTATTGTTTCTCATCCGTTACGGCCTTCGATACCCCCCCCAACCATCATGTCTCCCGCCATCTTCGACCACAGGCGGACCACCTCCGCCCAGGGCGGCGATAACGAGCGCCGCAAGTCTGGCAGCGGTTTCTTGTTCCTCAACAACAGATTCAAGAGGTATGCGCATCTTTCCTTCGGTCTGCCACGTTATTTGTTTTCTTTCTCCTTCTGGCGGAGAGTCAAGTCTCGTGTTGTCACGGACACGACACGACTCGACTTGCTTTCTTTCTTCACCGCTCTTCAACTCTCCCTCCACAACCCCTGCGAGCAAAGCTCGCTTCCCCTGGTCTTAAGCTGGACCCTTGGATCCGCCTCGACAGGTTCCGGCTGCAATGGCTGGCGCCGCGGCCTTGACGATATCCACCGGACCACCTGTGTCTTGCTGTCAAGGGCCGGCGAACAGCCAATGTCTCTGAGGCCTGTCGATGAGTCGATCTGCCAGCTTGACGTGTCTCTGCCCGCCATGCCAAACATGGCCGCCTTCGACGTCGTCGATACCCAACCTCGCCACCTCCAATCAGCTTTCCCTCTCTCACACGGCTGTTCGTAGTCCGCCAACACCACCGCCTGAGTGCAACGCGCCCAACTACTCCGACCAGCATCACTACTGGTCGGACGGGCGTGATGCCTCCACGGAAGACCCTCAAGGAGGGAGGTCCTTTGCGCCCGCACCCATCTTGCGACACCCTAAAAGACTGTTGCCGCCGCGGCCGCCATCAGTCCCCGACCGCGTGTCCTCGTTGCGTTTTCGGTAGCGTTCCTATGCCATGCCCTCACTCATGCCTCTGCCATTCTGCCTCGGCTCGTTTGCGGTGCGCTCGGGCCGGCCAAAGTTGTTACAGTCGTGGTACCAGCCATGAGAGAAGCTCCAGATCTAACGTGATACCGCAGGACCCCTACCGTCAAGACCACCAACGAGAACGCCGTCTCCTCGCCTCCGACACCAACCTTTGGTCCCGTCAAGGAGGAGGGTGGCTACTTCAAGCGCACCGACTCCAGCCGCAGCATCCCGTCTCTGGCCCAGACGACCAACGCCGGTGCCGAAGCCCAGAGGCCAATGACTGCCATGCCCGGCAGGGAAAAGTCCTTCATGACGGCCAAGGAGCCTATCGAGATCGGCCCCGAGTCCGTCGCCGAGAAGGAGGAGCCCACGGCTACCGCCGGAGCCCCTGTCGCTGCCGAGGCCGAGGCCGAGCCGGTCGCCGCTCACACCAACAAGGCCGAGAGCACCGTCGAGACTCGGGCCGATGACGAGTCTTCTTCCGAGGATGAGGACGACGACGACGACGGGGAGAAGAACGACGCCGAGGCGAAGGAGCCCCAGGGTGCCCAGCTCGCAACTCGCGTCGCCATCGTTCCCGCGCGCGTGCCGACTCCCGAAGCCGACATTCGCATCTCCTACCACGAGGACGCCGATCTCCACGTCAAGGTCCGCGAGTCCAGCGGCATCCCCGCCGTCTACTCGGTCCGCTCCTCCGCCCTGTCCACCTCATCCCGCGTCTTCAGAGACCTGCTCTCCGACAACACCTCGAGCGTCGTCGAGCTCAAGTCCGCCGCCGACACCGCCGCCGGCCTCGACATACTCTTCTCCATCGCCCACTTCAAGTTCCACGAGCTGCCCACGCGACCCAACGTCGAAGTCCTCTACGACCTCGCGCTGGCCGCCGACAAGTACGCCGCCACCCACCTCCTCGTGCCCTTCATGAAGGAATGGGTCGTCGCCCTCAACCGCCACGTCCTCATGGCGGGCGCCCGCAACGACGAGGACAAGACGCTCGTCCTCAGCTGGGTCTTTGGCGAGGCCCGCTGGTTCAGCCGCGTGCTCGCAAGGGCCGCCTTCAAGTCCCGCGTCGGCGCCGACGGCCTCCTGCTCGACTCCAAGGGCCGCCCCTGGGAGGACCAGCCCGTCTCCGCCGAGGTCGTCGCCATGCTCGCCGCCACCCGCGCCGAGGCCGTCGACAGGATCATCAAGGCCGTCAGCAACCCCGTCCACCGCCTGCTCAACCCCTCGTGCTACCCCGGCGAGGAGATCCACTACTGCCACGCCGGCACCGACGACGGCACCGCAGAGGACTGCGAGCAGCTGCTCCTCGGCTCCGCCATCATGGGCCTCACCAAGGCCAAGCTGTGGCCCCCGCCCCAGCCCGCGACGGTCAAGGTCAGCGCCGTCGACCTCGCGAGGGCCTACGGCGAGGTCCGCATCCGCCGCTACCAGACGCCCGGCCTGCGCTTCCGCGACGCCGCCGCCGCCGAGGGCGCCCCCGTCGAGGACCCGCACGCCAAGTGCGGCTTCGCGCACCGCGAGAACCTCGACAAGATCCTCAACGCGCCCGCCAGGATCGGCTCGAGCGTCGTCGGCCAGCTCATCACCCGCGCCAAGAAGTCGGGCGCCTTTGGCGAGGACCTCTTCGCCGACCTGAAGGAGTACGTGCAGGACGACGGCGCCGCCGTCGAGGGCGAGGATTTGAAGACCGACCCCGTCCACTACAGGCAGGTTCGCGCCAGGACCGGCGGTCTCGTCGAGAACAAGGTCCCCGCTGATGGTGAGTCCCTCTCCTCTCCGCAGGAATGACCCTGAGCTGCTTCGGCTAACGATTGGCAGATGATGACGACGAGGATGAGGATGATT
Source organism: Colletotrichum lindemuthianum (assembly GCA_001693025.2). Lineage (NCBI taxonomy): Eukaryota > Fungi > Ascomycota > Sordariomycetes > Glomerellales > Glomerellaceae > Colletotrichum > Colletotrichum lindemuthianum. Next base: position 294,666 of record MASP02000295.1, on the reverse strand, counting down.
CCAGCTCCGAGAGCGACGACGAGTAAACGTGTTTCCTTTTTGTGTGTTTTTCTTTTGTCTCATGCATTCGAACTGTAAAAGCGTCATGGTTTCTTTCGGTTTTGTCTTGTCTCGTATGTGTATGATGTTTCTCGGAATGATTCATTATGACCAATACCCTTAGAATGTGTCTAGATCTAATACAATGCTCTACATGCTCATCTCCCACTTGCGCGTTTCAAACATGTTTACCTAGGTCGCCTTATCTATCCAGTGCGCGGAGGTCACGGTAGGACTCATCGCTTGCAATGGCTCACGCTCATTGAACCCGGGGCTCTTGAATAAACACGAGACTGGATCGCAAGATCAGGAATTGGCGTTCTATGCATATCATCTCACACGTCTTGTTCGGCCGGTGGGCTGTTCAGGAAACACGTCTCACATGATTGCAGTCGAAACGGCTTTCTGCCATCAAAACGCTCCGCTTGGATGATATGCCAGCCTGCACTTAGCGCGACTCACTCACTCACTCACTTTCGACAGTGAGAGCCATCCGACCAAGCAAAGTGACGATGCAGAACCGCGTTACTACGCTACGCCAGGCTCAAATATTTCATGTCCGCTATCACCAAACGTGTCAATTGGAATTGGCTGTATCCATTCTCACTGCCTTGCGATCTGTTACTCACCTTGACCTGCTTCCCTGGTGTCCTGTGGTCCAGGGAGCGTTCACTTACTTCCATGTGCGCTGTCACTACATCTCATCTTTTTATCGGATGTCGTTCGGTGAGAGGTCTCTGATCTTTTCATGGCTTTTTACTTCATTCGGGATCAATTTCATTATAGTATATGTTGATCATTACGAGCCATTTGAAGCAGCGGAGAAGACAACTACAGCGCTCGTATCGCAGAACAGACCTTGTGACACGTCCATCTCATGAAATTGCTGCTTGGCAGACTCAAATTCACACCCACAGTCCTTCAATGGCTCAACGTACGCAACGGGGAATCGTATCCCAATCTCCCAATGTACTTGCTTCAACGTTTGAATGTCATCAGATGGCGTTTGGAGAGATCGACTGGATGCTATCCAGTCCCGCGCTTATTCCAAGGACCTCTCATGTGTGTGACCACCTCAGACGCCCAAATAAGATGCCGGAGCTACTGTGTGACTGGCTCATATGCATTCCCGACAGCGCCGCCAGCAAGTATGGCTGCAGTGGACACCCGACAACTCGAGTCTGCTCGAGTCTTCAGGGCTCGATTTGCACTTCATCGCATCCATTGGCGAGGAGCCACCGATGTCCAGCTCCTACGACACGACACGACTCAATCGCAGCGTATTTGTCGCGGAGAGAATGGACGTCGACCGACCGCCAAACTGTCCACCAATCCCGCGGCCTCGTCGTTCTCATGCACATCGCTGTCGACCCCTCTCCAGCCCCATACCTCGCCCCGGTTTCGAGACGGAAATGGTCCTCATTCGATGCTCTGTGTAGCACCGAATATCAACTTCGTACGCGTACACAATATGGATATCGAGCTAGCCTGAGGGGAGCCTGAGGGGAGCCTGAGGGGAGCCTGAGGGGAAGCCCGCAGTGTGCGTTGAGTTTGTCAACCTATTCAGGGTATGTGATCACCGCTGCCTCGAAGGGCTCCGTCTCCATGCCATGTACAAAGTTGCCACGTATCTTCACAGTAGAGTGTTTTAATGCACGTGAGTCTCTTACTGTAGGTGTTCTTCCAGAGAACTGCGCAGTTGTTGTGGGTGTGGTTGTATTTGTTGAATCGCCAGGGCGTTTTCCTATCGCTTTCGTGACCTTGCCACTTACTGCACCTTTGGGGTCATGATTTGCGTCTGTGAATCGCGGAGGTCTTTTGAGTGGCAAGAAGCATGTACTGGCTCACTGGAAGTGATGCGCCATGGAGATGGTAAGGTAGACCTACGTTGGGTTTCGCACTGGATCTTGGGTTTCTCCCCTAGCCACTGGTCTGAAGGAGTCTGTACTCAATACGAATAGCGCCTAACTCTGCATCACGGATTCGCAATCCATATAATTTCACGAAATGGGAGCACACCATAATTGTTAAGAGTCAATGAAACAACTAATTAAGTGCTCAGCCAGCAGACCGACAGAGGCCGAACCATGCCACTCTTCGATATAGGTCGAGCTCACGTACGGCTACTGTTGTGGGATCCTGAAGATGCTCTTTTTTGTTTCCATATTGAAGGAAAATCTCGCCCTGGTTCCGCGTGCCTGTCACGTCGTTTCATGTACTTGCTAATGTCGTTCTCGACTATGAACAGTGGACTAAATCGAAATATGCGGGGGATTTTTTTAATTTCTTTGTCTACTTGAGTTCGAGAGATGTCATATTGACCGCGGTATTCGAATATGGCATGGCCTTTCTCCGTCGGCCTAGATGATCACACTGGCGCGACCGCGCAAGAGCCTTTCAACCTTGAGTACCATGGATGGACCTGGATAGTGGCTTACCACTCTTGCTCTAAGCAAATTCTTTCCCATTTGGTTTCAGCTAGAGGTCCAACAGTAGGTAAGTAGATTGAGGTGTATGTATGCGGTTGATGAGTGGTGTCAAAGCGGTCGAGGCACGGTGAAAAGGCTGGTTTAGTTGCAAGACGTCAACAGGAAATGGGCTTTGAGGCTTGTGAGTCGTTCAGCGAGGTGTCGTCGTTTACCACTGTCACGTCAACATGAAAACAGGTTCTGTAGGAAAACTGCACTGTAAGAGTTCTGCTTTTCTGGTCAGCCTTATCGCAGGTTCTTGTGTATATGTGTTTGCGACCAGATCACATTTCCACGGAATACTGAGCATTATACGCACGTCCAAACGGGCTCGTTTGGTGGAATGAGATAATTTTTAAATTACGCAGAGTAAGCCAGAGTCGTTTTATGAGGTCTTCTCGTTTCATTCGGAATGGTACGTCACCAAACATGGCTGCAACTGCTCATGCATGCAGCCCAGGGTTCGCTGCATTGCATCAAGTTCGACCGCCTCGTTTGGTGTGTGGTTGTGAGCAAAGGGGCTACCGCAGCAGTCTCCCCAGATGCTTTGCCACGACAACTGCAGCAAACATTTCTTACCGGTCTCAGGTGAATAGCACATGCAAGTGTTTCCCTTTCAGCTATAGCTGGGGAGCGATTGAGGCTCGAGCCTCGAACGTATAGCGGCTCGGAGACTCGGATGTCTGCGAAAGTCTACTAGTAGGTTGTGATGTGTTACTTTCGGATGGACTTTCTAGAAACGGGACCAAACGGAGGTGAAATATGCAAGGAGTCGAAGAAAACATTGTCGACGACTTGGTCAGGTTACCAGGTGACATGTCGTTGGAGGAGCCGAGGAAGACGGAATCACGCTTCCCTGTTATCGTCTGGGATTCGCCGAGTATGCGCGAACCCATTCGTCCCTGGTCTGGTCCCCACCGCACAGTCTTGGGATTTCCTTGCACATCAAGTGCTACGCAGTAATACTACAGTATGTATTCATAGTACCTCCTCTCTTAGAGAAGTTCGTCCAGAGAGAAGCGCGACAGCTCCGTTCAAAGGTGGGACGGAGGGACATGCCGCCATCCAGGGTTGAGCCAGCCGACAAACCCATGATCCAACATCGGTTGACACCGGCGATTACGTACTGAAGCCAGTGTCTGCCTCAAGTCTGGAAACACTCCAACGAAGCCTGATATCAGCACACTCTCGGGTGATGCTGAAGATGGCTTAACGCCACGAGGCTACTGATACCATGGTAAAGCCACCAGCCGTCTTGCTTTCCGGGTCGGGTCGCAAACAAGCAAACGGTTTTCAGTGGTGGCATTAAAATAGTACTGTAGCAAGCTCCTTTCATTTCGTCGTCGTCGTGGCCGAGGCAAGACGGTCGGGGGTCCGGCCTCGACGACAAGGCTCGGCCCGCACAGCGAGCGAATCAAGTCTCACCACGTCCAAGGCGAGACCCCCGGCCGTGTCCGGGAACTTGCAGATTGCAGTAAAAGAACGAGAACTGCCAATGCGAACGAAGCGTTGCCATCCATGTCTGTTGCGTCCCAACTGGTCCCAGCCTAACCCGAGCAGAAGCAAAGTGAAGGATGCCCAACCCACCTCACGTGGAACAGCACTTCTGCGCACACACACAAAAAACCCCGGGAGAAAATAGAAAGAGGCCAGTCGAATTCATCTCCGCCTGTTTGTGTTTGCCCTGCGTGATCGACTGGCTGATGAGCCTTGTCAATCACGAATCCTGACTCATCCCACCAGCCGTGGCCTTTCTGATTCGGTTTCTTCTTGTCCTTGTTGTCCTTGGTGGCCCGTTCAACCCCTGTAAGTAGGGCTTGAATCATGTCTGGCCCTCTTCGACGACGACGACGACGAGAAGACTGACAAGCGCAGATGGCTGCAGATGATATGGGGCATTGCTGGGAGGGGAAAGGTCGCAGTAGAGCGCAGCACATCACAGCAAAGTGTAAGAACAACAACAAGGCTCACCACAACACGGCTCGTGGCCACGCAACTACGCCCAGTCGATGAGTCCTCGTCCAGCAACGGGAGACTTACACGTTGTGTTTCGCCACCTGAGGAAGCGCAAGGCCGCCTTCATATGTTAAACCTCACCCACACTCATCGCAGGGCAGCCCGAGTAAGCCCAGCCGAACCCAGATGCCCAAGCTCGCGTGTGTTGGTCCCCTGCCTCCCGCATTTTGGGCCCCCCAGCAGGGCGGGATGCGAAATGGATCCCGAACAGGGGGGGGCCCGAGATGTCATGGGGGCGCGGCCGTAGACGAAGTCCATACACAGTAATCGTAGACCATGGACCTTAGACCATGGACCTTGGAATACATGGTCTGCTCCTCCTGACAGCGGCATGACCCAATCAACCAAACCGCTCACGCCCAAGAGGCCACAGAGTGACGACGTTGCCTTTGCGAGTTGGACGCTGTTTCGCGTTCCCGGATGTGAGCTGGAGTTTCCCGCCAAACGGTCATGGATGAAGGGTGAAGGCCTCACTCCTGGCCCGCTCTGCCCTGGAGGTTGGAGCCACGCCTCACCCCCACGAAAACCACGATGCTGGCTCGACCATGCCGTCCAAGGGTGTACGGATACACTGCCGCCCTACGTACATAGAAGCATGTGGTGTCTCAAGGTCTCGAAAGCCACCACCCCCCGAGTGGCCTTGACGTATGTGCCCTATCGGACGGGGGTTAAGCGCGTTGGGGCTGGCCACGGTCCACGGATGAAGGCGGGCAGTGTCGAATATGTCGAATATCATTTTCTGCCGGTTGGGCTGGTCTTGTTCGTCCATTTGCCTTTTGCCCGTCTCTTCTCTGCCTCTCTTCCTCCCTCCCACAACACCATTCTCTGGATATTCTCGACAAAACCAACTTGACTCCTGCATCCAGAACCTCTTCCCATCTCGTCATTCTTCTTGATAGTAGATCCGAGCAGACCCGATTATGCAACTTTACCCCTCATCAACTTACCAATACGCTTTCAATGTCACTCGCAGACTTCACCAGCCCCAGATCAGACATCCAGCTTGGCACGTAACTTGAGAAAACCCCTCCAAAAAAGAAGAAGAAGAAGAAAAGAAAGAAAAAAAAAATCACACAAATCTCGTCTTCTCTAAGCGTTCCTCGCTCATTCTCCACGTATCCATCCCATCTCCACTCTCCATCATCAGATATCAACGACCTCATGGCTCCGACTCGTGACCTCTTGCCCGCCAAGGGCCGCAGCCGCTTCAGACCGAGGCGGCCTTCCGTCTCCATCCCGGACAGCATGCCTCTTGAGAGACTTGACATGTCCAACGCCAACGTATCCCAAGTCTCTCTCGCCCCCATGGACCACTCCACGGATAACAGCTCCGAGGTGAGCACCAGCACCTCGGCCAGCTGGAGACGCAAGACCAACGAGAAACCTCTGCTCTTCAAGCCGCCTGCTCTACGCTTCCGAGCTTCGCGTCCGGAGCTCAGCAGGCCATGGAGACGCCGCACCCACGAGCCCAACCACTACCCATCCGGAGACGAGACCAACGACTCGGACAACGAGTCCAAGTACAGCTTCGACTCTCGCTCCACCATCACCAACGCCACCAGCGTGGCTTCCGACGACCAGGAACCATTCCCCAGCAAGTCGGACACCTTTGCCGCCACCCGTACGCAGCCCTACACCGAGAAGAAGCAGAAGCAGCATCAGCAGCAGCAAATAGTCAAAGCCAGCACTGCACCGGTAGCCCCTGCCAAGCCTGCCAACCTCAAGGGAGCCCGCGTCAACGTGGTCGCCCCCGTCAGCAGAACCCTTCGCATCGAAGTGGCTCCCGTGGCGCCGGCGCCTCCCGTTATCCAACGCATCACCCCACAGGAGCTTCGCGAGCGTGACCGAATCGAAGATGGCCTCCTCCAGGAGATCTCCCGCATGAAGGAGGAGGCCAAGAGTCTTCTCGGCAAGCAGTCCGACACGGACAAGAAGCTCGAGGACGCCCTGGACAGACTCTCGTCGTTGTCTGCCGACAAGGAGAGGACCGAAAAGCGACGCAGAGATGAGGAGGACACCAAGCGCAAGATCGCCCGCGACTACCACGAGCAAAGCCGTCTCCTCGACGACGTGAGGAGCACGCTCAGCGAGCACGAGAACAAGCTCAGGGACGTGGAGCGAGAGCGAGACGAGCTCAAGGGCGTCAAGGAGCAGCTGGAGGCCAGGTCCAGCGAGCTCGAGCAGCAGATGGCGTCCGAGAGAGACGCCAAGAGCCAGGTCTCGACCAAGAAGGTCGCCCTCGAGAGGGACTTGATCGAGCAGCAGAAGACCAAGGAGCACTTTGAGGCTCGCTGCTCCAACCTGGAGAAGGACCTCGGCGACATCAAGGCCGTCACCAAGGAGACGGAGCGGGCTCTCATCGAGAGGATCGCCGCCCTCGAACTCACAAAGGACAGCCTCAAGCTCCGCGTCACCGGCCTGGAGACGGAGCTCGTGCTCAAGGGCACCGAGATTGGCGACATGGCCGCCGAGCGCAACGTTCTCCGCATGGAGGTGGACGAGTACAAGCCCCGGGTCGACGCCCTGAACAAGGAGAACGGCGCTCTCGCCGAAGCCAACAACGGTCTGCAGTCCCGCATCGACGACCTGGACGAGCAGAAGAAGGGTCTCGAGGCCAGCGTCGAGCGGCTCGAGACGGAGAAGAAGGACATCCAGGACCGCTTCGACGCTCTCGAGGTCGAGAAGCAGGAGATTGAGGTCCGCGTCGCCGAGCTCGAGACGGCCAACACCGACCTCGTAGCCCGTTTCGAGACGCTGGAAGCCACCAAGGGCGAACTCGAGATAGCCAACGTGGACCTCGTAGCCCGGTTCGAAACGCTCGAAACCACCAAGGGCGAACTCGAAACCAGCAAGGCCGAGCTCGACACGCGCGTCAAGGACCTCGAAGGCGTGCAGACCAAGTACGACAAGCTCAAAACCCGCATCGACAACCTCAAGGGCCAGAACTCGACGCTCAAGTGCCAGGTCGGCGAGCTTCTCAGGGAGTCGGACGACCAGGGGTCCCGGATCCTCATCCTCAACGAGGAGCGCGCCAGCCTGCGCTCGGAGAGCGAGTCGCTCAGGGACGAGAACGAGTCCGTCACCAGCGAACTCCGCCGCGCCGAGTCGCTCGTCGGATCAGCTGCTCCGTCCATCGCCGCTTCTGTCGTCAGCGACGCGGCAGAGAGCGACGCCGGCACCGTCAAGGCCGACGATGACGTTGCTCCACCGCCACCACCGCCGCCCATGGAAGCACCTCCTCCGCCCCCCGTTGTCGTCGAGGAGGATGATGCAGTGAGCGTCACGTCGTCCGCTTCCAAGGCAGCACCAGCCGAACCTGAACCTGCGCCTGAGCCAGCACCAGAGGCCGAAACCGACGCCGCCACCTCGACAACCGAGACAACTGCTTCCACCGCCGCCACCTCGCCCGCCGTCATGGAAGAGCTTCGCAACCGCATCGCCGAGCTGCAAGACCGCAACGAACAGCTCCAGGCCGAAACCGTCAAGCTGGGCTCCCTCAGCGCGGAGCGCGAAGACCTCGTCGCCCGCGTCGCGGCGCTCGAACCCGAGGCCGGCCAGGCGCCGCAGCTCCGCCGGGATAACCTCTCGCTGACGGCGCGGCTCGGAGCCGTCAACGCCCAGCTGGACGGCCTCCGCGCGTCGTACGAGGCCTCGGTGGCGGAGGTCCACGCTCTGCAGCAGCAAATCGGGTCGCTGCGGAGCCGGGTGGCCTCGCCGCCGGGCGATGTGCCCAAGAAGTCGTCGTCGTCGTCGAAGAAGTCGAGGGAGAATGATAAGAAGAAGGAGCAGTTGGTGGTTGTGCGTGACCCGAACGAGCGCGGCAGAATGTGAGTTGGACGTTGGACCCTGGACCCTTGTGAGACTGAGACATGATGCTAACCTACCTTGCTCGTCCAGCCAGGTCATGCGACGAAGCGAGCTGCGCGCCATGAGGTCGTCATCTCAATCCGAGGGCGACAAGAGCGATTAGACTCTGAGGTTTACGTTGACGATGACGTTGACGTGGGTATACGGTGTATGGGAACAACCAGCGGGATGGCATTTATACAAACATGGATGGAGAGACGGGTCACGGCAGCGTAGCGTAGCGTTTCATTTGTCTGCTTTTCTTTTGTCTTTTTTCCTCTCTTTCAGCGAGCGGGGAAGTCCAGTCATCGCAGACTCTTTCTTTTCAATGGTTTTCTTTGTCGATGGGAAATGGGAGAGCATGGGATCAAACCTCGTGGGACGGACAGGATACATCATGTAACGGACTGCACGGAACGGATTGGCTTGGTCAGACGGGTAGCCCTCAAGGGCGCATAGAAGATGCATCTTGTAGATTTCTTGCCGTGCAACAGGTAGTGAAAGATGGCGCCAGCTCAAGCTGTAAAGCGATTACTTCTCAACCTACTGGCTCCTCTGACGTCGTCGTGGATGAATCTGACTCGGTGTCGCCGAAGACTCGAAGTTTATGAATTAGCTCATGTACTACTTGAAGTAAAGCTTTCCATAGTAAAGAAAGTAACTTGATACAATAGATCTTGTATACTCATAGAGCGCTCTGCCAGTAAATTGTAATCGACTCTGATCGCCACGTTCGCTTCAGTGAGACGAACCACTGTCTCCTCGCAGGCCCAACGGCCGCTGTCATGTGGTTTGAATCTGATACTCTTGCAGGATGCGACCAATAGACGTAATTCCAGTGACATACCATCCAGCTCATGAGATCGATCAGACTCCAGCAAGGACATGATACGTGGTCCCAGGAACCGCGTCCATCTTCGGGGCTTGCCTCTGTGTTGCATCTGCGCGCCTTATACGAGCAATAAAGGATTCCTCTGCAGAAACTTTATTGTTAACTTGGCGAGGCGTCAGTATTTCTCCGCCGACTCCGCTCCAAGCCGTCAACAAAATCGATGATGTATTTGTACACTTGATAGGGAGCCGTCTTCGGCCACACCAGCGTCCCAACAAAGTCTCCAGAGTCCAGACCAGAGACGGCGCGTTGTCTCGGCAACATCAGGCTTCCCTCTCGGCAAAACAACGAAATCAACCATGATATCTGTAGCGGGTGCTCCCATTGTCGGTTGCGGAACAGAGCGTGCCATTGCCATGCGGATAACTCGTCAAACAGTCCACATTCCAACGTTTAGTCCCAGGAACCAAGGCACTGAAGATGCGCGAGAAGGGCCCGACTGGCTACCGTCATGTCTCAGTTACGGATACGGATGGGCAGAGAGCTTTGTGTTTGTGGCTGCATGCAACGACAATACATTCCTGGCCGTGGGCTTGAGGCTTGGACTACGCGAACAGCCTCATCCACGCTCACAGCCATGGACAAGATGCCCGATTTTTCATGCGGCATGCCCTTCTCAACTGTAATCCTAAATCAGCTGGCCATCTATTTGAAGACGAAAATGTCGCCATTAATTCAACATCTCTTCTCATCACTTCACCCAGCTTCACTTCACCATCACAACTCCTTCGCTCCCAGATAGCTTGCTGCTTTCGCTTTCGCTTTTGCTTCCACAAGGCACCTGGTCCATCACTCGAGTCTCGACCTCAAGTCACCTCAACCGTCAAGATGAGATTCTCTGCTGCCACCATCCTCGCTGCTGCCGGCCTCGCCGCCGCCCAGCTCGAGAGCGTCCCCTCTTGCGCCCTCACCTGCTTGAACACGGCCCTCTCCGCCGGTGACAGCTGTGCTCCGGGCAACATCGCCTGCCTCTGCTCTCCCGCCAACTTCCAGGCCATCCTCACCGCCGCCACGCCCTGCGTCATCGGAAGCTGCGGCCAAGACGTCGCCGTCAGTAAGTACAACCCAAGTGTCCCCATCTGTCCCAGATAGCCCCGAGGAGAAGAAAGAAAAGAAAACATACTGACTCGCCCCCGTCTTAGACGAGGTCCTCCCCGCCGCCAGCAAGCTCTGCGCCAACCTCAACGGAGGCGGTCCCGCCAGCGCCGCCTCTTCCGCTGCCGCTTCGTCCGCTCTCCTCTCTCTCTCGTCCGCCGCGTCCTCGGCCGCGTCCGCTGCCGCCTCCAGCTCGCCCTCTGGCGCCAGCGTCGTCACCATCACCTCCACCACCGGTGCCGTCTCTACCAGGACCGCCGTGGTCACCAAACAGATCACGACCACCGCCAACGGCACGAGCACGGCCGCCCCTACCATCACCCCCATCATCGTCAACGGCGCCGCCGCTCACGGCCCTGTTGGCGCTTTGGCCCTGCTGGCTGCCGGTGCCGCTGCCTTTTTCTAGGCGACGGACGTGTGAAGATGGTCGTAAGGAGCAGTACTTTGGTTTCAAGGGCGTCGTCGGTCGTGGGCTTTACTTGCTGGGCCTAAAAGTGGGCAACAGATAGATATCGGTCGGCGAACCATCATAGCCTAATAGTCAAACATCTCTTATCGACACACTAAACTCCATCCGTGTTTTCACTGCCATACGTGTGGATCTCGCCGTCGCTGTACGTATGATTGCCCAGTATCCAGTCTCGAAAACAGCTCAACAGCTTCCCGAGTCGTCGACACCAAGGTGCACACTTTGGCCCATTTGGCTCTTGGGGTCCAGCGGTTCCAGACGAGTCAGAGTGACTAAGGTTTTATTCAGCTTCTATCAACGTATACTCTCACGTTAGCCAACGAAAGCTTTGCTGTCTCTCGAGTGTGTCATGGGACTTGACAGAAAGTCATCATGCTCCAGGTGTCTTTGAGCGATATCTTTGCCCAGTCAACTCCTGGTGGGCATGAGTGCTTTTGCAGAGGAATCTGGGTGCTTCATGGCTGTATTGTTTTCAACTTCACTCGCGAAACTGTTTGTCCTTGGCAAATGTATACATTATTTTTATATCAGAAGTACAAGCCCAGTGCCTATTCGGAAGACCAGGCTCGTGGTATCCTGGCGGACGGTTGACCATCAGCGATTCCAGAATTCAGGCAGTAAGCTATCTAGAAAATAATCAGATATTGTGACATCAAAAAGCCAGCGCACATTGCCCTCCCGTCCAAGTATCGAACAAATCCTCACGCGCCAGGCTACAAGGACAAATATGACGGCACTGTCGACTCTGTAGGGTATAAACTCGACCCCTTGCCCTACCGCAATGGACTTGGAGCATCCGTCCTTGGGCCGTGGAACGAGGCGCGGTCCAGGCAAAACCCGGACCTCGTTCGACCTCCCAGTACTAATCATGGTAACATGGCGAACATGCGCTGGAGGTTCGCGGGTTCCCACATCCGCATTGAGGTAGGGCAATCCCTCAGTCACCAAGCCGCCAAGCTGACCAATATTGATCGATAGGAGGGCGGTTGGGCCAGACAAAACACCGTTCGTGAACTACCCACGAGCGTCGAACTGGCCGGAGTCAACATGCGCCTTAACGAGGGCGTCATCCGCGAGCTTCATTGGCGAAAGGAAGCCGAATGGGCCTACGTTCTCGATTGAAGCGTCTGAGTGACGGCCATTGACTACGAGGGAGGCAACTTTATGGATGATCTCGACGAGGGGGATCTCTGGTGTGTCGTTCTCATATAGTCAGGTATCGTCAAACAAGCAGGCTAACCGCATGCTCCGAAGGTATTTCCCTTCAGGCGTTCCCCATCTCGGCGTTAATGGCACCGAGTTTCTCTTAATCTTCGATGATGGACGCTTCTCGGAAGAGTCTTCCTTCATCTTGACAGATTGGCTGTGTACACGCACAACGCCGACGAGACCCGGGACTTTTCGCCGTTTCAGTGGATGGGCGAGACGCCCAAGAAGACGGTCATCGACCACTTTTTCACCCAAGATGCCGAAACGGGGAGAGGCTTTGGAGGCAAAAGGTGTGCAGCACTGAAAAGGACGGAATCACCAAGCCAGATGCCGTCGAGGACGGACGACCAACCTGAGACGGAGGAGCTTTGAATTTGATGATTGGACTGCACTGCCACAATGACAATCTGCGCGCGGCGGGCTGGTTTTGGAACAATGACAGCTTGGCTGGGCCGGTGTGCTTGTTTCGTTTGCTGGTGATGAAACAGTGGTCGTGATGCGTATCGAGTCTGTGTTGATTCTTTCGATTCACTGATGCCTCTTTGCTACAGTATTTCCAATGATTTCCTATCGAACCACCTCAACAACGTCTACACTTCTGCTTCTACCTACTTGGCAGTGTCCCAGTCCGCATCATCCGTCGCCACAAGTCCAGATGATGACGACATCTTCAAGATGACCTCGACAGAGTTCAGTGTCAAATCAGATCAGCTCAACTCCTCGAGGCATCCATGTAGTCTGTTTGGTCCCATCTTTCTCGTCCAAACTGGGCGGATTACTCACTGCCCGCTGCCAAGGCTCAGGTCTGTATCACCACTCAGTCAGCCGCGCATAGATCGCCTCTCCCACCCCTCAAACGAGAAACAGAAGACGTATACATCTGCACTTTTGGCGTGAAAATGCCACTCGCGGGTTGTTTGTCCCGATGCTCTTGCCGACAGGTCTCCGAAGGATGCCCACCGAGCAGGCAACCCGGTCTAATGCAAATCTTGGCTGGTGTGACTGCGGCATCTTGATCGATAAGCAAGTGTCTGCTGCAGACCAGGACCGGCCCACCGGGATCCAGGGCCAGCACGATATCACACACCTACAGTAATCACTACCTTGCGAAGAAGCTCACGGCCACGTCCCACATCCCGCGCTCGCCGAATCTCCTCTCGTCAGTCGCAGCAGGGAGGGAGCGGGTGAACTGCCACCGTGCCAGCCTAGTCTGGAGCGCGGTGTCCGCACGCGTGCGTACCGTCCACGAGCAGAATCGTCTCTCCCCTCAGTCTCCTGCGGCCAGACGGCCAGACCCCGGTCGAAGAGAGAGACGATGGCCCCCTCTCCCCCCGGTCGTACATGGTCGGAACACGGCACCTGATTCGCGGTCTTGGCATGCCACCCAGACCGGGGAAATCAAAAGCTTGTCCCGTCGTATCGAGGAGGGCCAGCTCCACCGCGAGAGTCGAGACAGGCAGTGGTGGGATGGGAAAAGGCCATGATGCTCACGACGGCGAGTAGATGGTAGTAGTGGAGCAAGACGGCCTTGCCATGCTACGTACGCCGGCACACGACATGCCGCCTCGTCATTGCCTTGTTTCTACGGATTCAAGTAACTACACCATTCCTCGGCAAAGATCAAAAACCCCTGCTGACGGTTCTCGGCCGTGACGGGAGCGCTATTGGACGGGTATGTACCCCGCGTCTTGGCCCAGGATGCTGCTGGTAGGGTAGGCCAAGAAGAGCATCGCGGGGGGGTAAGCAGACAGACAGGCCTGATAGACAGACAAGCCGATAGACAGACAGGATGATAGACAGACGACGTGGGATTGCGCCCGCGTCGGCGCCACTGCATGGTACTGTCATGTAGTTGCGGTACACGTTAGACCTTGGTTGTCCAGCTCGACGGCGAAGAGGCTGCCGGTTCGGCCAGCTTGGCCAAGGCCCAAAAGTCCCCCATCAGCTGACCGAGTCGAGTGGGGAGGAGGGGAGGAGGGGAGGGGGATATGTGATGGTGCTTACGGCCCGCAGGCGGCGATTACCATCGAATTCGAGGCGCCAAAGTAGGCAGTTCGCTCACGAAGTTGCAGATGACGCAGTCCACGTGGGTCGAGCAAAAGACAAGGAGAAGAAGCACAGCCAAGAGCATGCTTCTTGTTCTCGAAATGCGAGCCTGTTATCTTCTTCTGAGCATCCGGATGTGGAAGTTGAACGTGTAGCCGCCAAGAGTGTCTTGGATATCTGCGCATACCTAGGAATGCATGCAACCCCAAGACGGACGAGCGTCGTCGCATCGATGGACACAGTCAGAGCAACGCAAGCAGCATGAGTTGTAAAGATCCCATCCATCAGAGCATGCCTCGCGGTTCCTCGCCTGCGTGGCGGACGCTCTCTGCCACCGCACAGATGTCGCTGTGCTACCGCCAAGACGCCCTTCCTGCGCTCATCGAGTGCAGATTTCCACGAGGAATAGAGCCAAGATCGGACTTGGCGGTCTTCTAAGCATTGAGGCTCTTGCGTGCCAAGGATGGAAGAGCATGCCCATGGAGAGGCTCTGATAGACTACCTACAACTGTGTGAATGCCGAATGTCCAGTCATGTCTAATAACGAATGAGAGCGCGGCAACCTCTCATCTCAGCTGCCGTGCCTCCAAATCTGGCTTCCGCGACGTGGTACTGGCAATCCTTGGGTATACTCGAGCGTGCGTATGTTGCTCCAACAAGGAGTACCGCCGTAGTCAGTCAAGACGGCCATCCTCAGACCTCTTCTCCGACTCGCCCATCCAAAGTCGTCCAATCCTTGACGGCGTGTGATCTGCAACCCGTTTACTCGCCACATCCATGTCTACGCCCTTCCCGTCTCCTCCAGAGGACCAGAGCCGTTCCAGGATGGCCAGTTTCGGATTGAGTTGGACAGACATGCGTCTATCCCAACGACGACTCACTATTCTTTGCTGCAAAGTAAGAGAGGCATCAGCCGTCGTCACTCTCAGCAATCTTTCCGCACAAGCCGTCGAGTCACACTCTGAAAAACACAACGCAACTCCCGCCAATACCAGTACCAACACCGCGATGCCCAAGTGACCAAACCGTGATGAACTGCATTAGCACCGGTCACGTCGGCATGTGAGGCGATGCCGAGTGTCGTCCGAAAGGGGGTACGGCAGTTGTCGTCGTTGCGGTTGTACGACCGTCCGTGGTGTCTGCACACTGCTCCAGTAGCCGTGAGCAGGACTCGATGGTGTATCTCGAGTTCTTGGCTCACCCCTAATCCTACTGCCCATCCACCCCCCATCCATCACCTTGACAATATGTGCGTTTGACTGTGTGGTAGACAGACAGCCAGGGCGGAAGCTGGCGTTCCATGTGGTCTATGCAAGAGAAGGACCGCAAGGCGGCCTGTCTGCGAGACGCACATCGGATGCAGATGCTATCAAGCATAAAGAACGCCTCCATCAGCACCAATCCAGCGGGGCTTATTGTGATGCTGTTATCTATTCACGCAGGTCAGAGAGCCGTTAGAGAAGGTCGGAAAGGGTCAGAGGCATTCGCTGACTACGACTTTGAACCCCTTATTATGCCAGTCTTGTAACCATCTCAAGTACTGAAACCATCTTGTCTGTTCTCGACATCCACACTCGGGCATTCCATCCTTCTCTGCAGACTCTTCTCTTCTCTTTGTGTCATCACATCGAGTTCCGTCTTGGGATGGACAGCGTCGGAAGAAAGGTCGAAGCCGTGAGGGATGAGATCACGACAGACGCAAGTCTAAGTCGCGCTCGCGACTTTGTCGTCTCGGGAGCGCCGAAGCTCCCCTCCGCCGCTGGTGTCTATCTCGTCGAGAAAGTTCCCATCGTTCAGTGGCTTCCAAAATACGCACCAAAATGGCTCATCACCGACTTCATCGCCGGTCTGACCGTGGGCGTCATGCTCATTCCGCAATCGCTGGCGTATGCAAAGATCGCCACTATCCCCATCGCCAACGGTCTCTATTCCAGTTGGCTGCCGGCCGCCTTTGCCGTCGTAATGGGCACGTCCAAAGGTATGCGGGTTTCAATACAGAGGTGCAGAAAGAAGGGCGAAAACAGCTCAGGGGCTAACTCGTGAAATTCCAGATCTTTCAACCGGACCAACATCCATCCTCGGTCTCCTCACAGCCGAGATTGTTCACGACCTCAGTGAAGAAGGCTTCGACATCACCGCCATCGCAACGTCGGTAGCCCTCATGGTCGGTGTCTACTCTCTAGTCATCGGTCTCTTCGGTCTCGGATTCCTTCTCGACTACGTCTCGTTCCCCGTCCTCACCGGCTTCATCTCTGCCGCGGCCCTCGTCATCGCGTTCGGGCAGGTCGGATCCCTCGTCGGCCTCTCCAACGTGCCGTCGGGCGTCTTCAACGTCATCGGCGACGTTCTCAAGCGTCTCCCGGACTGGGACGGGCCGACCTGCGGTATCGGCCTGGGCACTCTCCTCATCCTCATCCTCCTCGAAAAGGTCGGCAAGAAATACGGCAAGCGCCACTTCGCCATCAAACTCCTCGCCAACTCCCGTGCCGTCATCGTCCTCGTCGTCTTCACCCTCATCAGCTTCCTCGTCAACCGCGGCCGCGACAAGTCAGACTACGCGTGGAAGGTCAGCCAGGTCAGCACCCACGGCATCGCGCGCCCCGTCGTGCCAGAGTCCTCGCTCATCCAAAAGGTGGCCACGAGGGCGGTCGCTCCCCTGGTGGCCAGCACTCTCGAGCATCTGGCCGTCGGCAAGGCTTTCGGGCGAAAGAATAACTACCAGATCGATCAGAGCCAGGAGCTGAACTACCTCGGTGTCGTCAACATCGCCAACAGCTTCTTCAGCGCAATGCCCGTGGGTGGCGCCATGTCTCGGACGGCTGTTGCTTCCGAGTGCGGTGTCAAGAGTCCGCTCAACGGTCTGTTCACGGCTGGCTTCATTCTCCTGACGCTCTACGTCCTCTCGCCGGCACTGTACTGGTTACCGTCGTCCACATTGTCTGCCATTATTGTGAGCACTTCCTTTGATGATCAACAACGCCCAGGGACGAATGCTAACACCGTCTCGTAGATCATGGCCGTGGTCCACCTCTTTGGCCCTCTCTCCCTCTTCTACCGCTTCTGGCGCATCTCGTTTGCGGATTTCGTGGCGTCCATGATCTCCTTTTGGGTCACAATCTTCGTCAGCGCAGAGATTGGCATCGGTGTCGCCGTAGCCTGGTCCATCGTCTGGACGATGCTTCGCTCGACCTTTGTCAAGCCCAAGATCCACTCGTCCTCCGACAACATTACACATTCTATCCCGCAGCCCATCACCCGCATCGTCAGCGGCGGCGGTCGACGAGGTGCGGAAAGCAGGACGGAAAATGCCTCCATCTCCATCCCGGGAGACACCATCGTCGTCGACTTCAACGACGCCGTATTCTTCCCCAACGCCGAGCGGGCCAAGAACTCCACTCTGACGGCCATCAAACTGGTCTACCCCCGAGTCGAGAGCAGCCTGAGCCAGGACGACCGCGAGAGGCACTGGAGCGTGGCTGCAGAGAAGAGGTTGGAGCGTCTCCGCGCCCAGCAGCAGCTCCGACTCAAGGAAACGCCCCTTGCGGTGGTGGTTTGGGACTTTACCATGGTGCCCTTCATCGACACATCGGGAATCCTCACGCTCAAGGAGCTCAAGGACGAGATCCGGTTGCACTCCGGGAAGAGCGTCCAGATCCGGATGGTGGGCATGTCGGACAAGGTACGGAACCGGTTCTGGAGGGCCAAGTGGAACTTGGTGGACTTGGAGGAGTGGCGAGAGGAAGATGCGGACCTGGTGTACCCGTCAATGGAGTCTGCAATCTGGGACCGAGACGGAGAGTCGGGGGCTGATGTGTCGAGTGAGAAGAAGAGCTAGGCAGAGTGCCCAATAGTATCAGTGGGCTCATAAATTACGCTGGTCTAAGAACCGTTGTTAACCAAATCCTCGATCTTGATGCTCCGCCGGGCCGCTGTAGCTCGGATCCTTCGACTGAGAGTGTTGTTAGTAGATGCTCATTTCAAGCAGAATGGGAGGAGGAGATTGACAGGCCTAGCTGCACTTCGAGTCCCGGAGAAGACTCGTTAGCAGACGTGGTGGCTTCTCGGTGCACAGCAAAAGAGTCGGGTGCCCAGCGCGTGTGGTTCAGGACTGATGAAAGTTTCAGCTGAATGAAGAGGTGTTCGTGTGGGAACGGGCCTTGGAGACTGTAATAATACACACAAGTCCCGGACATCAAACAGCTGTTCACAACGAAATCTTGGCTTTGGTCCGGTTCATGTGGCGGGGACGGACGTTGACGTCGTTGGGTGGGACCAGGAGTCGATCGACGGGAAACCTTTTGCTGAAGCAAAACCTCGATAGTCTATCTTGAAATAGCGCGAACCCCAAGGAAAGCCCTTTTATTGCCGCTGCGATTCTTTCAATTATTTACTTATTTATTTATTTCGTGGGCGAAGAACGACCGACCTTTTCCGCTTCCTGATAACGTCTCCGGAGACCGAAAGGTGCATCTCCCCAAGCCACAACAAAGTAGCAGAATCGCTCTCAACGCATATCTATGCTTCATATCCTAGCCCACTGGATCTCTGCCGGCCAGTTGAATCATCCGATCCTTGCCCGCAAATACCCAGAGACAGTGATCCCCATTAGGCAGCCAAGCAAGGTGCCCATCAATACAAGAAACCCAAAGGTTTCCACCACGTCGCAAAGACGTGTGCAAAGCCTCTCAACATCACGGGCTAGATCTTCCAGCTTGACGAGCATCGAATCCATCATCGCGAGCATGTTGCCCAGATCTTTCTCCCTTGCCGTGCCTCTGTGGTCTCCTCTGTCCTCGGCACTAGTGAAGTTATTGGCCTGTTCGAGGCGGACTTGAACCATCGTCTTTTTCAATTCTTCATTAGCGGATGTTTTACTGTATCTCAATCATCTCCTGGAGTCTTCATTCCGGAAGAGAGGCAGGCTGGGACTGAATAGACGAAATGACCAACAAGCCACTCACCAGAACGATGGGGACCTCGTTTTCTGCGTCTTCGCCATCTGCGCCTTCGCCATCGCGTGGCCGGCGACTCCTCGGCATGATGATTCTTCAATGATAGATTCTTCTAACAAGGCAGATGACCTTGAGCACCAGTAGTGTCGTAGACGTTGCGAATGCCGATGCTGTCAACAATTCCCTGTTGTTGCCAGCCATGTTGAAAGTCAGCTATCAGATCTGCAGGTGTTCAACATAGATGGCCTACGCGACTGCACGTTTCCTACGCATTCGTATTTGCGCAAGAAGGCACATGTTAGGACAGGCACGACCTGGTGTTAAGAGTGGAACGGAAGGCGTTCACGAGATCCCAAGAGTCCAGCGGCCCTGCTGCAGCATGTGAAGCAAATGTTGGGCTGCGAGACCGGCAGGCACATGTGTACTTACTCTACGAGAGCGTAGCATTCCAATAAAAGACACTTCGTTGGCCATCGAAACGGATATGATCCATGCCTGGCAAGTAGAAGGCTGAAGTTCACTTCATTTCGTACAAAACCACCCCAGCAAGCGAAGTGCAACACTGGTACAAGAACGGCGGAACAGGTTTCAGCGCAAACAGAACATCAGAGTTGCCATAATAATCAAACAAATCAGAGACCAACCAAAAATACGAAGTTTCACTCCCTTGAAGGATTTCAGCATGTCCGACTGCGATACCCGGGCTGTGGAAATGGCGACATCCAGACTGTCCATGCGGCCACAGAGTTCCCAGTATCTCCGAGACGCGATAACAATCGCTTTGCCATGGGCAACAATGAGCGCTTGCTGGGAGCGTCTATTTGACTTACAGTCTTCTTGGACGGCCTCAACAAGCTTGACCGTGGTCTTCAGGCCTTCCAAGTCTCGTCGCAGTTGTGCAAGCTGGGCTGCGATGAGACGGACCTCGGACACTGACGATGACGACAAGCCGGAAGGAGGTTGCTCGACTACACTCTGTAAGAGCATTAGTAAGATGGGCTTTAGAATTAACAAAGCACTTGCTCACCGGCCCGTCGCGAACGTTATTCCAGATGGCATCGAAATCGGATCGTCCAGCAAAGACTGGCGGGTTGGCATCCTGTTTCTGCACCCAGTCAGCAGTCTATCTACAAAGATCCTACTGGTAAGCCACGTTCGAAGTTCTCAATGTGCGCACCACAGTTGCTGTGCCCTGCATCTTTGCTGACGCCACCAACGCAGATCTCGTTAAGGGTTGTGCCTCCTCTTAATGCCCTCACGTCCCCATGACACACCGCCGGTGTTAGCGCGCGATCGAGTGGCACCCCCCAAGGCTGTATCCCCGATACGAGAGAGTAAGGATAGCTCTCGAGACTCGGGATCTCTCGCTAGTCGAGAGGGCGAATCGGTGTGAAAAGTAACCCCGCCGGGCCAACCCGGGTCTGGAGACTGAGCCGCTGGACCAGCTCAAGTAGTTCTGAAGACCGAGGTGGTGTGAATAAGACCATAAAGCCGTCGGCGACTGAAGGGCGACGCCCCATCTCAAAGTAGAGTTGGCAGCCAGTCCAAACGGCCCTGGCGTTGGCACATGCCTCAGACACCTAATGCTCTCTCGACGTCTCTCACGTTTTTAGGGCCCGGCAGGGAAGACAGGCAGACCAGCGGGATGCGCAAGAAAAACGAGTCTGGGACACACAATTGGAGAGTGTGGTGCTTACCAGGTGTTGTACCTCACAAGAAGTAGCGAGTCGACCATCGCTGTCGTCTTGAGTCTGTTCAAAGAGTCAGCAGAGGCGTGGATGGAACGAAGTGCTGCTTCTGAGAGGAGGATGTCGACATACCTGGGCTTCGGATGCCTCTGAGGCTGTGCGGGCAGCAGACCGAAACGGATCGTGGCGCAAAAGACCGAGACCAGGGATCCTCGCACGGTTGGCTGAAGATGCCATGGGAAGTTCGCGAGGACGATGGCGTCGAAAAGCTGGCGGGCAATGAAGAAGGCCTGGACTTGAGAGAGTGAAAGGTTGTAAGAAGGAGAAAATCTGACAAGATGGATGTGTGGGAGAGACGAGGGCTGTAAGGCGCAAGAGTTTGTGGGTAGACGAGCCGAGAGATCATGTGAGGCGGGTAGTGATCGCGGACTGTATGAGGAAGGAAGGCCAGCCTCGCTAAAAGGGAAGGAACGAAACGAAGCGAGAAAGGGTGACAATCCCATCTTTTTTTTTCCTTCGGAGCAACGAGCCAATACAGTCCCGGAGTCCCAGAGTAGGTACCTAAAGACAGAAAAGAAGAGGGTAGAAGGAGATCAGACCATGTGCTCTGTCGTCGTGGTCCGTGAAGTGGAAGGCAGTCCTTCCAAGTGGTGAGCCTTCGAGTTGGGTGTGAACAAGGACGGGGAAAAGGAAGGATAGACACAAGCAGGGGAGAAAATCGACATTTAAATCCGTCGCGCGAGCTAAGTCGGGTGCCTTGGACAACATTATCGCAAGGGAGGGCGGTCAAGATGCCGTGGACGAAGGAAGAGTGGGAGTTGAACAAATCATTGAGAATTATCCAAGGTACTCAACCACCTTCCGGTGTGATATGATAGACTCAGGAATTCAAAAGCGATGGCTGAGTGAGGTAGCTGAGAGCTTGAAGTCCCTACTTTCGTCATCTGATCACAACGAGAGGTGCTCGCATATCATTTTCAGGTGACTGTTCAAGGGCTAAGGGCCTGCCAGAGGTGCTTGATGTACTCCTTGATCTGGAACAGAAGCTATCGACACTCGTGGGAGAACGAGACCTAGGAGGCAGGACCGACCGGATTGGCGAAGCATCTGTTAAGACGCAGCGTCTTCCACGAGTCACGACACGTATTTCCCACTCGTTTCAAAATACTTGGTTTCCTGTTTACTTTGGGTGCATACCACAGCTGAGAGTCTGATTTCCTCGCCGGCGACACGTATCTTCTACTTGCTGTATGAAATGCTCATAATTCAGGACACTCCACAGACTCGATGCAATTCCAACGTGCAGGAACACCACATCTATGAAATTGGGGAGGTCAAGCATCGACACCTTCATTTAGCCCCAATTGGAATGTGTTGATCCTAAGGCTGGCAATTGTGTCCGGATTCTCCACCAACCCGGGGTTTTGATCGATCTTAATCTCACGAACATTTGAACTTGGCACGAGAAACAATTCGCCAGTTACCTAAGTCTCGTTTTTAAGATACACAGGGCACAGCAATGCAACACATCCCTCTAAAGCCGTTCGACAACGCAAGGTAAAAAGACCGCTCTTCCTACTCCCAGAATCTGCTGCTGGGCAGCTTACAGACTGGTAAAGAATAGAATTTTCAGTTCCTTCCTTTTTGGAGACACTTTATTTTTCAGTAGTCGCGCCTTCATTCCAGCCTCCAGGACCCAAGTTACTGATCTGACAGTGAGTACTGTCAGATCCTGAGCTATTTAAGAAGCCCCCTCCACCACAGTACCACCCACACTCTGAATTCTTCCGTCAACAACACCAGCTTTTACTTCTCAAAAGTCAAGAATCCTCAGAGTTTTTGGCTCTTCTACAAGTACCGCAGGAAACACACCTTATCCGTAAGCCCACTCTCATCTATTCACATCCCACAAGACAGTAGTCGCATACATGCGCGCCCGTTGCAAATGCTAACTTGCCTGAAAGGAAAAAAAAGAAGTCCCCAGCATATCTGAACTGATGAAGATGGCGCCTGCGATCGTAAGTAGTCACCCTTCTTCTGCCTTTGCATCTGATCCCCTCATTACATCTGCCCCATATTCAGATCAGATCAAGCAAGACTGACAGCCTCACGAAACAGGAGAATCTCGATGATTTTGAAGTTGTTGAACACCAAATTCATAGTGATTCATTCCTCAACGATTCAGTCAAGTCTGCAGTTGAGGCTGCCATCAAGAGTCGTGACCTGGCCATTATGCAGCTCAAGGCAGAGCTAGAGGTCACAAAGCTCCTCGAGAACGACGCAATTCAGAGCATGAAAGCAGCTCAAGAGAAAGCAATTATGGCTCACAACAAGGCCAAAGACGAGCTTGCTGTCGCTCAATCTCGACTGGGAAGCATGCAGAAGGAGGCTATTGACCTTCAGAGCAAGAATGACAAATTGTCAGAGAGCTTGGCAACAGCTCACGCCAACAACCGGAAGATGCAGAACGGTTTGGCATTGGCCATTTCTAGAGGCTTTTAGGGGGAGAATAGGCAGTATTTGAGGCAGAGTCCTAGGGCAGTAGCAGTGGAGGTTCTTCAAGTTGCAGCTCCCTGAAGCTCAGGCTAAGCTTTCTTGCTTTTCCCGATATCAAGCCAACAAGTGATTAGCAGTGCTGGAGTAGATCCTACCTTCAGCTAGTGTTCAAGAAATATTACAGTATAACAATCACCTCCGCATGGAACAAGTGACTGTGACTGCTGTGCTTCAACCGACCCACCATGATGCACTATCACTTTGCCACAACATGGTACGGCACATTCATTTTGGTAGCTGGCTTGTCTTGATGACTGTTTAAATGAAAATCAATGGATCTGGGTGGACCTTTGGGAGGGTTGAGCCAAAACGGCCATTTTAATCCAAGAACAGCTGTCAAAGCAGATTCATCAATGCTTGAACAGCAGTCGGCGGGACGAGAGGTTCCAAATCGGCCCGGTAAAACACCAAGCCGGGATGACCTGAGTGCTTATATAAGCAATTTCCAGCTGCTACAGGTCTAGGCGGTGGCCTGTTTGGGAGCCCAGATCTCAACTCACCGAGGATCGGCGTGGCAGTTTCCTCGGTGTACAATAATTTTATTTTCCCATGTCTCTATCCCACATACGTCCGGCGCTGCATAGCACCACCAAGCATTGAGTCTCGACGCTCCAGACGGCAACATCACTTTCTCCTCTTCTCGATCTCAATCGCGCCCCAGCGCTTACCCTTCCAAGATGTCGTCCCACGAACAAAACCTCCCCTTCATCAAGAACCTCGCTTCAAGCGGTCCGTAACCAACCAGCCCACTCCCCCCCCTCGCCTTCACCAAAGAGCGTCACAAACTGACTGTACCCTCCCAATTGCCGCAGACCGCAAGCAAAGAACGCAGGCCCTGACGTCTCTCCAAACCTTCCTCGCCTCGCACCGCTCCCTCGCGCGCATCGACGCCCTCAAGCTCTGGAAGGGCCTCTTCTTCGCAATGTGGATGTGCGACCGCCCCATCCCGCAGCAGAACCTCGCCTCGGAGCTCGCCCAGCTGACGGCCTGCCTCCGCAACGCCGACGTGCCCACCTGGCTCGCCGCCTTCAACGAGATCATGAGCAAGCAGTGGACCGACATTGACGTGCTGCGCATGGAAAAGTTTCTCCTCCTCGTCAGGCGCGTCTTGGCCTCGGGTTTCGCCTGGGTGAAGGAGGGCGACTACGACGCCGAGAGGGCCGAGGCGCTGCTGCACGTGCTGGCCGAGTGGCCGTTCGAGGTCGAGGGCGACCTGCGCAGGGTCCCCATCGGGTTGCGCCTGCACGGCGTGGATATCTGGGTCGACGAGCTGGAGAGGGCGGACATCATCGCCGAGGGCGCGTCGGACAAGGCCGTCGACTTCGCCAGGAAGGTTTCCAAGCTTGTTGAGCCGCTGAAGAAGTCCCCCATCAAGACGGTGCGGGTCAAGGCCGCGGACTCCGTAGAGGACGAGAGGTTGCCGTGGACGGAGAGCAAGCCCGAAGAGGCACCGGCGGCGGCGGCTGCAGAGGAAGAAGACGACAACGACGAGTGGGGTGGTATTGACGATAACTAAACGCTCATCTTGTCTTCTTTTCTTTGCATCAGTACGGCGTTTGGGGTTCAACACAGGGCGAGGCGGCAAAAAAATCACTTGGATCTGGACGAGCAAGAGGCTGTTAAGAGGGACAACGAGACCAAAAGAACAATGACAATTCTGTATGCTTGACGCTGTTCTATGGTATACAATGATATCCAACGGCTCTGCTCCGCTGGCCGGACCTGCATTCGGCGGTAATATTTGCGACGTGTCGTCTTGGTCTATCTGGGTATCTTGGGCTTCAACTGAAGTAAACGTTTGCCACCACCGCTGTATCCACCCCTTCGTTCTTCCTCGTCATGTTGTATGTGTCCCGGGCGCTTTGCTGTCTCGTAGGGTCGTATCCTCGCAGCAAGTCTGCTCTATTCATGTCAACTTCTCGTCCTGCCTATCGCTGCGCTCTCAATTTTGCCATTGCTATTCACGAGGGCTCGTCACTGCTCAATTGGCAGGCCCATCGACCTCGTACCGCCCACGTTTGGATATGACTTTGCCTAGGCCCTGGTGGACTTCGACTTGGAACGGCTCAAAGGGCACCCTCTCGCCGTCAATGCTGATGTAGCCATCCTTTTGGTTCCGAGGGGTGATGCGGTAGCCTGAAATTTTCCTGTATGAGACGAGAGGGTTGTCAAAAAGACCTCCAGTCTCGAGGGACATCATCATGCCAAGTTGAGAACCGACGGCGGTGTCTCCGTCAAGGGTGACGAGATCCATTAGACCATCGTCGGGGCAAGCCGCCGCGAAGAAGTTTGTGTCTGCAGCCATGTATGCCATCTGCGTGACTGTTAGCAGCATACTCATCAAACAGGTGGTCCGACGCACGTTTCCGCAGTAAAAGTTGCCCATGGAATCGTAGGGGACAGTTTCCCATCCATGTGGCAGCGCATCGTTGACGGTGCCGTATTTGAGTGGTGGAAGGCCGGGTGAGATAGCTTCGTTCGGGTCGGGTGCGTACTCGAGCTTGGTAGCGTCTGCTGCCGTCGCGTTGCTCCTGACCCGCCTGTAGTGCTCTCTGATGCCGTCCTTGTCGCCGATTTCCACCTTCACGGCCAGGTCGCACGGATAGCACTTCTTCTTCAAGACTCTCACCAAGAAACCCACAGTGAAGCGCGCGCCACCCATCCATCGCATGTTTTCGGTCCCCAGGTCGCTCTCCGCAATGACACCAAGGGCCTGACTCAGGAAGCTCAGGGTCCGCCTGTCGCCTTGCGTGATGCTCATCAGGTCCAGAGGCGTCTCGACTCCCTTGATGATGGCAAGAGCGGCGAGCGAAGGACGATTCGAGCCGTACAGATTCAAGCTCATGGCGTTGCCGGAGCCGCACGGAATATGTGACACGGCAATCTTCTGCAGCGCCCTTGTCGCATCGGGTTTCTGTCCTAGGCCGTTGAAGACCTCGTACGCCAACCCGTCGCCCGAGCATGTGACAATCGTATCGAAGGCGTCCACGTCAATATCCCGAGCCACCTCGAGAGCCTGGCCCGAGTACGTCGTCAGGACCATATCTATTGGCATGCGCGCCGCCTTGAAAAGGGGCTCTACGTCGCCAAGATACTTCTTCTCCGCACCGCCCGGGCCCGCGTGCGGGTTGACCAGGACTTTTGCTCTTTTGCATTGTTTCGCAGGGCCGTAGGCGTTGGTCAAGACATTGTCGGCCCATGTTCTCACGTCGGGAATGTCGGCATCGGAAACGTGAAAAGTCCACTTGGCAGCCTGGACGCGGCTCTTGGAGACTTGGTTCGCGTAGTCGATTGTAAGAACTTGGTCGATGAGCTCAGCCCAAAGCACGTTGTAGAGAGGGACGGTTTGGGTGGCGGGTGCTGGTCGAAGGTGTTAGCAAGGGAGGTGTCGTAAGGCGGCTGGCAACTGACATGATGCGCCGAAGCCAGCAATCCCGCAAGTTCGACCGCTCTTTTTGGCTGAAGGGTCTTTTTCACAGTCAGACTATCGGTTCGTCGCACACACGACGACGCGCGCGGGTATCATACCGTCTAACAGGAGGTTCTCGGGTGTCAAAGTCAGGGTCTTGCCGTCGACCTTGATGATGTCTGGCGAGCCGGCGCGGGACGCAGGCTTGCCGTAGGACTGTGACGACTCGGAAATGGACTCGGACATCTGGACAGCAGTTGTAGGGGCGGTGGCTGTTGGCGCCGTGGTTGTTGTTGTCGTCGCCATCGCGATTTGGCTAGGTTTCTCGGGGCTCCGCGGAGCGCACTTCACGCACGACTGGACCTAACAGTAGACGACGGCCAGGAGCTCAAGCGAGATTTGTTCAAACGTGGTTCGTATTCTCTGGTCTAAAGGAAGGCGAGATGATGGCACGGTCTAAAGAAGTACTGGGAAGGAAGAGCAAGTATGAGAAGAGGAGAGAGAAAAGGGAAGAGAACCGAGCGATAGCAACAACCAGGGAGTGGTTCAGGCGAGGTAGGTAAGGCAAGGCACCTTAGGCGAGACAGTGTCAGATCTCGACTTTTGGGGGGCCCTTGCGTTTGGGTGCTGCACCTCACCAGACTCGCTGCGCGGCTTAGCGTTGAGATGGGCTAACAGCGCGTCACGTTCCTGGCGCTTTGTGCTCCATGTGTACCTATATATCCCCAGGTTGTACCTCACTCAAGGTGCTGCTCGGCCGCACCGGATACCGTTCACGCGCAGGCAACGGCTGGCTCGAAGCATGAAATGGGAGTGGTCAGAAAAGGCTGGGACAAGATGGCCAAGCTGACAGGATGAACAGGGAGGAAGAGTTGGAGATGGAGATGGAGATGGAGTTGGAGCTTGAACAGCAGGTACAGCTGGCAAGGACAGCCGCCACAGCCGGACTCTAATTGCAAGAGAACATCCTCCACCAGCAAAGGAAGCAAGCACCTACTGCCAAAGCCTGACGAATAGCTTCATATTCGCCGCCGCGCGTTAGAAAGGTCATCCGATTTGATCATTGCGGTGGGATGGCCGAGTGGTCTAAGGCGACAGACTTAAGTTCTGTTGTGCGCAAGCACGCGCGGGTTCGAAACCCGCTCCCATCATTTTGAGTGCGTGTTGTTGTTTAAAACGCATGGATGATGGCATCTGTTCGTTTTGTTTTTTGCATATCCATTCCGAGGTGTTTGTGGTGACGGTGAGTGGTGTTGGGAAAGCCTGCTGGACCAGATGGGTATGCTCGTAGTTTACGTGGTTATGAGCAGGGTGTCACAGGAAAAATCCGCTCAAAGGTTCCCAATGTGACTGTGACAGGGGCAGCGTGCAGGAGATTGTGATAAAGGACAACAGTGAAGTGTATGTATATATTGCCATGCCTAGAAAGGTACGCAACAGGCATACGGCTTTCCGGATCATCTTAATCCATCAGGGCCGGGTTTCGGGCTGCGATAAGCAGAGACAAGATGGCCACAAATGGGTTGTCCAGGGCCTCCATCTTGCTAGGAGCCCGCGGGTGCCCGTTAGCGGCCATTCGGGGGCCGTTACCCGCTTCGACGGCGTGCAAAGTCGCATTCGGCAATCACCACGATGGCAGTTTCTAATTCTGTCTGTTGGAGTGTGGCAGCATGCTCGAGTAAGACTGCTGATGCCCCCGCAAGTAGGCAATGATTGCTCGAGTCCGAGGCAGCATCCCATTCTGGGGAACGGGAACCGAGGGTCCAGAGCCGTCTGGGGTAAAACACGACATCGTTCACTTCATGCCTGCCTCGCTGGCGCATTGATCAAGAGGAAACAAGGTTGGGTGAAACCACAAAGCCATGAGGAACAATTCGAGGTGAACAATGCAAATCAGCCTCTCAGACATGGGATTGTGCGTATCTTATCGTTCGGATTGTGTACGCAGTAGAGATATCCACGTGCTGGGTTGCTAGGTACCTGCCTTAGGAGCTGCCAAGTGCCCCAAGGGGCGGAGATTCCCTTCCAGGCGACGGCAACTACAGCTCCATGGCCAATTAGAGCCCCCCGTGCCATCTAAATTTGGTAATAAATGGCCAATCAGCTGTGGGCCGCAACGACCTCCCTCACTTGATGTGACAGTGAACTCTTACAATCACACTCACTTGCCATTGACTCACTACCAAACCACATCTCACTAATTCAGAGTGACTCACCCCGTCAACGTACATCATACGGATACACCTCTACCTATATCAATTGGCATACCCCACTTCCACCCACCCCTTCCTCACTCCCACACATCATCACACACTCACGATGGCTTCACAACCACCGCCCCCGGCCCCGGTCGCCGGCTCTGACGCCTCACTCCCCCTCGTCGACATCAAGCCCCTCCTCAAGAAACTCTGGCCCGTCCCGGACGCCGGCCTCGACGTGACCCCGGACGAGATCGCCGACGCCATATCCCACTTCTTCACCCACCAGGTCTCCGACGCCCAGGCCGCCTCGCTCCTCATCGCCCTGCACTTCACCAACCTCGACCGCCGCGCCGATGTCATGGCCCGCAGCGCCCGCGTCATGCGCCTGGCCGCCGCCAAGGTCGACTTCGACAACCTCTCCAGGATTGTCGCCTCCAAGAACCTCGCCGGGGGCGCCTACGCCGGAGGCCTGTGTGACATCGTCGGCACCGGCGGTGACGCCCACAACACCTTCAACATCAGCACCACCTCCTCCATCCTCGCCTCGTCTCTGCTTCTCGTCGCCAAGCACGGCAACCGCGCGAGCACCTCAAAGTCCGGTTCCGCAGACCTGCTCAATAGCATGCAACCTCGCCCGCCCGTGCTGATGGCCGTTTCGCCAGAGACCATCGCAGAGGTGTACTCCAAGACGAACTACGGCTTCCTCTTCGCCCCCGTTTTCCACCCGGGCATGCGCTACGTCGCGCCCATCCGCAAAGAGCTTCCCTGGAGGACAATCTTTAACCTCCTCGGTCCCCTGGCGAACCCCGTCGAGGACATTCTCGAGGCCCGCGTCATCGGAGTCGCGAGGAAGGAACTCGGTCCCGTGTTCCTGGAGGCGCTGCGCATCGGAGGCTCGAAAAAGGCCATGATCATCTGCGGCGAGGAAGAGCTGGACGAGGTCAGTTGCGCCGGGCCGACGCTGGTCTGGAGGCTCGCCGACAAGGATGGGCAGGTGGTCACGGATCATTTCAAGGTGCAGCCCAGCGACTTTGGTCTCCAGACTCACCCCCTCAACACCGTCTCTCCCGGCAAGGAGCCCGCCCAGAACGCCGAGATACTCCGGAGGATATTGAGCGGAGAGCTCGCCGACGACGACCCGCTTCTCGAGTTCGTCTTGATGAACACCGCAACGTTGTTCGTGGCGTCAGGCATCTGCGAGGCCGACACCAGCAACATGGGACCTGGCGACGACGGAAACGTCATCACCGAGAGAGGGCCTGGTGGCGGACGCTGGAAGGAGGGTATCAGGAGAGCCCGCTGGGCCGTCAACAGCGGCGAGGCTTGGAAGCAGTGGAAGGCTTTCACCGAGATCACCAACTCTTTCTGAGCGCTTGGCCTTGCGTGTGTACAAATTCGTCAATGGTGTAGGTATTAAAATGGCTGCTCGGGTCCGGGGAGGATATCACGGTCTATCGGCCGTCTTACGGCCACAAAAAGGTACCACTACAGCTCCAGAGATAAAAGGAGTCTCATAAGCTTTTGGCAACCTTCTATGATAACTTTTATGCACTATATCCTCGATTCCTTCGGCACAGGCCACAGTGATCGCCTGCAACCGACCTTTCCCATCCCCTGCTCCCAGCCCGTAAGGCAAAGGTAACCACCCAAACAATACATCATCCTCGGCAGTTCCAGACATGCACTGCGCATGCAAGCCCCGAGCGAGCTCGGAACACTGCCTACAACTCCCATTCGAAGCTTTGAATGTACCCAATACGTTTCTGCACTCTTAAGCGAAAATCGTCACTTCGGGCCAGCGCTCGTGGGCTGCCTTCTTCAGCGTCTCCGCCTCGCTGCTCCTCCACGCCTTGAGGTGGTTGTACACTTGACTGGCCAGCTCAAAGGTCGCGTCTGGCGACTTGACAACATTGGCAAGATCGCTCTCCGCCTTGGAGCGGTCATCGCCAAGCACTCGCCTCGTCTTCAGGGCGGCAACGATGTGGGGAGGGCTGGACTTGTGTTTGGCCAGGAAGTCCTCGTTGTACTGCTTCAAATCGCTGGCAGGAGGAGTGAACTCCGCCTTGATGACTTCCTGGGTCTGGGCCGGTAGGCTCTCGAGGATGGGCTTGAGGACATGGGCGAACTCGACGGAACGCTCGTGGACGCCTGGGTGGTCCGCGTCCAGGGCAAAGGCAGCCTTGAGAGAGCGCAGCGCAAGAACGTACTTTTCTGTGGGCATGTTAGCGTTGGTCATTCACTCATGCCTAGGGCATCTTACTCCGACGGAGGTAAACATCAAAGCCGGCGAACTGGGCTTCGATGTTCTCGGGGCTGAATTGCAACAGCGGCGTGACGAAGCGCATCGCGGCACTCAGGGGCTCCGCGTCCAAAAGCTTCAAGCCAAGAGGGTCGTCGTCCTTCTTCTTGGGCTCTTCCGTCGCCTTGCCCTTGTTGGGGTCTTGCTTCGCTGCACGCTCGGCCGCCTCGCGCTCCAGGCGTTGTTGCTCCTTCTTGGCCTTCTTCGCAGCCTTCTTCCTCTCAGACGCATCCTCGCCGTTGGCATCACCATTGACACCATTTGCCGCTGGTCGGTCAGCACGCTTGAGGTAAATCGCAACGGCGTCGAGCGCAGCTCTGGAGTAGAAGGGGTGGTCGCGCAAGTGGTCCTCCCAGCGCACCATGTCGACGTATGCGCGAATTTGCCCCTTCCTCAACGAAAAGCTGTGGAAATCGAACTGATCTTCTTGCCACACATCAAAGATGTTGTGAATGGTGTGGAACCGCTTCAGAGCCAGGGCATCATTACCCTGGCGAGCAGCAGCTTCTCCGTCTTCGGTGAGGTACCACACGCACTGCATCTCGAGGAGGTCGGCAAGCGGTCCTCCGACGGTTTCGGCTCTCGTGAAGAGACCCATCGTCTTCAGCGCCTTCTCGGTCTCGTTATTGCGCAGCTGATACTTGGCTGCCTTGGTGTTGATGTAGCGATCCCTTGTGTCCAATGATCGGGCCTTGTCCATGGCCTCAGATGCCGTCTTGAAGTTGCCCTCGTGCTTGAATATCCTTGCCTTCGTCATGGCGAAGTCGACGCTGTCTGGGACCTTTTCGATGGCCTTGTCTATAAACTTGTGGGCTTCGGCGAGATCGCGGCTCAGGTGGTAGTTGTAGTGTTGCGCCAAGAAGTACAGGGCCGCGGCCTCGCCCTTGGAGCGGTCGCCATTGGCAGCTTCGGAGTTGGAGTGTGTCTTGACGTAGTCCTGAGCGAGGGCCTCGAGGGTCTCCTTCTTGGAGGTGTCGGAGTAAAGGTGCTTGAGGTTAGCAAACGTCGAAGGGACCCCCTTGTTGAACATGAGGGCGAGGTATTCCCTGGCAGCGTTTTTGAACTCATCTCCTGCATCACGTCAGTTTCTGTTTCCTTGGCGGCGTCTGTTTTTTTATGTTTTTCTTTTGGCTTACCAGACAGAAAATTGAGAGGCAGCCTGCGAGGAGCGTCTGACCGGGGAAATTGCTTGGCATATTTCTCGTAAATCTCCTTCCTCGCGTCCTTGTCGCTCTCGGTGAAAGCGTGTGCGCTCTCCAAGCCCTCAAAATAGGCGGGGCGATCGGGGTTCCTCTCAATCAGGGCCTGCCACGCGGCGATGGCTTCCTCCTTCTTGCCCAGCTTGACCAGGTACTTTGCGCGAAGTTCGAGGTATTCCAGCCTGTCGAGGTTGTGCTTCGCAGCGGTCTCGAGGTGCTCGAGAGCTCTTTGGTAGTCGTCTTGCTCGGCAATGATGGTATTCTTGTACAAGACGGCCTCGGAGTTCTCGTAGTCGCCGCGAGACGGTGTGGCCTTGAGTGTGCCCTCGTAGGTGGTCAGAACGTTCTCTGCGGCGGACAAGTCACCGGACAGGTGGTGGGCGATGGCGAGAGCGGTCCAGCTCTGGCGCACCTGGGGACGGGCCTGCAGCATGGCTGTGCGGCTCTGAACGTAGCCAGCATAATCGCGCATCTGCACCTGGAGGATGGCCAAGTCACGCTGAATCTGGGCTGACTCGGGCTCCAGCTTCAGAGCGAACTTGTACGCCTTGATTGCCTCTTCGTAGTTCTTGTTCGCCCGGTACAGCAGACCGTACACGTGCCAACAGATGTGCGACTTCATGTCAACGGTCAAAGCCTCCTTACCCAGCGCAAAAGCCTCATCGGTCTTGCCTTGAGCGTTCATGATCAGAGCCTTCATGGCCATGGTGTCGCCATGCTTGGGATTTTTCTTGAGGATCAAGTCTGCAGACTTGAGACCGCGTTTGTACTGCTTGTCCTCGTAGGCGCGGATGACGGCGCGAAAGAGGGAAGCCTCTTTCGAATTGAGAGGTTGCGGCATCGGAGCGGTGTTAAGCTGTGAGCGATCGTATTGGGGCTTTCGAGGTGACGAGAGATTTTTCGACCCTGGACTGGGACGAGGCTAGGGCGATTTGGAGTCGCTCGAGGCAAAAAATCGTCCGCTGCGCTGATCTAGAGGGGCCCTCGGGCGTCGAGGAGGGGTAGCTACAGTCGCGTGAAGAGCAGCTGTCTGGGAGGAAAACTCGATTGCGGAGATGGCAGGAGTCGGCTGTATTGGGGACCGGATCTCGTGCCTTGGTGAAGGTCAAGTCAACGTGAGGTGAGCTACCCTTGGGTGACGTGGGATGTGTGGTTGCAGGCGTCGGGAGCGAGCCCACAGTCGGAGTCGATTCGGTGAAGACGATTCGGCCGCAAAGATGTTCCCAAGGCTGGCGTGGGGTTCCGTTCAGGCCCGTGAGCCAATGCAGTTGGTGGGCTGCTACAGCAGTTTTCAGTGGTGCTGCAGTGCTGATGGAACGTACCCCTTTATGGTGGGGGCCACTCCGTTTTCAACGTTTACACCGTCTACTCTCAACGTTAAGTACCTGATGCCTCGCAAATGGAAAACTTCCGACTTGTGGCATCGGTGGTAGCTCTTCACAGGGGTAGCTCTTCCCAGTAGCAAAGTTGCTGATGATCAGTAGTCTTGGTAGTCATGCTTGGCATTGAAGGTGAATCACTTTTTCGACCTTCTATTTATCCTTTACTCTTGTTGGAAGAAATTGTATTTAGCCATTTATAGGGAAAACCGTTCGTCCCAACAACTGTAAAGCGGTTGATGCCCTCACACTGCCCATCTCCGCATCGTGACACTGGGATGCCGGGGTCCTGTCGCAGCTTGCAGTGATGCTATTCATCCCGGCAGACCTGTGGCCAGCTCTAGAATGACGGTAGATCAAGACAAAAAAGAAGCCTATCAATAAGAGATATGGTACCTCCAACGTCACTCCGCACAGCCAATGACGTTCGGCCTGGTGCTTCGGCACGACGAAGGGTGCAGCGAGAACACAACGTACCAGAAGAAATAACGACTGTCCCCGTTCAAAGACAAACGCTGAAGTGCTTGCTAATTTAGTCTACAATTTTAACATTATTCGTAGTTAAGGTGGTACAGTATTGGTACAACGCAGGTGCGTGTAGGCAGACAGATGTACAGAACATCAGCTTGTTCGGGTCGACATCAAAACTTGTCGCCCTTGACAGCAGTCCTCTGCCGCCATCCCCCCAAAGCCTCTTCCCAAGTGTCAGCAGACTCGCTGCATCTCTGCTTGACCATGTCCCATGTCCGGGTGCGCACGATGTTTTCTACACCCTTCTCTTGACGGATCAGCATGGCCAGCTTCTCGGTCCGTGGCTCTCGTGGGAAGAACCTCCCCGAGTATGGATCCAACCGTTCGTCCACTACTCTCTCCTTGTCTTTCGCCAACTCGATCTGTCTCACGAGAGCCTCTGGGTCATCGGGGTCTGGACTTGTTGCGACGACTCCGCAGTAGTGCAGCACTTCTGCTCGCGCATGCCATGTCGGAAACAGCGCCTGGTCCTTGAAGTTTTGACAGGCCTGGGAGTCGACTTGTCGGGGAAAGGTTCGCGGTGTTCGCTGCAGTGTCGAAGAGGGGTCAAAGCCGGCTCGGGATGGTGTCACGAGCGCGTTGAGGTTCTGGGCTATGGCGTCGTCGATACTGGCGCGCGACAGCCGGAGGAAGTCTGGGTAGGTGCGTCAGGAATCCGTCGCCTAACGGCGGCTTTCTTTAGTCACATACCCTTCAAGGTGCCCGTCGAAAAGCAAAATTGAGGCGTCAAGTGCGGCTCGGGAGGTGGTGTAGTCATGATGTTAAGAGGTAAAGTTTTGGATGGGTTTGCGACGGCCGTCACGGAAGACGGCTCTTTCTTCCAGAATAAGCCCGCCAGATTGAATCTTGTTTGTAGTTTGTATAATACTTTGTGCAAAATAGAAGCCGTAATTTGGTTGCCACCTTTGACTGGTAAGGAATTCAATACCCAGAAAGAACCAAGCTCGACCACCAACTTCGATTACGTCGTTGGAACGAAGCAGTGGACTGTCAAGAGCTCCGGCTGGTGGCGCTGCTCATTGTTCGGGATATCCTCGGAGATCTAGGCGCGTCGATACGTATCGATGCGCGCGCGCTAGGGAGACGGCTGACGGCCGGAAAGTCCGTGCTCGGTTCAGGTACCGACTGGTCAAAGCTTCTTTTCCTGAAGTTCCAGATCAACTACTCCCTCCTTTAGGCTTTATCTTCTTTCTCAGGTCTCTTCCAATGCCACGTGTACTCGCTCAGGCTAAGGTAGCTTGCCAATTTCAACTGACAGCATGAACAATGCTCTAGCGCCATGTCAATCATCAATAGACGAAGCCGCCGAAGAGCAAAGCATTCCTCAAGCCCGCCAAGTCCGTTTGGATTCCGATTGAAGCACACCATTGACCAGGCATCTCGCTCGCGTCTAACCCAAACCTGCATGTTTGCCATCTCTCGCACCGCTGAACAAACCCCAGACCGGTGGCCCTTGGAGCACTGGCCATTGATCACCGACGGCTCACGATTGAAATGCTCAATTCGTGCCCTCCTTTCCTCGCTGCCCCTTGGCACCTCCCATGCTGGCCAATATGGAGATCGAGCCATGATCCACAGTCCGCAATCCACTTGCGACATGGACTGACTACTATGTAAGTTGCCGCCATGACTCCCTCTGGCTGATCCTAATACTACATGGCCACGACTGGAAGCAGCTTCCGTTTCACCAGGATCGTCATCTCTTCCGTCAAGAAGCGTCATATCCTTTGTGGCGGGATCGCTGTCATTCGAAACACCAAGCTGATTGCTACAAGTACACCTGAGGAGAAGCATCCAAACGCTGCCGCACAACCGTGGCGTGACCCTCTATCGCTTGGCAGGTATCCAGATTGCTGGGCTCGCCAGTTCCTCATTTCGCCAAATTGTCACCAATAGCCTCCTGGCTAGTATTGCCTCGACTACCGTATTCGGATGGACCGTTTTCTCTTCATCTTTGGTTCACTATGGGTCGTTGCCAGATTCAGCTCCCCTGGCCCCGCGAGGCCCCGCGATCACTTTCCTCCTGTCTCCTCGGCTGCTCTCGTTTGTATTGCTCAAAAGAAGCCGTCGTCCTCTCGCCGTCTCTGCGTCTTCTACCACATCTTGATGTCACTTTGTGCCAATGAATCTCGTCACCTAGGTCACCGGCGATGGACTCCCCGGGATGTCTGCCCGGTGCCGGCCTGGCCGACTTGATACGGACTGCCCGGATTCTTGCTGATCGGTACAATGACATGGCAAATACCCTCAATACGGCTCCCGTTACCCTGGCTGCCCTCGCCAAAGAATGCAGCTCAGTCACCGACGCCCTCCGTCGCTTCAAATACCTCCGTCAGACGATTCCTGAGACGCTGGTCTTCGACCCTGTTTTGCTGGACGATTCTTGTCGGGAGGCTCTAGACGCAATCTCTGGCAACCTTGGCTCGCTCGATCGTTACAGCACTCGGATTCGTCCTGCCACCGCCGGCAGCGACGGCGCCGTCGACATGCCCAAAGAAAAGGTCACCATCATCTGGAACGAGGATAGCCTGAAGCACACCCTGAGCCAGCTCAAGGCAAGCCGCCAGTCTCTGGCCTTTCTTCTCAACTGTGTTCCTAGGTCGGTATTTGCCACGCCGGACGTAGAAGTATCTCTAACGCCTCAAAGTGAGCATGTGACATCCAAAAACCACTCTACCTTTATGCATTCGTCTCGTATGGTGCCATGGGATTGTGCCATTAGCCCGGCCGTCCTCAACAAAGGCAGCCGGCTGCGGCTATCCACCATCGGCCCGCGTCCACGGCCAGATGTCTCGTCTGTGTGCGACGTGTCCGGAGTGCACTCCGCCTTACGACGCCTGCGGCCGAAGCCAGGTACCCTGCTCAAGCAGACCATGCGAACAACCAAGGAACTCCACGATGCAATCGAGCGAGGAGACGAGGCCGCCGTCGTCAAGCTTCTGCTACAACGTATCGACCCGAACGCCCCGAGTCTCGGCTCCAAAACCTCTCCGTTGCGACGCGCACTGAACCGCCAAATCCCATCCATTGCTACGTTTCTTGCCATCGCTGGCGCCGACCTGGAGCACCGCGGCGAAGATGGCGAGACTGCTCTGATCACCGCTGCGAGGCAAGAGTTTTCCGACAAGTACATTTCTCTACTTTGCGATCTCGGCGCTGTCGTTAACGCTGTCGACTCCATGGGACTGTCGGCAGTTCATCACGCAGCCATGTCCGCCAAGGAGGACGACGATACCCTGGCTGTGCTCATATACGCTGGGGCCGATGTAGATCACCGTGATCTCGGTGGGCGGACACCGCTCATGGCTGCCGTTCAGAGCTACCGCTTCAAGTCAATTGAGAAGCTTCTCGAGTATGGGGCAGATCTGGAAGCTCGAATGCCAAATGGACGGACGGCTCTCCACGTGGCCATCTCCATGCGAAGCAGCCCAATGGTGGAGTTCCTCTCAGACCAGGGCGCGTATCTTGATCGACGAGTAAACGAGCACACTCCGTTGACATTCGCAATCGCTACAGCATCGCCTGACATAGCCGAGGTCCTCACCCAAGCGGGCGCCAACATCGATCATCCGAGTACAAAGGGCAACTTTCCTCTATTGGCTGCGGCCTCTGCCGGAGACTTGCGCACCTTGAAGCTTCTGTTATCACGCGGGGCCAAGCTGGATGCCGTCGGAAGTGAAGGCTACCTCCCCATTCACATGGCAGCCCACAAGAACCGAGTTGAGATACTGTACGCCCTCTTCAAGGCTGACTCGCCAATCGACCCCGTCACAGAGCACGGCGAGACACCCCTTACCATTGCAATGCATTTGGGATGCTACGAGGCGGCTCAGTTCTTGATCGAAGTTGGTGCCGATGTTGACCATGCTGCGCCAGGTGCGGAGCGAATCATTAGTCAAGCGCTAAAAGCCGGCACCACGCGTGTCGCGATGGCTCTCGTCTGTGGCGGCGCAGATTTGACTACACCCTTGAGACGAGACCCCAGCATGACACCCGTCCATCAAGCTGCCCACCTCGGCCAGAACGACGTTCTCGCTACAATGATCAAAGCCAATACTGACCTCGACCACCGGACTTGGCCGGGCTACACACCTCTCTTCTTTGCTGCTCAGGCCGGCCACATCGCAACCGTTCGCCTGCTGCTTGCTGGAGGGGCTCATCTCCGAGAACGCTCAGCGTCAGGTGGCAATCTCCTCTTCGTGAGCACGGCACATCCAGAAATGATGAAAGCCCTTATCGAGCTAGGTCTGTACATCAACGAGCAGGACCATCACGGCGCGACGCCACTTCACTACGCGGCGGTCGGAGACCATTTTGCCACAGTGAAGCTATTGTTGCAACGAGGAGCAAGAACATCGCACGCAAGTGCCGTCTTCGAGACGTTGGAAGACTACAAGACGAGAGCAGCATATCGTCAAGGCACACCAGCAGGTCTCGCGAGACAGAAAGGCCACATGAGAATTGCTCGCCTGCTAGAAGGCTGGAAGTTCAAACAACCGAAACCATAAACATGCATCGTGGTCGTTTTGTGGGACAATTCCTTTTCTATCGACTACAACCTTCTTTTCGTCGACTCAATTTCTTTTGTTATTTGGACATATATATCAACGTCAGAAGATACCCAGACAAAGCCAAGCGAACAGCTTCCGCTGATGGCTGTCATCACTTCAAACTTAGGGTCGGCGAACCTTGAGAATGCATACCAGGTCGCAGATTGTTGGAGCGGGTAGTTTGGCTCACAAATAATGCAATCATTCTTCGCAGGTTCCCTCCCGGCTTGAAAGTGCGACAGGAAAGTAGACCACTCCAGGGTTTCATGTAGTGCTGAAGGAGCATTGCGAATACTTATGAGCGCCTCGACAACCAAGAACATTCTCGCAACAGCAGAAACTGCCAGCACTGAACCGACTTTTGCTTCCCATCTTGATTTTCGGTTCCGATTCTATTTGTATTTCCTGCAGCAGATAGATGAAGCATCGATATCAGTTGAGCCGTTCAGGGCACCTCTCCGAGTCGAATATCTACAAAACACCCGCCCTGCGAAGTCGGCACAGGGCTGTACTAGGATCAGTCAGACATGACAAGATCGCCACTCCAACGAATCGAACAACTACAAGACATACATTCAATCAAAGGTTGAAACAGAAATTCAGATATGAGGAGCACTTCCTGCGAGGAGCGAGCACGGCAGGCGGAGGAGCTACGACCGTGGCTCAACGCCGTGTGGTGTCGTGGCCCACCTAGCAGGCATCATCTGCATCTTGTGCCTTACGACTTGCAACAACTACTCGGCTGTGTGTTCTAGTGGTATGATTTCTCCTTCACAACAAACATAGTGATACTCCGGAGAAGGTCGTCGGTTCGAACCCGGCCACGGTCAAGTGCTTTTGCTTTTGCCTTCATCAGCTTTTTCATATTGTTCTGTGAGCCTGTCGTGGGATAACTCCCATGTAGTCTATCAGTTTTCGTGTCTTGCACCAACAGACATACGAATGCGTCGCCGAGGCAGCGCCCTGCCAACCTCTATCAATCGTCATCCCCAAACATTTACTGGCCGAGCCAAATCCCCTTGTCCGGCCATGTTCCCATCTCATGCCATGCGCTTAAGCTCTTCACTCGTGGTATTCCCTACAAATGCAAACGTTCTAGAGTCTTAAGTGTATCTTCCCGCAGCGGTCTAGCACAAGCGCATTCATTGATCGCGTGTTTTTAGGTTACGGTGTGGACGGAAATGACCACAGAAAGAGAGTCGTTCGTATCCGTAGTAATATGATGAAATGTCCAAGCGTGAAGAGA
The DNA here is from genome assembly GCA_001693025.2 of Colletotrichum lindemuthianum. NCBI lineage: Eukaryota > Fungi > Ascomycota > Sordariomycetes > Glomerellales > Glomerellaceae > Colletotrichum > Colletotrichum lindemuthianum. Next base: position 254,576 of record MASP02000295.1, on the reverse strand, counting down.
GTTGTGCTTTCCGCGACATTGTCCTTAGAATATAGAAGTGTCTGAGTGATCAAAAGTATACACTTCATGGATCATCTTCATATGGTTTCCGCACCTGTACCGCCTTTCTTCTCCCGAAGTGCTCTAATGCGGTCCTTCAAGGCTGCCTCTTCCTCTTGTACTTGACGCAACTGTTCAAGCGTACGCCTTCTTTCCTGCAGCTCCTGCTCTTCTCGAAGTAGCTGTTCCATTTCGACGACTCGTGAAAGTGTGGAATTTGAACCATTTCTTCCAAACTCGTCTGGAATGATAAGTCTCGTTGTTGTCAGGCTATCACTCTCGTGTGGTGTTGGTGGCGAATGTGGCCTTCCCTCTCGGTTGGATGTTGCTGTTTCTGTCTCCATTCGGGGTCCTCTCAGACTCCTATTGTTCTGTCTTACAAGCTCCGCAGGTCCCGGGCTCTGGTTTCCGGAGTTCATGAAGTTATCTCGGTGGACTCCATTCTGCTGCGATACACCAGAGCATGCGTCTAGCTCGGCAACAGCCTGACTCTCTGTAGCAACGGGATGCGTCTTGAATATTCCAGAAGCCGTGCTGGCTTCCATTTCGTGTCGATTGTAACGGTCTCCACTCCCAAGCTCTGGCATGCCGGGCTCCCCTTCTTCTTTGGCAAGTTGCTTGCGAGCTTCCCTCTTCCCATGCCAGACATACAGTAAGATCAGTATTATGACTAACACAAATACCACCACAATATAGATTCCTATCTTGGCTCCGTAGGAAGTATCTCCAGTTTTTGGAACCAATAAAGTTGGTTCCGTGGTCGTTGGCTTTGGATCTTCTTCGAAATCGCCGACTGTTGAAGGCAAATTTGTAGTCGCGCTGGGCTGACTACCTTCTATAACGGTGGTGGACGAGGAAAAGTGCGATGTCGATAGCCCTGTTGAGATCGACCTTGGATCTTCTACTGAGGATATTCTCGGAGCGCTCTCGTCGCAGTAAGCATCGAAGACAGCAAAGGCATCTGCAAATCCTTTGGTATTAGATCTCCCTCCATTCTTGGCCGCGACAAAGATGGTAGATCCATAAATTACATACTTTCAACAGTAGTATAGCCCTGGCAATCTGTTCCCAAGCATCTCGTGGAATAGCTCTTGATTTTGGAAGCGGTCGGTAGGTCACAGAAGCAAGCCCGATCCACGACGGAGCAGCCAATGTCCTGGCTCTCGATGGCCTCCTGAAAACAGATCCGCGAGCATTTTGGCACCACTGCAAGCAGTGGTGGATCTTGTGCGTAACATGGCACAAAATTGAAGCAAAGTGCGCTGAGAATTATGAGAGTGATCGATTTCATCCCGGAGGAGAGCCAGGATCGCAAGAAATACACGTCACTACGTCGGTCGTAGCTCCGCCGGTCGTATCGCAGGGCAGATAAGAAAACACTTGAGCGAGAAAGTATCAGAACAGGAGGTGGAAGTTTTGAAGGATGCTCGAGCTGGGGAAAGCTCGTGTTTTACTTGAGGATAGGGCAGTCGTGGGTACCTAGCTAGACAAAACCACGATGTCGAACGTCTGGCCAGACCCGTCAGCCAATCTCGTCGCCTCATCTTCATCGGTCAATCACATTAGCAAGGATATTTCATGGTTGATCCCATGCCGAATTTGCCTGCCGCCAAGTGTTTGCTGTGTTGGTTGGCAAAGTTTGCGGCCTGCCTGAGAAAAAAAGCACTTTATGCAGGCTATCCATAGATGCATAGGCAAATTGGATGAGAATCCTGCCAATGTAAAGCAAAGGGGGTGATTTCTCGGCGTGTGCCCCAAACAAGGCCTCGATGTTTTGCGTGGGCTACTCGTCGCATTCAGCTTGATGACATGCTAGCAAAATCATACAACTAAGTGACTACAGCGGTTATGACTGGCAGGACTCTAACACGAATCCCTAACATGATATGTTGTTTCACTTACCTCCCTCCCTGCCTTTGCCCTTATCGAGACCCAAGCGTTTCTGCCACTAGACAACTCGCCTCGACTTCTCCTCGCACCAATCCCAGAACTTCGCAGCGTATCCCAAACCGCCGTTAGCTTCGGTTTCTAGAGCCTTGAGTATGTCTTTTCTGGGGCAATCTTCGGCGGGACGGATTCGGCCCCACGGGATAACGTACGCGCCGTTATTCTTCAGTGAGACGTCCGGCGACAAGCCAGCATAGAGTTCCGTGTAACCGCCGTACTTGGGATCATGTAATACGCGGTTGATGAAGAGCATGGCGAACGCGGGCGTCCCGGCGTACGAACCAGCTTTGAGGTTACCCGGGTTCTGTGTGACGCTGACTATACCCTCGGATCCGTAGCGGAGTGCCATTTCGTGGCCGAGCAGCCAGTTTCCAACCTTTGACACGGCATAGTTCTTTGTGCGATCGGATGTTCCATTTTCCAAGACGCTGAAATCAATGCCGTTGGTAGGGGATGCAGAGTCGCCGAGAAAACTCGATGTCCAAACGACTCGGACCGAACCCTTGGACGCAGTACTGACAGCCACTCGAAGTTGGGGAAGTAGGAGAGTAGTGAACAGCTGAGCAGCGATACAGTGCATTCCGATCATAGGCTCAAAGCCCTGCTTTGTCCTTGCGCCGACCTCGATACCTAACGCGCCGGTGCCGGCATTGTTCCATAGAATATCGAGCCTGGACTCCTGCTGAGCAAACACAGAGGCGGCCGACTTGACGTTCTCCAGGTCATTGAGATCTAGGTGAAGGAACTTGATGTTGCCAGGGTTTTCGGGTGCCGGACTGGCGCTCGTGATTGACTCGATCGCCTTGTCGGCTTTGTCCTGTCGAAGCACTTGAGATCAGACGGATGCCGGCGATGTGGGGCCGATTTTCTCCGGATCCGGCCCGGTCACAGGCCGGGCCTTCTCACCGGTCTGTGGACTTGCGTGACTTACTTTGGACCTAGATGCCATGTAAATCGTAGCGCCGGTTGTGTATAGCATCTTGATAAGCTCGAATCCTACGCCAGCATTGCCGCCGGTGACAATGAAGACGCGGCCATTCTGTGACGAAACCTCATTTTCGGTGAACGTGGGATCGGGAGGGAACCATTGCGTGCGCATGTTATAAAATGAAGCGAGCGCCATTTCGAAATCTCCCGAGTCTTTTAATAAGCACTGGTCAGTGGGGAAGAAGTCCAACGTAAGCTGGGCGCTCAAGGAACGTTGGCTGGAGAGGAAAGATGGACCAGCTCGCCCTCTTATATCACTGCCCCGGGTGTCTTCATGCCGTCAGCTTATCATTGGCATGCAGGGCCGACCCAACAGCCACTCATCTTCGCAGTGCGGCAACCTTACTTCGGTGTACTCCGCCGCTTTGGGTGGACTTTTGGCGGACTTTGCAACAAGTTTCCATCCTTTGTGATGCATCCCTGCTGGTCCGCTCTCACTTCCACGATCTATGTTACGCCCTCAGCTTCCAGTCTTACACAGACGTCCTGCAGAAGCAACAGCCCACGCATCGCTGCCCACAACTGCAGGCCCATAGAAAAGATCCGCGGCGTCTTACATCTTCTTGTTCTTCCTCAGCTTGATGTAGGTTTCCCCGTAGAAAGCAGACTGCCAGTCAGGCCGCTGGAAGTTTCCCTCATTTAAATAGCTACCTGTACTAGGTGTTGTCTCGGACAGAAGCGGGTCGATGACGATGGTCAACTCGTCCTGTCGAGCCATCATTTCGTCATGAGGGATGCTCCAGTCCCAGTCCCCGAGTATGGCACAGGTCACAAGCGCCTTGCGCCAGTGCTTCGGGGCCGCGTTCTGGGAGACAGGCTGGATAATGGTTTCATTGACGTTGAGAGCGGTGCACAGGAACGTAAAGTGGCCGTTGCTGGAGGCGCTTCTCAACGCTTTCCCAACGGCAACCCTGTTTTTGGCAATATTGTCTCGGGATATGATGCGTTCGGACAGGATCATGCTCAATGATTTATTGGCGGTAGTATGTTCCATGGTAGCTGCGAAGTGCTCGCGGTATGTCGCGGCTTGTGCGGAAGTAAAGCCGATAGTCTTTTTTGATAGGTTGAAACGCTCGAGATCTTCGATCAAAGGGGACAAGAGGTCTGTGACATCAGATGAGGTACGGTTTGTCGATGCAGCCGCTTGTACTGTCAAGCTATTGTTGGTCAATACGTAGTTGATGCTGATATCACGGTTGTCCACGAGAGGCTGCAAGTGACCGTGAAAGATGTTTACAGCCGTCCAGAACTGGTCGTCGCCTCCGGTAGTTGCAACACTGAAGTTGAAGCTGGCACGGCCAATGGGCTCGTCCTTGAACAGTCTCGTGGTCATGGATACCACCACTCCGTGAGCGCCGCCTCCACCTCCGCTCAAAGCCCAGTAGAGATCCGCGTTATCTTGGGGAGTGGCAATCACAAGCTTGCCGTCAGATTTAACAACCTCCCACTCCAGAACGTTGTCGGCTCCGAGTCCGTACAGTTCTGACAGGAGGGATTGTCCACCACCCTGCGTCTAGCCTCCCGCGATGCCTACAGAGTCGTACGAAGCCGAGATAACCCGAAAACCCTCCTCCCTGGCGGCTGTCACTGCGTTACCACCCATGGCGCCAGCGCCAAGCTTGAAAGCGCCCCCTCTGTAGTAAGACTGGCTATAGTTGTGAACTATTTGAATTTGGTCCAGATTGTGCGTCCAGAGAGCGAGACCCCCTGTGCCGGTAGACCTGCCAAGGTAGCTGGCAGTTGCGAGTAATCAGCATGTACTGATTAGCAAAGAGCGACTGCAGATATTCTTACTCATAGTCGTGGCTAGTGTTCTTGATGACAAGTCGGATGTTCTTCTCCGTCGCAAACTTCACAACAGCTGCAACATTCTTGGCGTCACGCACATCGACCGAGTAGCTGACGAGGTTACCCAGAGTGCATTCCGTGGACTGCCGCGAAAAGGGGTCGCAACTCTGGTTCTGGAAGTAGGTAGCCAACAGCTCAGCAGGTTGAAGCACAACCCTTCAGTTCACTCCATGTTAGTGCTGGACGCAGCAAAGCCATATGGAAACATTGCGTGTTGAGCCTTGACGTCGCGAATCTTGACGACTTGAGTGCAACAACAAGATGTGAAGCAACTTTTTGGAGGACGAGATAAGCAATTAGACAAGGATAAAACTCAGAGAGTAAAGGATGATGGATGGAAACTCTGCTTCTCGATCACAAGTTTGAATCAAGCAACCATCATCTGCTCAATACTTCTAATGGTTGGTAGGGGCACGGTGCGATGCTCCATGTCAACGCTTGTTCTCGGTGATCCCCCCGTTTAGTCGGACCAGGCTGGAATCGGGCTTCACGGATACTGTATGTTTCCCGTAATATCTTAATGTAAGGGATATAAACGACTCACGAGCTTTCACTCTCGGGCAACACCATGTTCATCGTATGTATTTTTCTACAGGTTGGAGCGACTCGTAGGCCACAGCTGCCGGTCGAGCACGAAGCGTACCCTGCACTGGTGACTGAGCCCAAACATGGCTTGTTTGTGTTGTTGATTCCCGAGCCGGTTTCCCAAGTGACTCTGCTGTGCTCACCGTGCCGAAGTCCAACACCTCCATCGTAGACACCGCCACCAACTGAAGACACGTCCTCCGAGTCTATGGCCATACGTGACTTTTCGCTTGAGATAGATTCGTACGTATCATCGCCGCCAAAGACGCAATTAGTCCGCGAGAAAGTGGCACAACATCAACATGGCGCCGTCCTACCTGTTCCAGGCCGCCCTTAGTGGAAGAGAACTTCTTGATTGGGGATTGATGAGCATGGCTCGATCATTAGAATGTCTCGGACAAACATTGTGAACGAAAACCCTGACAACTGTCTCATAGGAGAGTCAAGAGAGCCGCGAAGAACACGTGCTTGGCCGGTATATGTGTCTATACGGCATCGCAAAACTCCCAATCCCATTTGTTGTAAGAGGGGAAGATCTCCTCGAGCGGCTATTCCTCTTGCCCCGGGACTTTGATTTCCAAATCCTCCCACGATCGGTACTCCTCATTAAACACTATAGCTTCCAGAATACCACACTGCGATCCCATTCAGTCATCGCAGCTTATACGGTCAAACCCTGATTGGCCCGCGTATCCTATATCTCCACGGTTAGCCACCACTTCGGCACTGACAATGTAGATTCTGGCTCAATCTCCGGGACGAGACACAAGTGAAAGCTTGGCTGCTGCAATACCGCCTAGGACAGCGCGGTGCAAATCGATTCCGCCTATCACTTTGGCGACAATGACGTGATCGCCATGGGATAACTCGATCGGATCTGAACTGCTACGCTGCTTTTATCCGGTCCCCGCCCACCATCCCCCGCACTCTCACCGCGCTCGGCCGATCGTTCGGGCCTAGAAGGCCAGGCTGGAGCCGAAAAATGGATGAGGTGCATATCCGCGTCGGCAACTCCGATATAAAATAGCCAGGATGGCCTGCTTGGGGCGGTGAGCCAGTACCGAACCAGCTCTCTGGGACTATCGTTGTGTAACGTGTTCAAGATGAAGGTCTTCAGTCAAGCAGCGCTGCTTCTGGCAGTTGGCGTCTCTGCCATCAAGAATCCCATCATCCCCGGGTGAGCTCGTACTGTTCCCAAGCAACTAGCATCCCTTGTCCTGACGTTGCTAGATGGAACCCCGACCCTGCCATCCTCCGGGTGGAGGACACCTACTACATGGCCGTGTCGTCTTTCACGTACTTCCCAGGCGTGCCAATCTACAAGTCCACCGACCTGGCCAACTGGGAACTCATCTCGCACGCCCTCAAGACCCCGGAGCATCTTCCTCTTTACGGCGTTTCGGCCGGAGAAGGTGAGCTCTCTATACGCCTATCATCATATCCTTACTGACATTTCCAGGTGTTTGGGCACCGTCATTCTCCTACAACGATGGCCTATTTTACATCACGTCAATGACCCGATGGGGTTCCAACCCCGACTCGCGCTCATGGCCCCGTATCTGGTACATCTCCTCGCCGGACCTCGTCACTTGGTCAAACTTCACCTGGGCGGAACCCTACGGCATCGACCCCGACATCTTCCACGACGTGGACTCGGGAAAGGCGTACCTGAACCTCATGGGCCCCAACAACAACTACGACCGGCTCTGGGGAATCACGCAGTGCGAAATCGACCTGTCCTCCGGGAAGTGCATCGGCCCCTACCGGAACATATGGAACGGCACCCTCCCACAGGTCCCCAGCGCTCGACCCGAGGGTCCAAAGATGTTCAAGAGGGGAGACTGGTACTACCTGGTGCTCGCGGAGGGGGGCACCAGCACAGGTCACCGCGCCACCGTCGGCCGCTCAAAGTCCCCCGAGGGACCGTGGGAGGGCGCGCCGAACAACCCGCTGATTTACAACGGCGCGGATCAGAACCTCACGATCCAGTCGACGGGACATGCGACGTTCACGGATACACCCGACGGCGAGTGGTACGCCTCGTTGCTGGCCCGCAGGAACGTCAGAGGCGCGTCGCCCCTGGGCCGCGAAACGTTCCTCGTCAAGGTCGACTGGGAAGACGACTGGCCCACCATGAACGGCGGCGAACCTCTTCTGCCGAGCCGGAGCGTCGAGGGACCGGACCAGCAGCTCCCCAAACCCGTCTGGAGGGACGACTTTTCCGGCTCCGAGTTGGGGGTGGGTTGGTACCAGCAGCGGACGCCGTATACCCAGAACTTCCACCTCGGGTCCGGCGCCGGGTTGAACAAGAGGGTCGTGGCGAACGAGTCCTCGGGCATCGTTTTCCACCCCAACGTCTTCACGCTCGGAGACAGAGACACGGCTGCGGCGGTCTTGCACAAGCAGACGTCGTTGAACATGACCTTCTCGGCGAAACTGCTGCCGACCGATAGGGGACTCGGACCGCGGCAGAGCGTAGGCATTGCTTCTTACCTGAGCGAGGTCAACCACCAGGATATCGGGGTCAGGGGATGTTGGGGATCGGCCGGGCTGTGCGTCTACGTGGATCTTCTGCCGACGTCGACCGGACCTGCGACAAGACCGAACGTGAGTACCTTCCTCCATCTTTCAAGCTGGTGACCGTTAACAAATGGACAGTCGACCGAGTATCCTCTTGATGCGTTGACGATTCCCTCCGACATGACGCTGTACGTTCGTGCCGAGCCGTTGAAGTACTCCCTGGGATATTCTCGTGGCAACGCGACGTCGCCGACGTGGGTTAAAGAGTTCAGCTCGAAGCAGATGGGCTCGAATCCCGGGTACCCTAATTTTGAAGGATCAATGTTTGCCTTGTTTGCGAGTGGAAATGGGGAACCTTGGCCGTATGATGCACCAGAGGTGGGCTTCAAGAGCGTCGAGGAGGTGTACTACGAAGAGAGGCTACCTGATTATGATGTCTGGAACTAGAGTCTCGAATGGGCGGGCTTCTGAATACTCCCAAGAGCTCTCTCCCGACATGAATTTTGCTCTCGCTGATGCATTCCAAACGACGAGCGGAGACTTGCGCAGCCGTGTAGGGACATATCCTGTATCGGTATGTAGAACACCGTTGTACTCAGCGACTGTAAATCATTTGTGCACGTCGGTGCAGTTGCGTAAACGTGGGCCTAATCCGATAAGTCTTCGTCAAATACGACGTATCGCTCGATGATGTAGCACTGAGCGTTCAACACAAACAACTGAAGGGTCTGCCTCGGAACCAGCGACAGGGAACAGTGGAAACAGAGCAGTCGCTTAAAGCTGCAAGTGGCTTCACCGAACCCACGTAGGACCCGCGTCGGCCGATATGGGGGCAGGCAAAGACAGAAAGGATCTTCAGGCACAAAGGCGGAAGCAGGACGCAGACATCCGTCATGCGAGGCGGGAGTCCGGCATGAGGCCGGTTCGCTACAAACAGTTGTCACTGCGTAATGATCATGGGAGTAAAATGACCGACAGAAATAGGCCAAAGGGACACCCGACTAAGGTACCAAGGACCGTGGAAGGGGCCGACGTCAGGAACCGGAATTAATATACCAATGATTGTCCAAAAGCTGGGAGAAGACAGCCCGGATGCCTTTTTTTTCGTTATGAGAGAAGGGAGACGTCATATCCATCCCACCCAGGGATATGGGAAGCTATTCAGGGGGGAAGATGGAAAATGAGATGAGTGTGATTGGGTGGGCCCCAGCGTCACGACTAGCGACGGCTCGGTTCGAACACGCGCAGGTGTAATTACATTCGCGGGCTCTAAGCCACACAGGGTAGATGCAAGAAAGGTCCCGTACGGGACTGCGGGGAAGGTCGAACAGAGGTGAAATAATTAGCACACGGCGAGCATGTTGCATCGAGGGCGATTGACGAAGCGAAGCCGGGACCAGGCGTCGATGCGAGCCGGCTGTGCTACAATGTTACCGTGGGGATTTGGCTGTCATGAATGAAGAACGAGGGCCACGATATCCCGGTACCGAAAGAGTAGAGCCAGGGATTGCTCATGAGATTGACGTAGCGCTGCGTGATGCTTGGTCGTCAAAGTAGAGCCTAGCTGGTCAGGCAGGAGAAGCAATAGTCTATACGGATACACGTAGTCTGCGGGAATAGAGCTGAACCCTGGCCGAACGCATGAATGAGCACGGACGCTGGAGATGAGCTTCGAGAAGCCTTCGTTGGGTACGAGGTGAAGAGGCTGAAAGGGGATGCCGGTCGTATGGGTGTGAGGGCCGGCATGGGTGATGCCAGCTTCAACGAGTTGATTCATTGACTGACGGTTTTGCGACGGAGGCAGCCGTCTGTATTGTACGGCTTGTATCCGCAACTACGTAGCCATTGCCAAAAGACATGGTATGCGTGCTGAATGACTGAACTGGGAACTGTGAGAGGAATGGCCGAGTGTCGATTGACGGATAATTTGAGGCGGGCTGTCGAAAGGATTCGACCGCCGGCAGAGCAGACACACAAGGTCCTTTCCAAAGGCTCTACACATTAGACAGGGTACAGCGACGTCCCGTGTCGGAGCAGCGGAGGATAGAAACTTGGCCACTGCTTCTGGTTCTGAGCATCACATCGACAGTTCCTCAGTGTTGAGCTGACTGGGTCGTCTGTGAAAGAGGCAGCGTACCTATGCGTTGTTTGTTACAGGTATGTGTGTGTGTGTGTGTGTGTGTTTCTCATTAAGCCTTCTAGGGACCCATAGGGTCACGCGGCTGCTATGCTAAACCCTGACTAATCACATTTGTTTGTTACAGGTTGTTTGTGCACTGCTGACGATTGCTAGGGTCATACGTGATCTTTTCATACCGAGGAAGCCATGGACTATTACTTGTAATTATTGATTGTGGGCAACTCACACCCGAGCAACCGACCGGCCTGTCTGAATCAGCACTCCTGTAGCTTGCTCTACTATGTACACCATGTCCTGAGCACCTCTACCTGGAGCATGTGAGGCGAGCAGGGGGAAAAGTGAAGACGGAGGCGCAGAGCTGGAAAGGGGTACAAGAGGGGGGCAGGGGCAGGGCAGGGCAGCCCCAGAGCAGGGCAGGGTACGACAGGAGGGCGTTGGGGTCCGAAGGAGTTGACTTGTTACGGCGTGGTATGCAGCTGCAGCTACCTACTGTACAGATGTTTCCTGTATCCGTAAGGGCATATCACGTAGCAAGATGAAAGATGCAGTGCAGTCTACAACGGACGGAGTATCCTTATGCGTGTGTGAATCCCGTAGGTAGCATCACCCCCCGCCAGATGCGCTGGGCTCTAATTATACGGAGTGTTATGTACGGTGTGACTGGTGGTGGGTGGTGTTTGGCCGTACGTAGGTATCTTGGGTGCTGTGTTCGGCCGATAGGACATGGGGCTGAAGATGGAAAGAGGCATTGCAATAAGGTCGGCGGCGCCTCAATGGTCTGCTGCAAGTGTGGCTTTGTCGGAATTGCAACTTCATGCGAAGAGGCCACAGGGCTGGCGGCCTGGAGAGGGGTGAAATTGGATGGAGAAAATTGCACGTTGAGAGGGTGGAACATGAAGGAGCGGTACTTGTTTACGTAACGCAGCTGTGAGACGAGGCTAAGGCAGGGCGAAGTGGACCTGACCGAGAGGTTCCTCGGAGCCGCAAAAGGTGGACTGGGAGGTATACTCGTCGACAGGAACCTGCCAGCTATGGTTCTCGAAGAGGATACGCCAGCGCAACCACCTGCGTAGATGAGCCTCTTAAGATAGTCGAACAGCTTCCAGACGGATGATACTGCGCCGAGCTCATGGAAAGATGTGTTTCTTCAGTACTGCAATCTTCATCCTCCAATCTGCATGGTGTCTTTGCGGCAAACTCACAATAGTCTTGTATGTCCCTTTACACACGAATGATGTATATCTACAAGTAGGTATCCGTACAGCTGTCGTACTTGACCAGCAAGTGCATGCGGCTGCAAAGTACCTACCCATGCAACCTCGGTGTAGGTACCTCAGGTCAGATGGCAAGAATGCTAATTGGCCAGAGCTGCTTCGAGGTGGATAGCAGATGGTTCGATATTCTTTGGCCTTGCGCAGTAGGGCGGCCAGGGGGCCAATGGGGCCTACCGCGCCGTGACCTGCACACACGACACCCATTGATTACTCCTTGCTGCGTACGGTGCAAGTAGATACAAAGGAAGCGGCCAGTCAGGAGTCGACCAGCCCCTCCTCCGAGTCGCAGAATAAAGTGTTACTTGCCTTGTCCATCGCGTCTAGGAAGTTTTGAGAGTCTGGTTGTACGGTTCAATGGCACGCAAGTATCCGTAATTATTAGAGCCAAATAATCGCCCCGACTGACAGCGGGTACCGATCTCTGGCCTTTCTGAAATGCTACCATAGGTAAGGTACTTATAGTTATGCTCTGCGATCACTCTAGCAAGCCAAGGTACGGAGTGCACTCTTCTTACGATGCCCACTCAACAAACTGTACAGATATAGTACTCTGCCTCTACGCATACAAAAAGCTGAGGGCGTGTGCCAGTCAACGCACCCAGCTGCCTCTGCACAAAAGTACGGAGTGCAGATGGCAAGCGATATCGTCCTCTCAATGCAGCCCGCTGGTCGCCTCGGTGGAATGGCTGGGATGAACTCCATGTCGCATACTCCGTACACTCCGCTATACAAGCTAATCTTCCCTAGTGGTGCAAATGGCTCAAAAGAGAAGCGGCCATTGAGGGTCGAGATGCGCCTACCGTACTGCGAAATAGTTGGGTAGGTACCACCGTACCAGTAGCTTCCAGTTGGCAACAGTGTATTATTACCTACTGCGGTACGGAGCGAGCTCATGGCACCAGCCGTTACCTACCTAGGTATATCCATATGAGTAGAAGTGCCTTTCGGTTCCTGGCCCGTCTTCCGCGCGACTGACCTTTCCCCGTTGAGCTCACCGGACCGTCCTCCAGCAACTCACCTTGACTTTGCGCAACACTCCGTCCGTACTTTGTACTTTACACAATAATCCTGTTGATCTGGTCGACCCGGAAGGTGGTCACTCCCATGAAGATGACGCAAGGGGCTCGGTGTCGAACATAACCCTCCCGGGTCCCGAATCTCAAACCCTCCAGCGCAGAGGCCTTGTCGCCTTCTCTCCACTATCCTGGATATCGGACAGCAAACACTGGAACAGGGCAGCAAACCGACCAGGGTGGTAATTAGCAGAGAGAGGAGAGAGGGGAGAGGGGAGAGTTGGCGGAACGTTCCTGAGAAACCCGATTGACCGACTTCAACTCCACGCCGGCCCGTCTACGCAGTGCGACTCTACGCTGTTAGTGTATCCGCATGCCACGCATAGCTACAAGTATGACTTTTCTATCCGTACGGATACGGACATATTTCGCAGCCCGCAGAAGAACGATGCCTCTTCCATGGCCGATGCATCGACTAATATCATACGACTCGATTCCCCGCCAGTTGCATCCTATCCGAAGCCGCAGAGCATCATCTTCTTCAGTACATGTACTTATCCTGCTTTACAGATGTATCCGATTACACTTGGTAATGTGCATGTATGTTTACTCTACGTAGCATGCACGCAAAGTTGCTGTCGTCTTCTGTCGCGTCACTCCATTTGCCCCTTGGAACAGGTCCACGCCGACATCTCGAGGATCCCTGCCAATATCACACTCAGACGCAGACGATTTATCCAACACTTGCACCTACGTCTACCTCGCAGGCCACATAAATCTCGCTGTTTACAAGTAGTGCCAAGATGGTTTCGACACATGTGCGTCGATCTAGTTACACAATAATCACTGATGGTTCATGTCTTGTGTGCAGACCTTTCGCGGTACCTGCCTCGATCGCTGCTGCAGGCATACTACCTACGAGGTAGATGTATAGCGCTGCCTCCCTGCCTACCTACCTATGTGGTACCTAAGGTAAGGTAGGTAAGGTAGGTGAACGAAGCAAAAAAAAAAAAAAAAAAAAAAAAAAAAAAAAAAAAAAAGACAGGACAAAAACTTGGAGCAGAAAACTCGACGCTAGATAATTACCTTAGTACTGAAAACACTGTTCATTCCGTGGCCCTCGCGTCTGGCGCCCGCGTGGTAATTAGCTGGGAGAAAACAGCCCGACAGAGGGCAAAGTGGAAACAAGAAGGAAAGAAGAACTTGGGAGCTACGCTCCTGCCATTCAAGCCTCCAGCGCTCTGCCACTGCCACTGCCACTGCCACTGCCGCCTCGCGGCCTCGCGTCGCCTCGTCCTGTCCCATAATTAACTCTTTTTTTCTCTTCTCTTCCTTCGTGGCACAGCCAAGTCAGGCATAGGAAGGTAAGGCAGGTAGGTATAGACGATTTACCTACCTAACCTAGGTACCTTACCTGGGGAAACCTTTCTGGGCCGACTTGGTCCATATCGAATCATCACGCGACAGAGCGTTCAGGCTGTGAGTTTGCACATCGTTGCAGAAGTATCTGCTTAACCGTCTTATCGATTGACCCTGTTGCTTGTCTAACAGTGCAGAGCGCACCTTCCGCTTCCTTCCCCTTATTTACATCCACTACGCATCCACACACCCAACGCGTACGACACAGGGGTCGCTGTCGTCGTCGTCGTCACCGTCGTCGTCTTCTTCGTCGAGCACAGATACTGAAAGGTACATCACGAGTACCTACACTAGGTACTACCTTAGGTATCTTCCTTGCCGCTGTCACCCAAAATCCACAACCCGTGGACCGCTCGCTTCTTCTCTTGTTCCGACGACACGCTCCTTCTGTTCCAGCTCTCCATACTCCGTACAGGAGACCCAGTTCACTGTCCCGTCTCCACGCGCCACGCCGTGAGAAAGGCCAAGGCTCAGGCTCCTCAGGTTCGACGATACCGGTCCTGAACGAGCTGGACCATCCAACCCCTAATACTGAAGGCCAGGCCGACGACTCCTTCTCTTCCTACGACCGGCTCTGCTCCGTACTCTGCTTTGCTCCTCTTCGCCCACCCCCACTGCTACCCCTACGCGTACCCTTCCCTCCCTACCACTCACTGCTGGGTGCTGCTTCTGCTCCTCCGCACCCCCTCCCACCACCATCTCCTCTTCCTCGCGGGCAGCTAGCAGTGGCAGCTGCAGCTGCTGTGGGCAAGCCAGGTCCAGTCGTGGAGGAGGAAAAAAAAAAAAAAAAAGTGTCGCGTCGCTCCCAAGCAACAAGGACCACCACCTCTCCTCCACCCTCTCTCTCTCCCCGGAAGCAAGGCACGGCGCGGCACAGCACAGCACAACACAACATAACAGAGGCCAGCACCGACAGTACAACTTCGTCTCCTCGGTCGCCAACACAACCCAACCCAGGGTGTCTGTCGCGCATCCACGCAGAGCATCCATACACGCCTCCTCCCCTGGTCGGCCTCAGAGAATCCAATCGAGTCCCCATAAAAATTTATAATTAAAATCGAAATGGCTCAAGAGGACAGCCCGAGCATCAGCAACAGCACCAGCAACAGCACCAGCAACAGCGCCAGCACGAGCGCCAGTACCGAAAGCGTGTCTGTACTGGCTCCAGCTCCAGCTCCTGCTCCTGCTCCTGCTCCTGCTCCCGCTGAACCCGCCGTTCAAACTGGTGGTGGTTCTGCTGCTGTTGGTGGTGCTGCTGCCCTAGCTACTGTTCAACCTCCCAATACAGCTTCCACTCCGACTCCGACTCCAGCTTCAGTCCCAGCTCTAGCTCAAGGTCCAGCTCCGGCTCCAGCTCCAGCTCCGGCTTCCACCGTTGCCCTCACGCCTACGACTATAGCTACGCCTCTTCCGCTCCCAGTCACGGCTCCTACACTTGAAGCCAACGATACTACTGCTGCTACCTCGACGAGCTCTACTAATTCTGTCCCTCCCCCGACCACATCAACTTCACCTCCTCTTGCTCCTTCCTTTTCCGCTGCTACGACACCAACCCTGCCCTCGCCTCCGATTTCAGCCGCCTCGCTCGGGACGCCTTCGACCACGACCGCGAACGCAAACGCGACCACCGCGTCTGTCACTACTGCGACTCCTGCAATACCTGCACCCGTCACTGTGAACACGACTGCGACCGCGACCGCGACCGCGCCTCCTCCTGCGCCAGCTCCCCAGCAGAACGGCGACGCGACAGCGTCTTCGACCGCCATGTCCAACAACCAGCAGCCCCATGGGCTCCAAAGAAGCTATCCGAGCCCGAATAGCTTTCCCTCTCTGGCCACTTCGCAGCCGCCGCCCCAGTACGCCTACCATCCTCAACAGAGTCAGGCTCCCAACGACCCATACCGAGCGAACCCCAACGCGGGCGTGCCTTCGCTTCCGAGCATGCGGAGCCTCGATCAACACTATGCTCAACCTACGCCTCAACATCAGATGCAGATGCAGATGCCTTCGAACCAGAATATGGCATATTACCTTCCTCCCGGGATGGCGAACGCATACATACCGCAGGATTTGAGATATCCTCTTCCGCATGGCGATCATCATAGACTGATGCGCCCTCCAGGAGGTCCGAAGAAGGTATGTCGAGGAGGTTGCGGGGATTTAAAGCTGTCAAAAGAGACGAAGGTAGCTTGCATCTGCTGGGCACGAGAGCTGACGGATGGGTTTTTACCTCTTATTTTAGGAGATCAAGCGCCGAACGAAGACGGGCTGCTTGACGTGTCGCAAACGTCGCATTAAGGTTAGTGATAATTTCCGTGACATTCTTTTCCCATTCCCTGCAATCCAATGAAATGGCGAGGCAATTGGGGATGCCGTTGTCTTGTTTGGCCCGGAAATCAGATGGATAAAGAAGGGACAATATTTTTTTCCCGACGTCCTCCATCCATGCGGGCAAAGAAAGCAAAACAAACTTTACGATAAGCGAACCGAGTCGTGGTCTCGCTTGGGGAGGGGGGGAAAACGGTCGCTTGGATGTCGCTTCTCGCTTGAACTGGAGCTACTGCGAAGCGAGAAAGCCATGAACCAAGTCGACGTCCCGAAATTCGCGTCCGTCCGCGGCTGCGGCTGTGGAGTCCGCGTCCGCGTCCATATCCACCACCGCCGCGCGCAGACGAGCAACCTTCCGCTCCTGCAGAACCGACCGTCAGCACCCGCCTTCCCGCCTTTAGGCGAAAGACGCCTCGCCTCGCTTCGCTTCACCTTGACACCGAGCCGACACCGACACCACACCCCAAACAAGCCTAGTCCCAGGCTGTCTGGCGTCGACTTACCTCATCAACACCATTCCATCCCACCTGGATCTGGAGCCATCACATAACACCATCAAACACATCCTCAACTGCCTCTTTTGGTTCATTTGATCCAATGACCAACTAACCACATTGGCCCTTTGTTTCGATCCTCCAACTAACCCGTTTCCCCTTCCAGTGCGACGAGGCCCATCCCACCTGCAACAATTGTAAAAAGTCCAAGCGGGAGTGCCTTGGTTACGATCCCATCTTCAAACAACAGCCTGGACCTTCGGCAATCCAACCCGCTCCGAACGCCCAGCGCGTGCCGACTCCGACTGTCCCGTCTGTACCGTCGTCAATCCCTTCGTCGGTGCCTACCCTGCCCTCGACCCCCGCTGCTCAGGTTCCCGTACCTGTCGCGTCGTCAAATCCTTACGGCAACCAGCCCGCCATTCTGCCCAGCACCTACAACCCGCCCGTCACAGCTGCGCACTCCTCTCTGGATCCAGCCTTGACGCCTGCGGCTCCCGCAGTCAAGACAGAAGCCACATACGACTACGCTGCCGCCATCGATCCTGCTCTGCAAGGTCTCCCGGCTTCCGCCAGCATCTCATCAACCCAGAACCAGCCGTTCGCGGCCGACCAAAGGGCAGGATTCGACAACCATCTCAGAGGTGCGACCCTCCCGCAGTTATTGTACAAGCCTTACTCTCTTTCAGCCTTAGTTCCATCTCAACATGCCCATACTGACTGGACAGCTGCAGCCAACAAAATGAAGGTCGATGAGCTCATCGGCCTCCTGGGCCCTGCGGCCACCACCCAGGAGATCGCCCTCACCCAGGAGCTTCTGAACGAAATCATCAACCTGTACCGCGAAGTCTACGTACCGGCTTTGCAGCTGTTCTTCGAGACCAACTGGTTCAGCGCCAAAGATGCCCAGGGCAGGTACGCAATCGAGCACAACCCGGCCATCCTCGGCCAGTTCGCCTCGTTCCTCAGGGTTGTGCAGTCCGTGCCTGCCAATGACCACAGTCAGATGGCCCTCTCCGGTGTCCTCGAAACCCGCTTGATTTGGGCCCTCGCCTGCATGCCCTGCAGCAGCGCCTCGGGTGCAACCAACACCAACGCCAGGACCTTGCCGTCTGCCGAGGACCTCACCGAGGCCGCCAACCGCGTCAAGGTGCTAGAAGCTCTGATCTGCGGCGAGTACTTGATCTCGAACCCCCTCGCTCCTCCGGTGCCCGATCCGCATCCCCATCGTCAGCAGGAGTTCGAGTTTTGGTACAACATGGCTGAGTTCCTACGATACCACGATGCTGCCAAGCGCGACGAGATGCTCGGCAGGCTCAGGCTCCAACTTGGAGGTAGGGAAAACCGTGATCTGATGTACTCGATTGCCATCTCAAGAGAGATCTCACCTCGTGTTGAGCCAGGCTTCGAGAAGGATATTCCTGAGCATCTGGATGAATCAGACCCCAAGAACCGCCTGTACGTGGCGAACAAGTTCATCCAGGACGAAGCGCAGGTAACAGGTGGAACAACCAACGTGGTGCGGCGGTTGAGCGAGATTGCCATTCGATCCTACATCACTCCTGGCGTCAATGTTACGCGCTCCTGACCCTGCGGATGTATGACTGTGTGTCTATCGGGGCTGAAAAGCACCACTCTCTCCCAAGCATTAGACTCTGCGGCATTTTCCAGGCTCAAAAAACAGCGGAACCCAAAAGTGGAATTCTTTCAGGCGTTAAAAAAGGGAATGGAGGGGAAAGCATTGGCTTGTTTCGTTTGTTTGATCAATCTCCCTACCTCAGTGCTTTTGCATGCGGACGGCATAGCACCGTTCGTCACTTTGACGGCCTCGGGCATCTTGTATAACAAGCACAGCTTGCATTACTCATTTCAGGCATGGCGGTGCGATGTGGTGCGGAGAGAGAAGAAAGGAAGCAAGAACTTTTGAGTGACAAAACAGAGGCACGGTCAGCCGTAGGTCGGCTCCATCCAGTAGAGGAGGTGCTGCTGTCTACTTAGGCGGCAGATCATGTATGATACCGCAGTACACATAGGAGTCTTTCAGGCCTGTCTAATTGGCAGGCCAAAGAACTTTGAACAACATCAGATATAGCTATGCTCTGCTGCCAGTGACATGGACAACAAGGGGGTCTGTATGGTCTTGTGTAGCCTCTCCAAGTTTGTGTGGAAAATTGCAAGCCCCAGGTTGTTTTATAACAGCTACCTCGGCTCCTGGATATGTTGTTCACCTTGAGAAGTATGGCCTATTTTGTTGCTTTTGCGTTACTTAACCTGCATGCTTGCTCAAACCTTGGTGTGTGATGCTTTACTGGATAGGGTACTGAAGTTGACAAGTCATGGCCAAGGTGGCTGCTGGATAACTTGGGTGATGCAAGTTGCGATACCGGCTGGCATCAAGCTCTGTTACCTTTCAAATGCAACACGGAGACTGCTGATTTTCCGACAGTGCATCGGAAAAGCAGCTTACTCCCGTCTCCCCTGAGTATTGGAAGCTTTACCAAGGGAGTACCTTGATTGAGCCACTACTGTGTAATTACTGGCTATGGTGTTGATTTGACAAGCCAGCATCTCCAAAGGCTCTGCTTTCTACAAAGAATCAATAGAAGCAAAAAGACCTCATGCAGAAATCCAACTATATCATTTTGCATTCGATTGAAGCAACTGATTGACTTTGAAAGGTGCTTTGTATGGAATACGTAGCCTTATCAAGTAGAGGTGGACGAAGCAGGAGGTACCCATCCACCCTGAATGAACCCCCACCTTCCAAGTCGGAGCTTCAGCAACAAGACCGCCGCCCATCGTATCCGTAGAGGGGGTAGCCATTCTGCTGGATGAGCGAGATGCCGGGTTCCGATATCCGCCAGCCTCAGCCGTCGATCTGCTGTACCAAAGCAGTCGATATTCTAACAGTGAGTCTCTCTGTCACTCCATGTCAACCCCGAAAGCCGGCAATAGCATGGATAAATCCGGCGAAATAGAGAGCTTGTGATAACCTATGGCTAGGTGACGGTGACCTATGGTTTCGTCATCCTCAACATTCGCGTCAACACTTGCGCCAACATCTCCCACTGAATCTCTCGAGTTCATCAGGCATCCCAAGTGCAAGACTAGGGATTGATACAAGATATACAACCAAAAACTAATAATGACGAGACCCAAGATTCTCCAGCTCGGCAACATCGAGCAGTAGGCACTCTCCCCAATCCAAGTACCTCTCGGATATCCGCTCACCCACCAAAAGCGCCCACGACTCCTGGGCCGCCCTCGGCAAGGTCGCAGACATTGTCAAACCCAAAGCCACCAGCCGCGCCGAGTTCCTCGAAGAGGCGAGGTCCGGCAGCCTCGACGGCGTCGTCGCCATCTACCGCACCTTTTCCAGCGTCAAGGTCACGGGCAAGATCGACGCCGAGCTGGTCGCCGCGCTGCCCTCCAGCGTGGGCTTCATCTGCCACAACGGTGAGTCCCCGCTCTCTCGGTCCCGCCACGTAGAGAAGAGAATGGGACACGTTTTTTTTTTTGACGGGGGAAAACCTTCAAGGCGCCGGATACGACCAGATCCAAGTCCCCGCCTGCTCCTCACGCAACCCGCCCATCCTCGTCTCCAACACGCCCACGGCCGTTGACGATGCGACCGCCGACACGTCCATCTTCCTCATGCTCGGCGCCCTGCGCAACTTCAACGCCTCCATCCTGAGCATCCGCGCCGGCACCTGGCGCGGCAACCCGCCGCCGCCCGTGGGCCACGACCCCCAGGGCAAGGTGCTCGGAATCCTGGGCATGGGGGGCATCGGGCGCAACATGGCCAAGAAGGCGCGCGCGTTCGGCATGGTGGTGAAGTACTACAACAGGACGCGTCTGGACGAGGAGACGGAACGGGATGCCGGGGCCGAGTATGTCGGTTTCGACGAGTTGCTCGCCGAGAGCGATGTGATTTCGCTCAATCTGCCTCTCAATGTATGTTCCTCTCCCCTCTCCCCCCGTCTTCCTGGGAAATGCTGACGACGCAGGCTCACACGCGTCACATCATCTCCACCAAGGAGTTCGCCAAGATGAAAAGGGGCGTCGTCGTCGTCAACACGGCCCGCGGCGCCGTCGTCGACGAGGCGGCCCTCGTCGACGCGCTCAACAGCGGCCAGGTCGGCTCCGCCGGCCTCGACGTCTTCGAGAACGAGCCGCAGGTCCACCCGGGGCTGATTGCGAACCCCAACGTGCTCATCATCCCGCACATGGGCACGTGGACCATCGAGACGTCGATCAAGATGGAGGAGTGGGCCGTGGGCAACGTCAGGAGCGCCATCGACGAGGGCCGGTTGAACAGCGTCGTGCCGGAGCAGAAGGACCTAGCCAAGTGAGACTGCTGGCGCGCAGGAAAGGAAGATGAGAGCTTGTGAGCAGTGGACGTGTGTGCTCGTATTACCGGCTCAACTAGAGGATGCTGTGATGGATCCCTACGAGACTTGCCTCGTGTTGGCGCTGTGCCTACGCAGAGGTCGATGGAGCCTCGTTTGTGCTTGACTATATACAACACGTACCATCACAGCGTGATTTCTACCGCCAAAATATGGCATCATGTTTTTGAACGAAAGGAAACCTCGCTGCGCTACACAACACTAGCACGGAGATGACGACATTCAGGAGAGAGCAACATAGACGGCAGGTTTGTCAAATCTGAACAATGTGTAGCAAGCTGAACAGGCAATGGCAAGGATGGACAATTCAGAAAAGACTCAGGAGACGCAAAAAGAGTGACACTAGCTCCGCTTGAACTCCTCGTGTGATTCATGTTTAAATGCGTCTCACCAATCCGTACGCCATCGCAGTGAAACTCGCGGCTGCGGTAAATTGGACAGCCGGATTGCTACCGTTGAGATTCAGAACCCTCCAGCACGGGTCGAAGACGCCGTTGCTTAGACCGCGCACTGTTGCCGCAGTACCACCCACCGAGAAAGACATCACAAATTCGCATACCAGTCATCAAAGTCTCGGGATGCATCTCTATTGTATGCGGACCGCGGTTGACGGGTCCAGTCCAGAGTGTTCTAAATATCGAACCCCATCCATCCGGGGGTTGAGTCCCTTTTTCCCGCTCCAAAATTGTCGGGCCGATCAAAATACAAATGCCATGGTCTGGGGAATCACTATTCACAAGCCAACGCCTTTTTTGTTGAAAAATCTCGCAGCCAGGCCCCCCAAACTTTTTTTTAGAGTACCCAGCCCGTAACCGCTCTCGACCGAGATTCCCTTCCCACATGTGTCATGCAAGTCATGCTGTTGAGAACACACATTGCCAAATAGTATGGTGTTAACTCGTTAAAGTCATTAA
This sequence comes from Colletotrichum lindemuthianum, assembly GCA_001693025.2. Classification (NCBI taxonomy): domain Eukaryota; kingdom Fungi; phylum Ascomycota; class Sordariomycetes; order Glomerellales; family Glomerellaceae; genus Colletotrichum; species Colletotrichum lindemuthianum. Next base: position 232,659 of record MASP02000295.1, on the reverse strand, counting down.
TCGGAGTGTTGAAATCCATTCAGTAGATTGGATGGTGAAAGGTGCTTAGTAGCGGTAGCTGGAACTTGTCAGTCTGGCAATATCATATTCAGGGGCGGTAGGACGTACATGTCGCTCTTGAAGGGACCCTCAATGGTAAGACCGAGGTAGTCGGCCTGGACCTTGCTGAGGGAGGAGAGCTCGGCATTGACGTGGGCCAGGTGGAGTCTGGCGACCTCCTCATCGAGGATCTTGGGGAGGACGTAGACACCAACGTCGAGCTTGCCAGCCTTGGCGAACTCAACGTACTTCTCGGCGAAGGCAGCGTCGCCGTTCTTGAACAGCATGATCTGGGCCAGGACCTGGTTGGTGAAGGAGCAGGACATGACGAAAGAGGAGTGGCCGGTGGCACAGCCGAGGTTGACCAGACGGCCCTCAGCGAGAAGGATGATGTGGCGGCCGTTCTTCATGAGGAAGCGGTCAACCTGGGGCTTGATGTTCTGGACGCTGGCAGCGTTGGCCTTGAGCCACGCAACGTCGATCTCGATGTCGAAGTGGCCAATGTCTGTGGAGGACGCAAGTTAGCGTGGGATCAAGGCGAAACGACTTTCATATACGTACTGCAGACAATGGCGTCGTTGGGCATGGCCTCGAAGTGCTGAGCAGTCAGGATGTCACGGCAACCGGTGGTGGTGACGAAGATCTGACCCTGGGAAGCAGCCTTCTCCATGGTGGTAACCTGGTAGCCGGCCATGGCGGCCTGGAGGGCGTTGATGGGGTCAACCTCGGTAACGAGGACGCGAGCACCCATGGTGGTCAGGGCCATGGCGCAGCCCTTACCGACGTCACCGAAACCAGCGACAACGGCGATCTTGCCGGCAATCATGACATCGGTAGCGCGCTTGATACCGTCAATGAGGGACTCGCGGCAGCCGTACAAGTTGTCAAACTTGGACTTGGTGACAGAGTCGTTGACGTTGACGGAGGGGACAAGGAGCTTGCCCTCCTTGAGCATGCGGTAGAGGTGGTGGACACCGGTGGTGGTCTCCTCAGAGACACCGTAGCAGCCCTTGAGCATCTCGGGGTACTTGTCGTGGACGAGGTGGGTGAGGTCACCACCGTCGTCGAGGATCAGGTTGAGCTTCTGGCCGTCCTTGAAGGCGGACAGCTGCTGCTCCAAGCACCAGTTGTACTCCTCCTCGGTCTCGCCCTTCCAGGCGAAGACGGGAACACCGGCAGCAGCAATGGCGGCAGCAGCGTGGTCCTGGGTGGAGAAGATGTTGCAGGAAGTCCATGTAACCTCGGCACCGAGGGCAGTGAGGGTCTCGATGAGGACGGCAGTCTGGATGGTCATGTGCAAGCAACCGGCGATACGGGCGCCCTTGAGAGGCTGGTCGGCAGCGTACTTGGCGCGAGTCTGCATGAGACCAGGCATCTCGTTCTCGGCGAGCTCAATCTCCTTGCGGCCGAAGGCGGCCAGGGACAGGTCGGCGACCTTGAACTTGTGGGCGGGAGCAGCCATTGTGAAAGTGATGATGAATTTGATTTAGAAGAGGAAGGGGGAATAGAGGGCAGTAGAGAGAGGAACGAAGGAGGGAGAATCGAAAGGAGATGATCGAGGGGAAGGAGGAGTAGAAAAAGACTTTTGGAGGGGTCGACAGCAAGCAGGAAAGGAGGGCAGGCGGTGTACTATCCTTGCCTCCTCTCGGTCTCTTCTGGTCTGGTCTGGTTTGGTCTGATGGAAATTTCTGCTCTACTCTTACTTTACTGGACTGGACTTCGCCGGACTGCGTTGGTTACCTGGTAATGTCTACTCCGTAAGGTGGTTTTCCAGCCTGTAGCCAAGTACCAGCAACGCAAAGCAACGAGAAGGCGGGGCAAAAACTTCGAGGAGCTGCAGCAGAATGTGGCAGGCGAGGTGGGGTTGAGGTACCTGCCCGCTTGTACCGAGCAGTAGAGGTGGCCATGAGGAGGACCAAGACTTTGCTCGTTGAATCGCCAGGCGGGGTGATAGCAAAGGGTACATGCTATCGCCCCGACATGTCTTCTCAGTATCGGTCTGAACACCTGGCACGAGAGGTGGTGGTGTGTTGCAGAGGAGGACTCTCTAGCACGATCTCCTATTCCCATGGATCGGGTTCCTGGCTTCCGTCACGTCGCCCCTCGTTGTCCGACAGGTTTCCCGCCTGCGTCCATGCTGTGTGCTGCGCTATTGGACAATGTGTCTGACTTTTGACAATGCTTGAAGATGCCCGTGCTATGCCTCCAGTCGGTGCTTTTAGCTTCATTCACTTACTCGGGACGTTTTCTGCCTCTGGCGCTGGGCTGGCTGACGTCCACCCACCCTACCGAGCTAGAGTCCGACAGTTAGAGTCGCTTTTGAAACTGCACCGTAGGTAGCCGGGTAAGTTCTAAAGAGGGAAAAGCCCCATGTGCCGGTCAGTCAGCATGTATACCAGCAGGCCAGAGACACAGCTTGGAGAAAGCTCCTGCTACAAATGCCCTCAAACACGCTCGTCCTGATTCACTTCCGTTTACTTCAGGCCAGCTAAGCAAAGCTTGCCAAGGTCCCTGACTCTTACACACCAACTTCGAGCTCCGTCGGTCGTGGACCGACCATCTCGGAGGTAAGGAGAGAGAGGTAAGGTTAGGTCGGGTAAAAAATGTCTTGTCGCAAGGACAGCAACACGACCACGAGCCTTATTCGCACCGTTATCAGCGCACCTGCAAATGTGATAGGCAACAGGTACTCCAGGGACCCTGAGGGCTGCCCCTCCTCTGGTAAGGTACCTCAGCCAGTGTAGCTATCTAGGTACCTGAAAACGGACTGTGCCAACGCTGGAGCTGAGAGGTTCCTTTCGTCTCCCCTGGGTTTGCCGTTAAACGCGCTAGTCTCCTTCTGTCGTGAAACCCCTCGAACTGCCCCACCATCGTCGGCACGCTGAGGAAGATTCACTCCGCTGTCCACAGTGCTTTTACCTTTGGACATAGGTACACCATCTTGCAAAGTTGTTTTGATTCCTGCCCGCTAAGGGACCATGCGAATCATGCAGGCCATACCTGACACGAGAGATGGTAAATGTAGAAAGTTACTGGCTTTGGGTATGATGGCTTTAAATATGGTACAGACCAGCATGTATCCATCCAAGCCCGGTTGGCATTGTGAAGCTCGAACTGCCGCGGGATGTCTTTCAACACGTCAATGTTTGTTATTTCCCCCGCAGGAGACAACTCCGAAAAGAAGTCAGCGTCCATGGCAGAGGCCTCACCATGCCCGGAAGTTTGGGTATGCCATCTTTCCGTTCGTGATGTCGTCTATACCCCATATTGGCACGTCAACCACCACGTCCAAGCCATTCACTTCGCCCCTCACAATCTCTACTCGAGTTTCGTTCTGCCCTCGGCCACCGAGCGTGATAACCCCAGGAGAATGAACCGTCGCTGGCATGCAAGAAAAACATCGAATATCGACTCAGTACACTCTGCCTGGGACTAATTACCGTAACGCCGTTTCGAATGCTTGATCCGCTCCCCAGATCATTCATCATTCCCAGAACACCCGTTCTCTAGGTTAAGGTACATCAACTCGTTCTTTTGGGTTGCGTCTTCTGCCTTCCCCTCGATCTCTTGTTCTTTGTCCTTGTGCTTGTCCGCCGTCCTCTATAAGCGCGGGTCCTCCTCAAGCGTCCTCTTAAGCCCGCTTGGGCAAGAGGTTCTCCCTGACGGCGAACATCTTGGCGCTGATATTGGCCGTGAATCCGTCGACCTGCTTGCTGTACTGCTCCACCTGCTTCGCGTTCAACATGCCCTCCAACCGGCTGGGCTCCTGCGGGAGCTTGAACAGCCTCTGCCACTCGTCCTCGGGCAGCGGCGCCTGCTTGGCCGCCGCGCGCGCCGCGTTCTCCGCCTTGCGCTTGGTCTGCCACTGAGTGATCTTGGCCTGCTCGCGGCCGAGCTGGCGCTGGTAGAACTGAAAGTTGTTGAGGTCGGTGTAGTGAGACTCGATGCTCTCGAGCAAGAGGTCGCAAGTCTTCTCGAGGAAGGGGTCTATCGAGAGGTCGAGGTTGTCGACAGAAGGGTGCAGCGGCTGCTTGATGGGGTCCTCGTTGAGCTCAGACAGGGAGCTGGGGGGCTCGATCTGGTCCTGTCTCGAGGCCTGGGGAAGCTGGTGGAGGAAGGTTGTCAGGAGGTGGGTGTTGTGCACTTCGATGGGGAGCTCGGCAAGAATGTCCTTGAAGGTGAGCTTGGACTTTTGCAGGCTGGCGATAAGTTAGCGATGCTCAGGGGAAATCGCTCGACTTTGGTGCAGCCTGGTCTTACATCTCGGTCGTGAACTTGCCCTCCTTGTAGGCGGTCATGAAAGCCGGGGTGAGCTTGAAAGCGCGGAGGCTCAGGGAGCCCTGAGAGCTGCGGCTGACGTCGTGGACGAGGGCGAGGGTGTTTTCATTGTCCTTCTGGTAGTGATACTGGTTCTCGATGAAGCTGAGGTTGACAAAGTTGCCCATGGCGGCGCTGGTGTACCAGCCGACGTTGTTAGCGTCGACGTTGACCTCCTTCAGGTGCTTAATCATGTCGTTCTGGTAGACGATGTTGGCCTTCTGGCGAGGGGCGGCGGCGGCCACAGCAGAGGCGTCGCTCTGGTGGCTGTCGGTGCTTGCGACGTCGATCGTCGGGAACTGGAAGGAGTTGGTGATTTCAAGGACGCCATCGTTGTCCATGCCGACAATGGCGCCGGTCGCCGTCGTGGGGAAAGTCGTGGAGCCATGTTTAACGATCTTCATGACCACCTGTAGGCACACGTGTCAGTCCAACGTCGTGCCCGACATGTGCCGCTGCCCATCCATGCGCGTCGATATCCCCGAGTCCAGGCGGGTGAAGCCACATCCATCTCCCAGGTGAGGAGGCAGAGCGAAGGTGGGGCAGGATTTGGCAAGACTCACCAGGGCCTCGACGCGAACCGCCTTGAGCGGCACCTCCTTGATAACTTCCGCCATATTTGGTATGCGATCGGGAGATTCGTGCAGATTCGAAAATTCGGACAGCTTCGGGTTGGCAGCTGCGGAATCGTTGGCGTCACGATCTAGGCGTCGGAGTCGAGGGGCGTCTCGTCGGTAATGCGAAATATCGAACTTTTCGCTACAACGAATTGTGGGAGGGATTGTGGGCGGGCGGGCGGTGGAGCCAGGCAGAATTCGTTGTCGCTGAGTCTTCGTCTCACTCACCTAACCTGTGACTCGGGCTCAGTGAAAGAGCTTGGTGAGCTAAACCCACGCCCCGGCAAGAACAGCGCCACATTCTCACCAGCTCCACAGCACCAGTGTGGCTGCTCCTGCGCCCGCTATCCTTTTCCTCAAGGAGATTCGTAGCAGATTTCACAAGCCACTCCCAGAAAGGGAGGGCATCCCACTCATTGCCCCCACGCCGAAAGCACTCAGATCGAGTTTAAATTCAACGTCGTCTCATGTCGTTGCCCTCCGCCCGTCTCCGGTTGCTATTCTTCCCAAAACCTCGTTCATCGTCTTCGCCTGCTGCTGAGCATCATTTTGCGATATCACTCGAGGGGTGTCAGGAGACGAAACCCGTGCGGATTCGCGGATGAAAGTCACGATACTTGTTTCCAACGACAACTAGACTCGGCTATCCTCACACACGACACGCTCTCCCAAAGCTTAGCGTCCTTTTGGTTGCAACTTGCCCACTCCTCTTATGCGGCGTCTTCTCTGCGAAGCAAACCGCCATGCGTGGACGTTGAGGACCTTTTTTGGTGTATTTATGCTATTCAACATAACCATGGTGTGCTGCTGTGCTAGATACATTCGGAAATGCGCCCTGTATCAGGAGCTGTGTCACATCCCAGTACCCTTACCCGCCTATCGCTATACGCCTTCAATGATGTTTCTTATATGGCTCATTTCCTGCCGCGATTGCGACATCTATCCTATTTAACCAAACGCCGTCATTAACCAATTACTTTTGTCCGTCCGCCGAGCACTCGGCATACTCGTCTAGTCGACCCAGTCGATGATGTCCCAGCTCTCCGCGCCGTCTCGGATTACCAATCGGTGACGGTCAATTTTCCAGAACGAGTACATAGACGACGTTGCACGAGCTGCCCTGTGATGCGCGGGACCGCGTCCGGCCTTGGCAGCGTCCGGCCTTGATCGCCAGACGCAGGTCGCGAGGTTTCTGCCCTCAGCATCCGGGCTCCCGAACCAGTATCTGGACTCTGTCAGCGTCATCACCCGGTTGCGGACCACGGTCGCCTACTTCAAGAATCCTCCAACCTGGTTCGCCTCGGCATGGGCTGCTTTGTCCAGGACACCGAGGTCTTCGTACACTGTTGATGGTGGGATTTGGGAGCGGAATGCGACAATGTAAAAGGAAGTCTCTCTAAAGGGCTTCCCCGTTGTCTGCACGAGGCTCTTGAGCTCGCTCATGACTTTTTCCCAGTTGAAGGACTCGACGTAGCCTGCTGTGGCGTAGTCGTCGCGGAGGCACCTCATGTGAGACAGGGCCCTGGCCAGAAGGGCGTTCTCGTCGTCAAGGGTCTCGAGGTCGAGCAAGTGCTCCGGATCTGTGTATGGCGAGTGGACAAGGAATCTGTCTGTGTTGCTAACGTCCACCTCGTTGACGTTCACCGCAGCCTTTTGCTTGATCTGTTGGGCGAGAGGGTCAACGACCCGGAGAGAAGCAATGGTGGTCATTGCGGGAGGTGATTTCGATGGAGCAACCCGCGATTGAATACCGTTCGAGACTTGACTTTTACAACCAACGACGGGAATTGCTGAGATGTTTGACAGAGTAAGTCTCTTCTAGATGTTGATGAGACCGCTGTGAAAGATGGGCAGGCAGACAAGGCCAACGAGAGTATGGGGCGTATTACGAGGGCACCGACGCAAGAATTCAAACTGGATAGTGCTTCCAAACCGATGAACAAAGATGGAACGAGAAATTCAACAGGTGAGAGTGCCTCGACTTAAGAAAAGATCCGGAGTCGGGAGCAGAGGAAACGTCTTTTGGCCTCGGGATTGCCTAACCCAAGCCTGGTGGGTCGAGAAGCACACCGTCGAGCGACTCGGAATGAGTCAAGTGCAGCTGACCGATCGGTCAAAGGAGCGGTGTTCATCCCTCAACCATGTTTTGGGGGGAGTAACCCCTTTGGCTGCATACAAGAAGACGCATCTTGTCAATCTTTTTTAGAATTTTCTCTTTTGGCCCGGCGTCTGCATTTGCATGGCCACAGAGTGCTCTGACCAAACCTAGCATGGAGCAGCCTTGGTGCGTGCGATGGCGACAGGGCGCCGCTTGGGAATGGCGCAATCGCGTGTGGTTCTGATGCCAAAGTCGCAATTTCACAGCTCCATGTTCGTGATTATGCAGTGACAAAGTGTCCGGCGCAGATGCAGTTGGTCTGGCTTCTCCTGCTCTTTGGCCATTATTGGGAGCTATCAATAGACCACGCATTGGTAATGAGAGTACACTTGAAGGCGTGTCACCGGCCGCTTCTACAAGCAGTTGCTTTGGCTTCAGGAGATCTGGAGCAGAAACTAGAGTAGCACCAACCAACAAAGAAACAACACCAGGCCACACCAAGCGCCGCCAGTATCGCTTCGCCTAATGACGAGATCTGGGGCATGTCTGGTTAAGGTGGCGGCGGTGACTTGGCGAAGGGAACGACTCCCCCGCATTCTTCAGTAGAGTAAACTATCAACGTACATTCTGCCAGGGACCATGTCCAGCAAATCCAACCTCTAAATTAGCCCTACGCAGTATCGCAAACTGCCATACACAGTATCGTAGTAGTATTCAGCAGGGAATCGAGGATGCCCGTCGAGGGGGGCTCGACATGAAAACTCGACTGGACTTTGGATGGACATGTGGTCCATATTCAGATGACGCAATATCCGCACAGCAGCAGACATTGCTCGTCATTGAATGCTGTTCTGGCCCGTCGGGCTGCCTTACCTTGACCGGATTCAATACTCATTCCGTCGTTTCCTCACTTACATGCGGCTGCCGTCTCAAGAGTGGGCTTCGTCCGGATGAGGTGACGGGTCTACCCCGGGATCCCCAGACGGTTGCCACAGGAGGGCCAGCCCCCTACCGGTGCATTCCAGGCCGTGTCTCCGGCCATGAGCCCACTCCCGTCACCTATGTCCATCCTGGTCCATTCCTAGCACCACACGCGACAAAGACCCTTGCCCGCTTCGCATCGCATCGCAGCGCAGGTCTGAAATGGTGCAACTCCGTGTTTCGGGGCCATCCAATTTACGCCGTCGCGGTCTCTTACATTCTATCTCGGATCTATTATTTCTGACAAACACGTGTGTTAGCCCACCTTTGTCGACTCGAATCAGCTCGGAAGGCCACCCTCCACCACAAGCCATCCTGCCGCGATAATCACCGTCTATCCTTAACATACACCGTCACCGCTTCTTCCACGATGCACTCTGCAAAGCCCTGTCGCTGTCGGCACATCACAGCCCGCTGACCACTTCCGATTCGTCCTTCCCGCGCAAGAGCCAGACTTTTGACATCTCGTAGGTCCCGAGATACAACCCGCTTCCCAATGCCGTCCACGCTGCCCGCAGCAGTCCGCCACGGAAGAGCCCTCGCATGCCGTGCTGCTGGTAGACATCCCGCGTCACCTCGAGGCTTCCGCGTTGTTTCTGTGGCGGACCATTGCCGCTACCGCTACCGCTACCGCTACCAACACCGCCATCGCCATGATCGCCCGAACCGGCGCTGAGCATCATGCGCGTTTTGACGACATCGCTCGGTGTCGTGATCCACGCTGCGAATGCCCCCGCCGCTCCTGCGCTACCGCCCGTCACCACGCCCGTCTCGAGAAGCGTCTCCTCGCCATCTGTTCGTCCGCGCTTACGAGACGTCCGGGCCGTCGTACGAACGTGTTCAAATATGGGGAACTGGAGGGCGGTGAAGGGGAGGTTACGTGCGACCAGAGCCGTGTAGCCGGACCACAACCGCCTCTGGGCGCCAGAACCGGTAACTTGGCGGAGCGCCTCGAGAGACGTCGACCGTCTGGCGTTGGCGGCGTCCTGTTGCTGGCGGAGCATCTGCGCGTTTTGCTTGATGACCTCGGCCGGCGCGAGAATCAGGCACGAGCCCATCTCGGCGATTGCTGAGGCTGATGAATGGACAACAGGCTGTGGTGCAGAAATGGTGTTGGAGATGGTCTTCTTCATGCTCTCATACGTTGCGAAGAAGATACCGGCTGAGAAGAGTTGAGTGATTAGGATATGTCGCTGACCCGAAATTGCTTGCACAAGAGCATGTCACACTTACCTGCCGGTAATGTTGCAAGTACCACGCTGCCGATGCCTTGATAGAGACCGCGGAAGAGCGGCGCTTTGCTGCCTGACGATGCATAGGTCTTGACAAAATCCTGACTCTGATAGCGGGTTTTGATGGTATCAAGGGGGTAGATGAGGCAGTCAACCGTAAAAGCTGCTGCTGCACCGGCCTAAGTGTGTCAGCCAGAAAGGGTACGCATCAGACTGGCAATTGTCCAGGCACGTACCGCGTATATCTCGTACATCTCAGCTGTGAAATTACCAGAGACCTCATTGGCATTCTGGTGGAGTGGTGCGTGTACTGGATGTGGATTCAGCAGCATGCGAGTCTTCGGGCTTGATGCTGGAACGATGACCTCATAGCCAACCAGCCAAAATCCAGAACAGTCTCAATTAGGTAGTGTCCTCCATTCCTCTACAATTTTGGGGCATCTTGGCCAGCTTTACAAGTCAAACTTGCCCCAGAAATTTCGGGTGATTTCTGCGAGAAGGATTTAGAGACCAATGAGCATGAACTTCTCTTCATTATTTGCAGAACGCGGTTCTTCTGTCGCCTGTGACCAGTTCTCACTGCCCGGGTGGCTAGTGAGAGTTATAGCCACAAGTCATAGAAGCAATCTAGACCTGTGGCTGAGGCCGTTGCGCCAGCCCCAAACACCCCGCGGTGGGACGCGATTCAGGCCGCTGATAAGATAAGAGAAAAAAATCCCCTACTTTCTCGCCGGGTTGGAGGGGCATCATTCTCTCCTCGGCGGGGTGACACACATCGCGACAACCCCCCGTTCCTTCCTGGACCGCTTTTCAGATATTTGACTCGCCTCGGGGATCCGTATCATATCTTTTTTAGAAAATGGGTGACATTGCTCAGGCCGAGGCGCCTCACAGCGTCTTTGACGTAAGCACGCTCTGCCCAAATTTGGAAATAACATGTCACTGATCCGACATCAGACTGTCCTGGTTCTGGACTTTGGATCTCAGACCAGCCATCTCATTCTCAGACGACTTCGTTCTTTGAACGTGTATGTCAAAACGGTCTCTGAATGAGCGCAACATGAATCTGATGAGAGAGGCTACAGTTACTCGGAGATGCTGCCCTGCAACACCAAGATTGCAGACCTGAAGTTTAAGCCCATCGGAGTCATTTTCTCTGGCGGTAATTCTTCCCTTGGCGCATCGGCGATCACCCAATCTTATTTCTAACTTGTGTGATCAAGGTCCTGCCTCTGTATATGTATGAAGAACCTGTTTTCGGATGCTCAAGATGCACCCAAGCCTGACGATGCATGTTTGTAGGACGACGGCGCCCCTCACGTAGACCCTGCCGTCTTCGACCTCGGCGTCCCCATCCTGTTGGTTTCCAAACTGCATGCTTAAAAACCGATGAACTGACTGTTCAGGGGAATTTGCTATGGTTGCCAGGAGCTCGCCTGGCTTCAGAGCACCGACAACGTCAAGCGAGGTGTTGCCCGCGAATACGGAGCTGCTAGTGAGTTGCACGTCGGTGTCTTGTTGATGGCGTTGCGGACGCTGATTGCCAATTTCTCTCACGCAGCTGTGCACATCAAGAAGATTGACAACAGTGAAAATGTCAACCGTCTTTTCGCCGATCTGGGCGGTAACACAACTGAGGGTGAGCAACGACCCGGGCTCTGATATTGGCATGCAGAAAGTCTCACTCGACTGCAGTCTTCATGTCGCATTTCGACAAGCTTGTCCAGCTTCCCAAGGGCTTCGTCACCATTGCCAGCACCGACAACTCCGAGTTTGCTGGCATTGCCCACGAGTCCAAGCCTATCTACGGTAAAACCCCCAATTCTGCTCCCGTTGGTTTGGTACACCTACTAACAGCATCTACAGGTATCCAGTTTCATCCGGAGATTTCCCACTCTGTCCAGGGAACCGACATCCTCAAGAACTTCGCCGTCGGCATCTGCGGTGCTCGTCAGCACTGGAAGATGACCAACTTCATCACACAGGAGATTGCCCGCATTCGCAAGCTCGTCGGCGACCAAGATCAGGTCATCGGTGCTGTGTCTGGCGGCGTCGACTCCACTGTTGCCGCCCGTCTCATGAAGGAGGCCATTGGTGCGTGGGCCCAAGCTCATGCCTGTGTCGATGACAAGAGCTGACAGGTATCTCAGGCGACCGCTTCCATGCCGTTCTCATCGACAACGGCGTCATGCGCCTTGACGAGTGCCAGCAAGTTAAGGAGACGCTCAAGGAGCACCTCGGCATCAACTTGACTGTCCTTGACGGTGGCGAGCTGTTCCTCGGCAGACTCCAGGGTGTTACCGAGCCCGAGAAGAAGAGAAAGGCAAGGCTCTCAGTCGCCTTTTGTTCCTCCGTCTGCCCCGTCTAACCCATCACAGATCATCGGAGGTACTTTCATCGATCTCTTCGAGGCCGAGGCAGTCAGGATCGAGAAGGAAGCCGAGAACACCCCCCACACCGGCAAGGTGCGGTGGTTCCTCCAGGTACGTAAATCCCACACTTTGTTTCTTTGTGTTCATCCCGCTGACTGTAGCGTAGGGAACGGTGAGTGATTCCCCTTTCACGACGACGTGTCGACTTCCAGCAAACTTCAGACCAAAGCATCGACTACACATCATCTACTCCCTCCACCGACAGTCCCCGACACTGCGAGTTAAATTTTACTGACTGCATATCTTTTGCAAGCTCTACCCCGACGTTATTGAGAGGTAAGTTCACTCTGTAAAGAAGTGATTCTCCCAGGAACTAACAGTGTTGCTAGTCTGTCATTTAGGGGACCCAGGTATGCTTCATCAAAGGTTCAGGAGAAATCGACACGGGGATCCTAACAGAACATACAGCGCGACCATCAAGACGCACCACAATGTTGGAGGCCTGCCTGCTCGTACGTAATTGTTTTTCTTTTCCCTGCGATCTGTGAACCAAACACCCCAGGGGTCACTGAGCACATCACTTTAAACCCCTTGGTATTCTCGTACTAACTACTGCAATCTTCGCAGGCATGATGAACGGCCAGGGCCTCAAGTTGATCGAGCCTTTCCGCGAACTATTCAAAGGTGAGCTTCTCGCCATGACTGGACCCGTTTACTCGTTGGGTCTCAAAAGGGAAGTTGAAGTTGACGTTGCTCGTCAACCAGATGAGGTTCGTGAGTTCGGTCGCCAGCTCGGTATTCACCACGACCTCGTGATGCGCCACCCCTTCCCCGGCCCAGGTATCGCGATCCGCATCCTGGGCGAAGTGACGCCGGAACGTGTCAATATCGCTAGGCAGGCGGATCACATTTTCATCTCGGAGATCCGCAAGGCTGGCATCTACGACCAGGTACGTCCCAGCAAAGCTAGCAAAGCTGGCTCGGGTAACCTCACTGACATCGTCGTAGATGGCTCAGGCTTATGCCGCCGTCGACACATCCAAGGGTAAGTGGGTTAGCCGACTGGCGCCCAAGAAGCTGGTTGGTAGGGGTTTCCCATGTTGCAGATACGCTGACGTGTTTCACAGCGGTCGGAGTGATGGGTGATGCACGCGTAAGTTCCGGGACCTGAGATGGTCCTCCTCGGCGACAGACCTGTACCGCAAGATTTGATATCTGACCCTGGCGTTAGGTGTACGGCTACATCATCATTCTTCGTGCCATTATGAGCACCGACTTTATGAGCGGAGAGCCTTTGTGAGTCTTGTTCCACATCCCATTACATGTGACAAAGGTTTGAGGGCACATTGCTGACGAGGTATAGCCCGTTCGACTGGGATCTCCTCAGATCCATTACCCGCCGCATCGTGAACGAGGTAGACGGTGTCTCTCGCGTGGTCTACGACACTACCAGCAAGCCTCCCGGCACTATTGAGCTGGAGTAAAGATGACACCAGAACAGTCGCGGTGGAGGTATCTTCCGGTTGTCGAACGTCGAAGACCAGGTTTATAGACGATAGAACTTCAATGAAGCAAAAGCAATCGAATTGACGCATTTCCAAGGCTTTCTCACTGCCAGTCATCGCACCAGCTAAAAAAGCTCAGAGGTAAGGCGGCAAGCTTTCTGCACAGATATCAAAGGATGTCTTCGGATTGATTCATCGAGGTTTTCGACCGTTTGAGAACAACAGCCACCAGACACGGTTCGATGACGAGTGTCTCTGCATGCCTGCAAGCCCAGTCTAGTGGGTTCACAGCACAAAGCCATCAACTCAGTCACCCGGGAATGGCGATCCATGTGGTGGAAACTAGCCAATCTACCTCCATCACAATCACAAAGGGCACGAGATAGATACTGACTGACGCAGTTCTCACCATTGTCTCCGACTTTGCACCCGCCTCTTCAGACAAGAAAGATGGCGCCTGTTTCGCCAGTCAACAGGAAATGCGTGAAGGAATTGCGGCTCCGCATCGACATTGCTCGCACCAACCTACTACATGACGAGTGCCATGGCATTCTGGATAGCCTCGATAACTCTTGGCGATGTCGCGAGCGCCCCGGAAGCTCCTCATTGATGCGGTCAAATCAAGTCCACTTGCACCGCCTACGGCCACGGGCTATCTACCGAAAGAGGCATAATAATAACACCATTTAACAACACGAGGTAGAAGACGCTTTGATCTCTCAGCTGCGGAATTGCGTCACGACGGACCGAAGAGTGGCCTGCGGCTGCGGCTGCGGCTGTCAGAGTCGGCATCGCAGATCTGATGCGCGCGAGTTCGACATTGGGCTGCGCCACCGCCTTGGCACTTCATTTTGGTTTCACGCTGCAATCTATTTGGGCACCGATCTTCGCGACCGAATGTCGTCCGTCAGAGACCCTGTTGTCCCTCGTGCTTTCCTGTGCAAAATATGGTGAAAGTTGCACGAAACAAGCCAAGTGCCGCAGTATAAGCCCTCCGCTTGTTTGTCTCGACAGATCGCATAGGTTCAGGCGACTTATCAGGTTGACGGGCTAGCTCTGCTGCACACCACGCCTCTCGGTTCGGGTTGCGTGTGAAATGAACTGCACATCACGATCTTTCGACTTCAAGGTGGTCAGTTTTCCGCCGACGTTCTGGACCCAGCCTTCTGGTGTTTCCATGTCTCCTTGTGGCCGTCGAAGATCTGCGACCCGGGTTCTGACCGAGACACATGGCTTATCGAACATTCCATATCGATATCTGTCGCACGCCAGTCACTAGCCTGACGGCACAACTGAACATGGCATCACAGCCAATTTGGACTACACGTCGAGGCCCTGTATGAGGTGACGATGGCGTCTATTTCCATGCGATTTGCGCACGTAAACGAAACCGCGTGGAGAGGCAAGGATTTCTTGGTCTGCGTGACGTTGTTCACGGACAAGGCGACCAAGCCAGAAAATAGTGCCCTTTCAAGATTCCGATGAGGACCCAACTGGAAATAAGCGCATCGACACAGCTGAACGTGGTTCGGAGAATACAATAGAAGCCACGATTTTGCCAGACTGCAACACGTGGAGTCGACCAAGCAGCAGCTGAAGTCAGCCAAGATTGAAACAAGCAACTAGTTACTTAGTCCCTGTCCTCAAGCCTGTCGGATGCTTCCAAAAAAAGAAGTTCATTCGCATGAACGTGTTGACCTGCGAAAGCTTTTAGGTGCGAGAGTGTTGCAGTAGCAGGCTTGGCTTACCAACAAACCTGCAGCGTTGCGTCGGAGTCGGTTTTGTGAGCGATGAACGCTTGGTGTGAAGCGATTCACTCGTCGGCCGTGCACTCTCGGAAGAGATGGGAAAAATCAACTCAGCCTCGACGGGGTCGGTTGACCATTGTCATCGGTCCCGAAGAGACCCTCGATAGTCTGCATCTCATGGCAGCGCTAGGGCCCCGTTCGGCGTCATTCCACATTAGACGTACAGGCTGACACCTTTCAGGGTTTGTGATGGAGAGAAAATGTCCGCCCATTGCGGTGGCTTTGTGGCCAAGGCCGGCGGCTGTCAACGAGGAGGTTAAGATGCCCCCTTGCAGAGCCTTGTGGCTATCCGTACCGCGTGGGAAGAACAGTGACACGAAGCGGATGCCTGAGACAAGCGGGTGCCGCCCAGTCAGTCTTGCTGCTTGTGATAGCCCGGGCACGAGGTGATCTCTACCATGCATGCCGAGGAGCAACGAAAGGGGAGCAGTCGAGTGGCTGAGAGTGGAAGCAGAAGCGAATAGCGAAACTTCAGATGGTGATGTCGGCCGAAACTGGAAGTCATGGCTGCGTCGTCGACCAGTCACAGTCACGGCGAGCTAGTCGTCCTAAATTTTGCCTCATTTTTGTTGCGTCCAGTGTTTCGCGTATATAAGCCGATTTCATCTCCTCTTCCCATCTCGCGTGGTCATGTCCACCTTCAGTAGTAGAACTCTGATCTCTTATAGCTTGGTCATTTGTCTGCTGCTATCTTGTCATTGATGCCGCCATCACCAAATCCCGAAAGCTCCACTAGGACTCCGAATATCGGTAACCTCCAAAACTCGTACATGACTACACTCTTCCGGGCAGACGCTCCATTCTGGAGAATCAAAAAGTCGGCCTTGTTGTCAATCTCTATCCGTCCTAGCAGTTGAATAGCTTACAATTGACCACTATGGCTTGTCCCTTTCTGCAAAGCACACTCGCGGTGCCCCAGAGGCAGATCTCGGTGGAGCAGGAGTTCGCCAACATCCGCGAGCAGTACCCGTCACTGGCGTCAACGGGATGCACACCAAAGTTCTGCCAGTCGGGGAGAATGACGCACCTCGACGAGGATCGCGTCGGGAAGAACCAGTCTTATGCCCAAGTCCGCGAGGACGCACTTGACTTTTTGCTGCAGATGTACAAGGAAGGTCTCGTCACAATGGAACAGCTACACCACCGCGCACATGACGTTCTTCAAGAGATCCAGAAGAACTCGACCGAAGGCAGATTCACTACGGCGTCGGAGTGCGGGCCTGAAGCGCCGCCTACTTCTGAGGATGGCTTGGTCGGTGGGCTCTGGACCCAGACGTTCGAAGAGCTCGAGTTTGGCATTAGGACTGCTTGGAAGCACGCCCGAAAGTGCATCATGCGATCAGAGTACAGAAACTTGAAGTGGGATACCGTACATTATCACGAGTAACAGTGCTGACCTTGGTAGGCTATGCGACCTGAGGCACGTCAGGACGAGCAGAAAGATGGCCGAGACATTGATCGAGAACCTCAAAGTAGCCTACAATTCGGGCGAGATCAACCCAACAGGTAGGAGTCGACACCGCCCATCACTTGCCTTTTCCTAACATGTACACACAGTCTTTGTATTTCCTCCGAGAGACATCAACAGTCGCGGGCCCATGATCTGGAACTCGCAGCTTCTGTCCTTTGCAGGTGTAAGTCGGCTTCCTCCAAGGCCCAAATATACGGTTGCTAACAAAGCAGTATCAACAACCTAATGGCGACGTGCTTGGGGACCCGGCAAACGTTGACTTGACCACCGCCATCACCGAGCTCGGCTGGAAACCCCCACGCGTCCGCTCGCAATGGGATCTTCTTCCTCTCGTCACCATGGCCGAAGGCGAAGACCCTGTCATCACAGAACTGCCCAGAGACGCCTTCCCACTGGTCCATATCCGCCATCCCAAATATCCTGGGCTGGACAACCTTGGCCTACGATGGGTGCCTGCCCCAGCTCTCAGTCGTCTTGGCTTCAGCATCGGTGGCGTGCAGTACACTGCGACGCCCTTCATCGGGTGGTATGTTTGCTCGTTCGTCCTACCCATGCTTCGACGTCGCTAAACGGATGTAGGTTCATGGATGCCGAGATTGGCGTCCGCAACCTGGCGGACTCGTTCCGCTACAATGTCCTGCCGCAGATTGCCAAGGCCATTGGCTTGGTTGACGGTGAGGTTGACGACTTGCCAGACTATGAACGCCTGGCTGTGCTCGTGAGTCTGTCTATAATCGTTGCTAGAGTGCATTCGCTGACATCAGAATGATCAGTCTCGCGCCCAGCTCGAGCTCAACTACGCCTCATTCTACTCCTTCGCACAGGCCGGCGTGCGCATGTCGGACTCGCTCGGCGCAGCAGAACAGTTCACGCAGTTTGACGACGAGCATCTCATGAACAACGGCTTCCGCCTCCCCTCAGACCCGTACTGGCTCGCACCACCGCAAGGATCCATCATACCTCTCTGGCACCGCGGTGGCTCGCCAAACTACCAGCCGAAACCGCTGATATGCCGCCATGCCCAAGATCCCATCAAGGCATGGCGTAGAGAACGCCTCGCTCGCGCGCGCTCACCCGACACCAAGCTGAACATCTCCATTCCCACCGTACCCTCCATCTGCCTCACGAGACCGCTGACACCCATCTCCCCGTCCGGTTCCGTCTTCCTACCGGTACCACCGCCCGTCAGGCCTCTGACGCCTCTGACGCCCATGTCGCCGCTCTTGCCCCGCACGGCCTCGCGCCGCAGAATCTACGTCGGATTCTGCAGCTCGGGCAATGTCGCCATCAAGCTCTGCAAGCGCCTGTGCGCGCAGCTGCAGCAGGCATGCGAGACGAACCCAAGGCTGGGCAGCGTCGTCTCGCCATGCACGCTCAACGCGCTGCCGGTGAGCTTGATGGAGGCCGACGATGTGCTGGTGGTCGTGGCCAGTACCACCGGCCGGGGGGAGATACCGCAAAACGGCAAGGCGTTTGCGGATGCGCTGTCAAGGAGTCCGAAGATTTATTCGGGTAAATATGCCATTTTCGCGAACGGCTCGTTGGAGTATCCCGTCACGTATAATCAGGCTGCCATGGATATTGAAGAATTATTGAGCAAGGGAGATGCAACGAGGTTGATTGGCATGAGAGAGGCCGACACCGGAGCCGAGAACCCGCCCTGGTCTGTTCTCGGACAGTTCTCTGACCAGGTTCTCGCCGCGTTGCAGAAAGCCAGCCCTGACGACGAGGAGGTGACCAGCGTCAAAAGAGCAGCCAGCAGACCCGTGAGACCTTTCGATACGAGGCCATGGTTTCGGGCTGAGATTGTCGGGAAGCCTGTGGAGGGGACCGCCAAAGATGGCATGAAGAGAGTGACGCTCGACTTGGGGGATCGGGACTATCCCACCATGGGAAGTGTGTGGATTCTTCCACCCAACTCGAAGAACAAGGTATCTAGGGTGCTCGAGGCCCTGGGGGCCAAGTCAGAGGAGGTCTTGAACATCCCCGGGCAGCCAACCGTCGGCGACTTTTTGCAGAGGTTTGCGGACTTGGAGCGGCCTTTCAAATCATCGGAATGGGCTGATGGGCTTTCGCTGACACGACCCGAAAGTCTGACCAAGATGCCCATCGAAGACGCGGTCCACCTCATCCCTTCCTACTGGAGGGCGTCGTTATCATTGGATACCCTGTGCGCCGCCATGCCAACAATCCAACCGAGAGAGTATTCCATCGCCTCTGACGGCTCGAGAACAAGGCGAAAGGACGGAAATACATTGGACCTCCTCGTCCAACACCATACACACGGACGGTTCTCCGACAGATACCTCAACTGTTTCGAGACTTTTGGCGCCGTCACCTGCAAGATCCGGCCATCTTCTCACTTGGAGGATATTGCGCACAACTCGGACAGGCCGACGATCATCTTTACTACGGGATCCGGCATGGCACCGGTCAGAGGTCTCCTCCAGAACCGGTTGCGACGGCCTGACAATGGCGGTCCCGGTATAAGCCTCTTTGCGGGCTTCAAGGCGTCGGATGCGGCGCTCGTGCGCGAGGCGGTGCAAGATGCCGACGATAGGGGAATTTTCGACGTGCTCAAATTGACGGGGAGCAACAGGGAGAAGAGGAGGGCTCAAGACGCCATGCTTGAGCCTGCAATCAGAGACAGGTTGAAGAAGAGCGTGGAAGATGGCGCGTTGGTGTTTGCGTGTGCGAGGCCACAGGCTGTTGACGACTTTCTTGCCAACTTGAGCAAGGTGTTGGGACAGGATGCCAGGGAGGCGCTGGGGGATCGATTTGCTGCTGATGTTTACCAATCTGCGGCGTGATGAGTTGTATATCCAAATGGGTTGAATTTTAGCGAGGCGTTGGAGGATGAGATTCTTATTGCATATGGATTCTGTGTACGTAAAGCAAAACCAAACAGATCTTTCTCGTCCACAGGTTGAACTAGGTCATTTTGACTGACTACTCTTGAAACGTATATTAATTCGAGATGAAGGATGAGGGAATCAATTGAAACGTGATGACTCCTTACGAAACGCCTCGCATTATCAACAATAAACTCACTTCGCCAGCACGAATCACGGTGATGTTACAACCCTGAGGGCAGTCATTATCGTTGAATAACATAACTAATCATACAGCCTTGATATCGCTTCCGTCCCGCTGACCAAACACCCCATGCAAAATTCACCTAGGGTTCTCAGCTTCGGCAGCCGCCTGCGTCACGCTTTCGGGCGCCACGTATCCCTCGGCGGAGATGCTGTCCGGCACGCTTTCGGGGGTGTAATAGTCCGCACCCTTGAACTGGCTGCCGCCGACACCGGGCGGGTTGGTGCCGACGTTGTTCCTCACGGCACCCTCGCCCTGCAGCAGGATGTCGTCCTTGCGGTCCTGGGTGCCGAGCGAGGAAATCTTCTTGGCGGGGACGACGTCGTCGTCGTTCTCGGCGGGATCCTTCGCGGGCTGCTCGGGCGTGTAGGAGACGTTGTTGGTCGGGTCGCCCTGTACGCTGACGGAGGCGCCGGGGAACTTGCGCTCGGCGACGGAGGAGACGCCGGCGTCGTCGTTGCCCATGGGCCGGGCGGCGCCCGTCTTGGACTGGTAGGTGTTCATGTCGAGCTGGGCCTGTGCGGCAATCTCGTTAAGCTGGTCCTTTGAGGGTGCCATTTTGTTGTTTGGTGTGGGAGTAATGGTGATGATGGAAGTCGTGTGTGTAGGTGGTTGTTGCAAGATGATTGGTTGCTTGTCGTTGAGTTTTGTTTAATTTAATGGATTCGTCTTGATTGATGCTGTGTCGCAACTAACCAATTTTCTCCTCACTGCTTGGAATCGTGAGCTTATGTATCTGTCGTCGCTACTCTCCATGTGTGATCCGACACATCGACGTCATCTCGATGATCTCACACCATCACTGTGTGATGATTTCACTACCCGCCATTTTGTGGTGCGTGGTGGGGAAGGACTCGTCTCATCGACACTGATCGAAAGGACCCGACGCCGCCCGCGACGCCACAGGGTCCTCAACTCCTCAAACCGTCCATGGCAGCGCTGCACTTGACGTAGAAGTGATATCAGCAGCCCCTCCAGTTCCCATACCCGATCGGCCAAAACCATGGCCATCGTTCCGGCGGCTGAAGTCAAGGTTAGGTAGGTCGTCTTGGTTCTCGGTGAGCGGCCCGGAGTCGGTACTGCCCCGTGTGTTCGGTGACTTCTCCGTCGGCGGAGCTTACCATCATACCGGCATTACTGTGTAACTTACCTATGCGTCCAGACACTCACTACCTTTGTTGAGCTGTATCTGGTTTGGTACCGCGTGCCATGCTCCCACATCACTAACTCATGGCAATGCTGACGGACAAGGTATCATTTGACTCTCCATTACGGTCCTGAGGCCCTAATGGCCGTGGCTCATGCTTTTGTAATAACCCGACACAGAGACACAGCGTGCCAGATCGGGTACTGACGTGCACGCTGTCGTAAGAAAACTGAGCAACCAAGTCATAATCCTGCTAGTTTCGTTCCAGACGTCAAGAAAGTGAAGCACAAACCCTCCTTCGCCAACGGCAAGCTTCGCACGTGGCTGCCGGGCCCTATCCTAGTTCAGTCTTCATACCTAACCGTCGGTGCCGCTGCTGCGAAACGTGGCGCAAAGGGCGGCATAGTGGTGCGTGAGGTCGAGCACATTCTGCGGCAGGCTCGTGGCTTGAATGATACTTCTGACCTTGACGGCTCCTTCGTCCTCGATGAGCGTCCTGATCGTGTGGAGCAGCTCTGGCGAAAACTCAGAGTACCACCTGTACTGCCAGGTAACAAGTCTAATGACCGATGCCACCGTCTCGCGCGTGTTCTTATTCTGCTCAAAGACGCGGAGGATGCCCGTCAGCGCCTTGGGGCTGAATCTCGCAGCGAGGCATGCTCTATACGCCTCCACCGCCTCATCCGTGTGCTGGAGTCTCTCGGCAAGCGAGCCCAGGATCTCCCATTCCTCGGCAGATTTCTTATACTGCATGGATTGCGCCCGGTACTGCGCCATCTGCGTTCTCCAAATCGTGTAGACACGGAGGTCTTCGTAGAGCACCATGAAGAGACTGTCGAGCCACCGCTCGCACAATCGCTTGTTGTTGAGCTTGGAGAGATGGTCGTCGTTTTGCGATCCCTGCGATTTGGTCAGCGGGCTCCGGTTGCCGTCTTGGGGCTTCTCACATTCTCTGCGTCGCCCTTCAATTCGCCAGGGTCTATCGCATGACTGGGCTTCTCAACGGACTCGCCTTCCGTCTGTCCATTGGCCGCCAGGGTCTCAGCAGTCGACTCGGTGTCAGACGGCTTCTTCTCGTCCTGCTCGTCTCTGTCGCCCTGGTCTTCGTCGTCCGAGTCCGACTCGGACTGGTCGCCGTTTGTCGTCGGGTCCGGTGTTCCTCTAAGACCGTCCGTACTCGGATTGCGCTGCTGCTGCGGCTCGTGCTTCTCGGAGCGGTATTCGTCTTCCATGACGAACACAGTACTCCGGATCTTCAAGAGTTGATCCCAGCCGATCTTAGCCGTCATCTCCGTGAGAATGCCGTATGCTTGCTTGAATGTACCCTTGTAGACAGCAGCTCGTAGATTTAGTAGACTAGCGTCGACCTGCTCCGAGTATCGAGACTCAGGCTCGCTGTCGATCTCGTCGAGACGAGTCTCCGGCAGCGTGGGGAGGTGGACGTCTTTTGGCTCGGGCATCTGAGGCGCGTCTTTGTCTTGGTACGTGAACATCGGGCACGAGTTCAAAATCGTCAGAGCGTTTTCCCAATCCTCCATCGCCACATATACTTGGGCCAATCGGGCCCAGGTGCCGAACTCGCTAGGAGCGGCGATGGTGCTGCGGTCAGCACAGCCAAGGGCCAGTCGGAGCCTCTCCTCTTTTTGCTCGGGGGTTGCCGCGGTCTGGGCCTTCTTCAGGAGGAATTCGGCCTGGGTGTCGAGCATGACGTAGTCCATTGGGGATTCCTTCAGCGCTTGGTGGATTACCCTGACACCCTCGACCTCCTCATTGCCCATGAACAGAACCTTGGCCAGAAGCGAGGAAACTTCAATGTTTTGAGAGCGCAGCTTTTCAAAAAGGTTAATGCCTGAAGCGTAGCGTCCAGTTGTCTGAAAATACTTCAACAAGCCGGCGGTCAGATGGTTGGAGACGTTATTGGGCACTTGAACGACACTATCAGAACCCAGTTGCCATCCTATCACGACGTTAGTACCAGGTTGCGGCGTCTAGCGAGATGTTGGGTACCTCTGAAGAAGAGCTGTTCGGCTGAATTGAGGAAGCGATGTTCGGTTTCGGTGTTGGTGACGGGGTTGAACCTGCGCACACCCATAATCTTGCGAATGGTCTCTCCGCTTCCATCATCCGCGTACGAGTAGGCCCGCAAAACACTGCAGAGGTACGTCTCCAACCAGAGGTCGTCGGTTGCTTTGCGCTTTTCCCCTCGCTCGTCAACACAGTAGCTCTCGACGGTGCCGGGAATCGTGACGTGGACACGCATGTCGAGTCGTGAGAAGGCGTTGTAGCAGCTTCAAACAGATCAGCTCGCAATTCGAGCGCCACCAATCGCGTCTCAACCTACCAGTAAAGTCCTTCTGATATCTTTGTTTGCGCATTAGGACCATGCTCGCGGTACGTCAGAGTGTTGATGTAGGCAGCGAGACTGGCTGAGGAAGATGCATCGACACCGGTGACATGATGGTAGACTCCGAGCTATATAGCAAGCCGTATCAGCTTCATCTCTTTGTCGACAATCAACTGATGCGACGTACCTGCTTGCCTGGGTTTCTTGTAGCTTGCTTAAGGAGGTGAACGAGGTCGGGTGGGCCTAGCTCCCGCAGGGAGATGAGCGACTCGGTACGGGCATCAATCGACTCGGAGAGAATCTCCTCGGTGAGCCTAGATGAGGCATTAGTATCGAAGATGACAACGACGTCAATGGAGATGGTAAACAGACTCGGGCACGGCCGGCGCAACCATCGCGGCGGTATTGCGTGTCAAGCTTGGTCGCGGCGACTCTATATAGCTGCAGTGCCGTGCCTGTTTGACTGGATACGGTGTTCTGAGTCGGGGGCTTCGAGCTTCGAGCGAAAGATGCGGAACACGAAAGCTTGAAGACTGAATCGCAAGGCAAAGTCTTGGAAGTGGCTGGGAGCAGAGGGATGAGGGTGGGAGAGGCTCAATCCCAACGCACGGCGTGGTCGGCGAGAGATGATGGATTGATTGCCTGGTCCGGCCTGGTCGGTTGGAGGTGATTTGAGCTTTTGGGGCAGGTGGTGAGCTTGGACTCTGTACTGCTAACAGGGTGGGAGACCCTATCTGCCTCCTGCGACGATGGGGCTGGCAGTAACAATATTACTGGATTCGCTGTGAATGGCGAGGAACAAGGAGAAGACGTGGTCCCATTGGTAGAAATTTGTATGAATGGAGCTGCTGCTGCTGCTACTGTAATTATCTCTATGTAGCCTGTAGGCTGTCACAGCTGAGACTTGGACCTCACCCTGGTTTACCATAATCCAAGAGGCCCAGCTGGCAGCTTGATCGATTGCTTATCTAAGCCCTTGGCGCTCCAAGTGGATACATCAGTGGAGCACAGACCACGCGTCAATGCCCTGGCCGTTGAAGTATAACTACAAGTGGCTACTCTTCGCCCTGCGCCACTGTGGCTAGCACATGTCTGTTGTGAAACCTTGCGAACCACCACGAGACAACACGGGTGCTGTCTGCTCCTCTCGTATGTGGCACCGGATTAATTATCAACTGCAAGGCTCATGGAATCCTGTCTCAGAGGTAAACATCGCTCCAATGATATGCAGTCCCACGAACTGCTTACCGATTGCCCACGTGCGTTGATCGCCTGTGGTTGCCTATTCAACTCCACCAGGTCGTTCGTTGCGCTTTATAACTAGTCGTGAGAATGACCGAGCTCAAGCGTACAAGATAAGTATTATATCAACCTCCCCTGGGGTCTCTTTGGATGGAGTTCATTGTCAAATGCTAGGCTACTATTTCAATTTCGCCTCTAGAATTATATATCGTGCTCTAATCCCACAAACATATCTATGTCCAGCCATTACACACTTAGTAGATGTAACGGAAGTTGGGGTTCTCCTTGTCAGTCAAGTCGTCGAAACCGTGGGTGGTGTTGATCTCGGCGCCGAACTCCCTATCCTTGCGCTTGTTGCGCCAGATCAAGTTCCAGCGAAGGAACGCAATGACGCCAACAAGGATGGAATAGCAGACCAAGTGGATGGTGAATGCCTTGAGGTAACGGGGCTCGTCGCCATCGAAAAAGACCTGAGGACCCGCGGCATTGCCTGCGCACCACGCCACAAAGTTCAGGGTAATGCACATAGACTTCTTGGTCTGGCCACCGACGTTTCGCGTCAGCATCGACATTCCAAGACCCTGGGCGGCCCAGAAGGTGAAGACGATCCAGTAGCTGATGAGGAGACCAGCCTTGGTGGCCTCGTTCGTGTTCGGCACAGCCATGATAACAATGGTACCAACGAAAGATCTTATGTGTGTTAGTCAAGCTCATCAGTCAAGGTAGTTTGAAATGGTGGGCTTACGGAATCACAAAGACGGCCATCGTGATCAAGTTTTGGTTCCACTTCTTGACCATCCACGCCGAGGTCATCAGGGTGAAGATAATGATGGCGCCAAGGACCATGGCAAGCAGCTGGGTCTCGAGGAGAGAAAATTCCAGGCCCTTGATGATAATGTTGTAGAAAGCACCGAGACCAGACGTGGGGAGTGTGGTGCAGATCTGGATAAGCATGTAGCAGTAGGTCTGAGGGTCCGTGAAGGCCTCCTTGACCTGGTAGGCACGGAACTTCTTGTTTTGAAGACCGGTCTGGTTGGAACGGACACGCTCAACCATGAGCTTTTTGTCCGTCTCGGAGAAGCACTTCGCACGCATGGGAGAGTCTAGCAATCCCAAATTAGAAATGTTCCGTAGACATCGCGATGGGCCGGTTCGCACTCACCAGGAAGTCTCCAGAGGACAACAATACCCCACAGAAAAGAAGCACTGCCATAGGTGATGAAGATGGCTTGCCACGATCTGATGGCAGCAGTGCCGTTGGGGTCGAAGCTAGGGTGCTTGATGTGAGAGAAGGCGTAAGCGAGGAGGCCGCCGCAAATCTGCTGCATGCCGTTCATCATGTACCAGTAGTTGACGACCTGGGCCTGCTCCTCGCGCTTATACCAGATCGAGCTCATGATGAGGAAGGCTGGCTGGCAGACAGCTTCGAAAATACCGAGCAGTGTTCGCACCACAATGAGCGATGGGAAGCTGAAGCAGGCGGCATGGCAGCACAGGGTCACACTCCATGCCAGGATGTTGAAGCTGAGGTATTTGGCAACAGGCACGCGCTGGATCAACCAGTTGGTCGGGTACTCGACGAAGAGCACAGCAATGTAGATACAAGTTGTGAGCCAAGCGAACTGCAAAGGATCTTGTCAGCGAGCTGCGGTGATTGAATGACTGGGGCCTGAGAGGTCAAGGCTCACGTTGCTGTTCAGCTGCAGAGCGGGAATATCATTGCGGATTCCCATGATGGAACTGAAGGACATGGTGCCCTTGTCCAGAGCCTGGAGGAAGTAGGTGACGATCATGAGGGGTAGCACGCGTCTGTCGATGAGCTTCTTTAGGCGCTTGTTCTCTTCCTCGCTGATAATGATGGCGCCAGTCGCGTCAGCGTACTTTGCGATTTCATTGTCAACACGGTCGTAGTTGACGTGATCGACCTTCGCGTCTGAGCCTGACAGAGTGCGCTCGACCTGGGTAACGGTCTTGTCGTCCTCAGAGTTGCGAATGATCTCCGGGGACCCGGCCTCGTGGCTGGCTTTCGCCATTTTGATGTACTTCGCGAGGGTTGGACGGACAGAGAGGTGTTGGACGTGTCGGGCGAAGCACGCAGGTTGTCAGGACACGAGAACCACGAGAAACTGACGAGAGACGAGGAAGAGATCTAGATCATATTTATTCTACAAGAGCGCCTCCACAGGCTGCGTCCTGTTGGAAAGGGCTCTCCACGTGGATCTCTCCAGTTTACCCCGTCAAACCCCGTACGAGATGGCCCCGGACTCCAGTTTCCAGAGATGGCTCACCCCGCGGGGAGTGTCGAATCCTGAATGCAACGTTAGCGTCGTCGAGGGTGGAGGCCAGGATGCGAGCAACATGATGTTGCATGGCACGAGGTCGGCGCAAAACAGGCCGAAGGAGGCAATTGATAGGCCACGCTGGGATGTGATAGACTGGAACTCATGTCAATATCGTCAGAGCAGGATGCGAAAGTATCCAGGATGGCCCCCACTAGCCGTGAGTCCGGATGGGCAATGGACGGGACAAGCGTAGTGTCCCAACAAGCATCGGTGTAATGCAATGCGACATCGGGTGTTCTACTACTTTGGGAGAGAGGGCGACGACGGTGTAGGGTGTGAGGGAGAAAAGACCAGGAGCTTGGCACGCAATTCAACTGGTTCGCGTTGTGGCGTTCGGGCGAGTAGTGTGCCGACCGAGACGGGGGACAAGAGCCTTTGGCCCGGTATCTGTTCTTGGCGCAATTTAGCCAGGTCAAATTCGTCTTGTAGAATGGAAATGGTTGGCACATAAAGTGGCCCTGCATTCCAGCCCAGCCCGTGACCTGAATCTTGTTGCGTCTTGGGTGGCATGAGGCTCGTAGACGGTCAACAACATGTCCCGAGAGAGCCGGGTGTGGCGAAGAGAGCCACTGGTGATAACCTCATTTTGTATATGCTCTCACCAACATGAAAGAAAATTCCCAATCTCGATGTCATTGAATACATGGGCCGTTTAAACTGTCACGATAAGGTATGTCTGGTTCCACAATCCCCAACTCTGTTCCCCCGTGGAGACATCTGCTGTTTGCGGGGGGTGCCTGGGGAACTCCAGTGTATAATTACAGTGTACCCCCTCCTCCAAGGTAGGTATAACTTAGCAGGCACACTGAGTAGGTGGTATAGGTACATAGCAAAAGCCTGCCCGGCCTCAACGTTTGCCCCGTTTTTCCGTGATGACCATTGAAAGGAGCCATGTGATGTGATTTGTGGAGTTCCGGCGGCAGCTGCAAACTGCAAAATGGCTGTCGCGACTTGCTTGCTGTTCATTCGTTACCCAGGATAAAGAATTGGGCCAATGCTCGCAACTACGGGCGGCGGCTAAGTTGTCAGCAATCAGCAACAGACCTGGCAGGGCACGCAGCATCGTGGTTGGGTAGTTTGTCGTTCCCTTGTCGACTCGTCGCGGTCACATTGCTGCCCTCCCGAGCCCGTAGAGGAATTTCCCACCGACCGGCGCAAGTAGCTGCAGTTCAGGACAGCTAGGTCCGTCAGCTTTTTCACGTGTATACGACGCTACCGTTCCCTTGGGTGGGATATCCCAACTACTGGAACCAGCCTGTCATCCAAACTGGGAGCCAAAGTTCAGATGGCAATATCCATCAGACCTTGATATGCAGCATCGGTTGCGACAATTGTCGTCTGGCCAAGATTGCCAATTGAAGAAGCTCATAGCCGATGCGAGCGTGAGGCTCATGCCCAGCCGGGTGGCTTGCTTGTGGTGAGCTCGGCGAGCCTTGGCCCGAGTGTGACGCTGCGGCGGGTGCTGTGCGGCGTACGTAGTAGGTAAACCTGGACGGAAGCTGGAATGGATGGATGTGGTACCTACCTAATTACGTTATGGATCCATTGGATCCCGGTCTCACGGGCTGCGGGCGTGATGGAGGTCGGGTGGAGTCAGGCTTTCTCGTGGCTGGTGCTGGTGGCGTCGCCATCCAAAAGCCCAAGAATGGCGCAGCTGGTGCCAGCTGTCATTGAAGTGGGCTTCCGCTGAGAAAGCAGGCCATTTAGCTCCCCTAAAGTTAACGGAAGTCCAGTCGCGTCACAGCTCCACGCGCGTATCGAGTGAGGACCCGATTCAAAGTCCTAAATGGGTTGCATCATTTTTTGGGCATCATTCCAGGCAAATCAGAAGGTCCCCAGAAAATCAATTTCATATATCAACGACACAATAGTGTTCTGAGGCGCAGCGCCATCCGACAATGGTATGCCTCGAGCTCCAAAACCATCGCCGACACCATTGAGCTAACCCATGGACAGCCAGCATTTCAAGCCATCAACGTCGAGCCCGAGGAGAGCATCGACGATGAGGTCGACACCACACGCGAGCTTCATGTCCGATCCTGTCACAACTCCAAATAGAAATCTACGCTGACCGTCATTCAGGTCGATGAGGCGCTGAAGCGCTTCCAGACAGCTTTGAAGCTACACGCTCAAGGTCCGAGATTCTTTGACGAGGCCGCCGATGCCTACGATGAGCTATTCAAGTCCGACATATTCAAGTACCCAGAGGCCGCTACCGAATATGAACGAGCAGAGAAACATCCCGATCAACTCGTCGTTGAGGCTGCCCTTGCCGGCAGTTTAGATCTCCAAGTTGCCGACGTCGACTCTACAAGTAGCAGCTTGCCCCAGGCATTCTTCCTCGCACACAAAAACCGCGGTCAATTTCTCCTCGATCGCACACGCTATGCTGCAAAATCGGCAGGAAATGACTACTTTCATACCGAAGAGGCACTTCGCAGCAGGCATGGTGCTCTGGCACATTTCAACGCCGCACTCGACCGCGACCCGTCCGACGCCGAGCTATGGAGGCGCACAGCACGCGTCGCCGCCTCTCTCAACAGTGCGAGGATCAACAGGTACTGCCTGGAAGCTGCCATTGAGCTCGATGATGACCCTGCCATATTTGAAGTCGAGCCCCCGTCTCTCGCTGAAGGCTTCGCAGGACAGCAACTCAAGGACCAGCTCAAGGTTCTACACGACGAGGTCGCCCTGTCTCATCCCATCATGGGCCCCTGGGTCAGCCGAGAAATGCCCGACTTTATCCAGCGACATATCGATCCCATCCCTTTCTTGCCCAACCCAGTCAAGGACCTCGGCTACGAAAGAACCACCATAGAGGAGGTCGGCGCTACACGCCTCACCATCACTCTGACAAAACCGTCCTGGGTAGACTTGGGTATGTCTTTGGTACAGTACATACTTGAAAAGGGGCAGACAAGTCGAGCAGTGTTCATAGCGCTGCCCCAGGCAGAACAGGATGACGTCGACATGGAGAACGCCCCAGCTGTGGAGGAGCCGGTCAACAACCCAGAATCCGAGGGCCAAGTGAACCACGAGAAAATGCCCGAGGACGATGCCAAGGAGAAGTCATCTCCCGTTGCTGACAAGGACGGCGAAAAGAAGGACGTTACCACGGAAGCACCTCCCAAGGCCCCTGAGCCTACCCGCGAAACTCGCAAGGGTCGAAGTGCCTCTCAGCCCTCAAGGAAGCGGTCGCAGTCGGCTGCTGGCATTCCTGACCAGCAGGAAGAAGACGGTTTGTTGGAGAAGAGAAGCAAGCGCATTCGACGCCGAGAAACTGCCGCCGCAGAGGAGGTTATCGACCCCAGTGCTATCCAGGCGTCTCAACTGGCACCCTATCAAGCAGCAGACCAAAACCTCTTCCAAAGCACGAAAAATATGCTGGAAAACATAGGTGTCACGGACCAGAACACTTTGGATCGAATCAGCGAAATCGTCGACGCCCTGGCCTCGGAGGACCGCGCCGCGTCCATCAAGAACCAAGCTACTACCGATCTGAGAAGCACTATTCTCAACTTCAGTGAGGACAATGCCAAGATATTGCTCAGCAAGCAGGCCCAGGCGTCTCTGAGTTTGTCTTCCTTTCTAGAACACGCCAAAGGCGGATCTCAAAAGTTGGCGGTAATCCCCCCTTTCAAAGAGACACAAGGCGTCTCTGCTTTTGCCAGAAACGTCAATGCGTCATGGATGACCGCCCAGGAAGTTGCGTACGAATGGGTCAAGGCTATATGCAGCAGCTATCTTCAAACCAAGTGGTCCGACGCGATGAAGACTGCTGTCGTCCAAGTCATTAGCCGCTTCGACCAGGACATCCTGCAAGCGGTCGAGTACGATATGGCTTGTGCTCGGGACAGCGGCAACCAGGACGATTCTTTTGCATCCATCAAGGATGTGGTAGAGATGTTATTCGAGATCCATCTGGACGTATACGAGAGGATCACGAATCCTAACAGTGTCGTGGATTACAGTATACGCGTTGAAGCCAAGGGCCGTTTGGGCCGCTGGCTAGACATCACTTCTGGATTACTCCGCCAAATCGCCCACGCACAGGACGAGCAACTCAAGGCCCGCTTCCTATGGGCTGCTATCTTCTCCACGACGCTGACGGAGAATGCCTCAAGAGACTACATCCTTCAATGCTGGACGAGCCTGCGTGACTTTTTGGCGGACGGCCAGGTCGACCAAATAATTCTGCCCAACAACCCAGTTATACCCGAGATCTCCGAAGCCGCTGCAGACAGGGAGATTTCAAAGCTCACCACCATGGACTTCTTCCTCGGCCTATTTCAAGACAATGTCAGTGATCCAGTCGCTGTGATCGATAACTTGGAGCCTGTTCTGAACCCGGGCTCGGTTTACGTTGCTATTCAACCAGATGACGCGGCAAAGAACGGTGATGCTGCTGGCTCTTCACGGTCCAAAGCGAAGAAAGTACCCATAAAAGACTATGCCACACAAGGTTTGCAGGATCTATGGAGGTTTCTGCTAGGCACTAGCACCGAGTTGCGCTTGTTCCTCTGGGGCCGTCTCAGCGACGCTTATGGCAGCATCAAGTATTCCACGAAGCAGTTTTCCTGCCAGCTCAAAGCCATTGAGATGCTTACAGCCGACTTGGAGAGTGACAGCTACCTCAAGAACGCGCCGGCAACCAGGCCGCCTCTGTTGCTCAAGATGCTTAAATCGTTGGACGACCTGCTGATCACGGCCCTTTCGTTGGCCCTCAACGATAGTTCAGCGTACGATATCGTGGATGATGAACACCTCAAGACAACGTCGACGGCTTTAGTCAAGCTGAGTTGCATGCTACATGCGTCCGCGATGCATGAAGACGAGATTCGCATTGGCATGTTGCGCGCGCCACCAAACAACTCGTCATTCCAGGCTTTCATGAACAAGCTTCGCGAGATTCAAGTCCGCGTCTGGTGCCTTCAATACACCGTCATCAAGGTCGGCGTCAACCAAAATCCGAAGATGTTTACTCAGCCCGAGATGGAACTCGCAGACTTCCTCTCAGCTATTCATCAAGTCTTGGGTCTCAGGAAGTGTTGCAAGGCGTCCAACAAGATCTTCCTCAAGATGATGCGGGTGGAGCTTCTCAAGTTCAAGAACATTGAGAATTGGGAAGATTACCTCGGTCAGGTTCTCTACGATCTCCATGGGCTCAAACTTGGGGTTGGCGTCGGCGAAGTTCAGGATCACGGTTGCCCACCCGAAAAGCTCGAGAAGCGCAACGCGATGCAGTTCGTCGACAAGATCACTGTCCTGGCAAGGAGAATGCCCAGAAAGGATCTGCTTAAGTCCGACTTAAAGACAACCATTGAGTCGATGCAGAACGCGATCGGGCAGACCAAGTCCACTCCCCAAATGATCCACAATCTGAGGAACTTCACAGAGTACCTGAAGCGTCCAATCCATCCACTGCGATTGTATCAGGCCATCACCGGTGGTGTTCAGCTAGATGTTGTCGCCGTAAACGCGCCTGAGAGCACTCTTGCCAAGCATGGGTGGTTTTTCCTTCTCGGCATGATCGCTCTTACAAGGTTCAAACAAGTCGATCTAAGTAAGAGGCAAACGCCTGGTGCCACCGACGATCTGCGACTGGCAGCAACCTTCCTACGGCTGCAACTCCAGTTCACTCCAGACAAGTGGGATGCATGGTTTCGTTTGGCCGAGTGTTTCGACTATGAGCTTGACGAAGCAGTGTTGTGGTCTGCCGACAAGATGAACAAGGAGCGCGGTGAGCTGCTCAGATTTCAACGCAACTCCATCCACTGCTACACCCTAGCGTTGTCCAACTCCTATGAAGCTGAGGTAGACGATGACGATGAAGACCCTCTCCATGAGTTGCATCACAACTTCGCCATACGACTGTACGCGTCCAGTCGAGAGCCTCTTGCCATGGAGCCCTTCCAACACGCCGATCACGAACGTTTCTTTATAGAAGACATGGGAACGGGGACCTTTCAGCGAGTTCTCCACGAGCAGATGCAAGACTACAAGGTCTGGAAGTATGCAGCATTTCTCTTCAAGCAGGCCATGCGACGTAGACCACAGGACTGGAGGTAAGCTGGTGTTTTTAATACCAACACAGCGGGCTTTATTGACCATCAACAGGAACCCTTACATGCTGACGAAGTGCCTCTGGAAAATGTACCAGAAGCCTTTGGATCAACTCGGGGCAAAAGACCGCGAGACCCGTCCGTCGGTTGAGTACCTGATCTCGGCACTGGAACACGCAGTCGACGTTGTAAATGCCGTGCCTAAGGCGCGGCACAGCGACCCTATCCTCGAACCGCACTACAAAATTGTATCGATAGTGCATAAGCTTGTCGCCAGAGGAGACCTCGCCCCGCAAGAGGGCGCCGACATTCTGTCACGACAGCCCTTCGGTATGGAGCTCGGCGATGACATTACTATGAACGATATCGAGGATTGGGAGGAATATGTCATTAAGAATTTGCACCATCTACGAGATAAGGATAAGTCTAACTGGCAGCATCGAATCATTATGCGTCATGCCAGGTTGCTGTTCGACGAGGACGGCGAGTCGCCGGATTATATGCAGGCCAAGGCTGCGTTCAATGTGCTCCGAGAATCCATGTTCACGAAGACCATGGTCATGAATGTTTGGAAATGCGATGCGGAGCGTCCTGGGCGGCACCACGTTTACACGGCACAGTACATCCGCTTTATGGTCAAACTCTTGGTCGTTATGAACGACCGCGTCAATCTGGAGATGGTCCTCCGACGTCTCCGCAAAAAGGGCGCCGACTTTTACCATTTCAGCGAGCTGTGGCAGACGTGCTGCATGAATTATCTCAGGTTGCTTCGTGTAGGTTTCAGCGTTCCGCCCACTTTTGAAGACTCGTTCAAGTCGACATCAGTAGAGGAGCTCGACATCATGGCAGACCGCATCACCGACTGGGCAGGCGGACCGTCCACAGATATTCCTGCTTTCAATTGCCTCAAAGAGACGATAGAATTGAAAAAGCTCAACGGCGGTCTCATGAAAGCCGGTGCCATCGACGATCTCATCAACGATTGTTATGCGCTCATTTACCAGGAAGTAGGCCCCTCTCTACCGGGTCCAGAACCCCACGAAGTGCTCGAAGCTCGTGCAAGAGCTCGCGCTAGGGAAGAAGTGGATGGCGGAAATGAGCTCAAGCCAGCCAGTACGCTGGGTAGTCTGCTGAATGCATCGGCTGCTCAGGATGCAACGACAAGCGCAGAAGCTAATGATAAGATCTCCGCCCCAGACGCTGCTCCCAGGCGCAGGGTTGGCGTTCGCAGGCCAGACATTATTCGCAAGGCCGAGCAAGCATACACGCGATTTGGTGAAGCGCCCAAGTCGTCTGCTGCCCCGTCCAAGTCTCGTGTCGGATCTGTCTCGAGTGGCAAGAACGGCGGGCAATCCCCCGCTGGAGATGCCGATGGCGGCAGTGACGCTGAAGAGCAACACGACGGTGAGGAGCACCCAGGTGGCGAGGACGTCGAAATGAAAAATGAGACCTTAGTGGATGCTGACGATGGCGACGAAGACGAAGCAAATGCGCAGGGCACGGCGGCATCAAGCCCTCGGGGTAGTATCCACGACTCGGCGGATGACGAAAGTGAGCTTAGTGACGTTCCCGACGACTGGGACGAGGAGCCACCGCCGTCCATGATGCTATTCCCCAACTTGCGAAAGAGCGTGGACTCTGTTGGAGCTGAAGAGACGGACGAAGCAAGCGATGACGAAGCTGAAGAAGAAGATGAGGATCGAGAAGGCGTCGAAGCTGATGAGGAAGAGGCTGCGGAGGCGGAAGATGAAGACGAAGACGAAAACGGAGATGAAGCTATGGAGGAAGACGAGGGTGCGGAGGAAGAGGAGGTTGCAGAGGAGGATGAGGAAGAGGAAGCCGAGGAGGAAGAGGGAGAGCCAAATGAGGAGACTTTGGCCGAGGACGAGTAGAACTAAGTGCGCTGACGGCGATTACTATCGGGCCAGACTAGGACAGCGTAGAAGACTTAAAACAGAGGATAGGGACCTTCGTCTGGAGGGCCCCATACTAGCCTCGGTCAAGGCTTGATTGTCTGAGTAGCATGCAGGTGGTGGTGTCTGTACAGTGTTTTAGCATATAATAATCTAGCTTCAAGCCACTGCGGCCACGAGAAAAGCCGGTGTCCCCAAGTGAAGGTATCAGCTTTTTTTATCGTACTTTTGTAAAACCGGAGTCAAGTCCAGTCATCAATCTCATCCAATTCGCAACCCACACGACTGGCTTCGTTGATTGTCGTTGAGGAGAAGCTGCTGTTTTTTCTCGCACGCCCCTATCGTAAGAGATCTGGCCGACTGCTCACTTCCTCCTGACAGTTCCCTTGAAAGTAGACTCACTTCGGAGTCGGTTGCAATCCACGCTCTCGTGTTGCCAAAGGGCAATATCTTGAGTCCTTGGCACTGGTAAGGTAGCAGCAGGCCCGCCGATTCCAGGAAGCTCTGGATGTATCCCGAAATGTATTTTTCACAGCCGATGAGCCAGACGAGCATTTAGGCGCAGACGAAATTTTCCTTCCCAAGTTGTTAACCATCACTAGCAAAGTTGCGGTACCTTGTTTCTTAGCAGCCCTGAAGCATCCAAGTCGGCGCTACTTTGAGTTGGAAACAATTGCAGAGTCGAAGTCGTCATGAGTTCAATTCGTTGCCCGTTATCGTCTTCGCCACGCGCCACTCTCGGTATCGCCCTTGACTGTTACTAACAGGTTTTTGGTCATCTGAAAGCCCATTATTTTGGGCCCATGTTCCAGCTTCTTCGGAATTCAGTCCTCAGCCTGCAGCTGTGACCGAGGGACGCTGGATTGGCTAAATCAACGAACGATGCAGAAACGACAGGGGGCTCAACGTGTTCCAGTGACTTTGCAATTTAGTTGCTACCAGAATGATGGTTGTCAGAACGTGTCAGATTCTGTAGCGCCTCGATCTAACAAGCGTCACAAAATGGTATTCGACTTCCGTCTCGTGGCTTGCCTGAGACATTGCGAAGCCGAGATGGAGTTGAAGCTCTTGTTGGTAATTAGCGGTTTGCACTCACTGATGCTACCGGGGTGCGCCAACTAAGCCCACCCCACCCTGGGTCTTTTGTAGGTCCCAGCAACTGCTTGCGCATTTCAGTGGCCGCCTTACCTGGTAGGTACCGCACCCAGCTAGACGGCAATCTCCGCCCACACGACCTTCCCACCACAACCAGCTCCCAGCTTGCCATCATCACTGTACACCATTCCATCCCACCACCCTACGAAGCTGTTCCGAACGCGCCTTCACTCCTGCCGACGAACCCGAGAACTCAAGAAACTTGTTGCCGACATCAGCCCGAAGCGCTGATACGAGACCTTCCGCTCGCAACGAGACACACACCCAAACCACACAAACACACACGCATACAATGGCTTCCGACGCAAAGCCCGCGCAAGACAAGGCCTCCTCTGACGCCAAGGCCGACGAGACGACCCAGCAGCAGGCGGCGGCGGCCAAGAAGCCTGCTCTCGGGGAGGATGACGAGTTTGAGGACTTTCCCGTCGATGGTAGGTCTCCCTCCCTCTGGTGGATCGGCATGCATGCATGCTGTGTATGGACAAGCGGTTTGCGGAGCCGTTCGGCCATGTCCGCAGCTAGCTGGTGCTATGAGAGCTTCATCCGGTCTTTGATACTCGAATTCTCGGTGTTGCAAAGACGATGGACAAGATCAAGGACGGATGACTAACGTCGAAACAGACTGGGCCCCGGAAGACACCGAGGCCGCTGCTGGCGGCAGCGGCACAACGCAGCATCTTTGGGAGGAGAGCTGGGATGACGACGACACGAGCGACGACTTTTCGGCGCAGTTGAAGTATGGAACCCGTGGATGGGAGAAGGATCTCGCCAAAAAGGAAATGCTGACAAACCATGCAGGGAGGAACTGAAGAAGGTCGAGGCAAACAAGAGGCGCTGAGTCGTCTTGCATGCTATCCGGTGAGGAGGCATTTGGCGAATACTTTGCGGAAATGACGAAAGGCTGGACTACGAATGGCAATAGACTTACGTACGAGCTACAAACTGGTGGAAGGACCAGGAATGAATGAAAGCAAAACACCCCCGGCATCGGTTTCACGTAAACACGCTGCAACTTAGGAGTGCTCTAATTTTACTTGTTTATTTTCGTCGTGACGGCTTTTAGGATATGACATTGCATTACGTTCATCATCACCACCCTGTCCGGGGTGTTCCTCTTCGTTCTCAAAGGCTGGCCTTGCCAGCTCGACCTTGCCATCCCATCAGACCGACTGGTTCACCTGTGCGCAGGCGAACATTTTACTTACTCGACAGAGCAACGACACCAGGAAGGGCCTTGCCCTCGAGGAGCTCCAAGCTCGCACCACCGCCGGTGGAGACGTGGCTAAGCTTGCTCTCGACGCCGTACTTGGCGGCGACGGTGGCAGTGTCACCACCGCCAATGATAACGATCTTGCCGCCCTCGGCAGCGGCGACGGCGGCGTCAAGGGTGGCCTTGGTGCCCTTGGCGAACTTCTCTATCTCGAAGACACCAGGGGGGCCGTTCCAGAGGATGGTCTTGGCGTCGTCGATGGCCTGCTTGTAGAGCTCGATAGACTTGGGGCCGCAGTCGAGACCCATCCATCCGTCGGGAATGCCGGACTCGTCAGTGGCAGAGTCGGTGTTGGCGTTCTTGTCGAACTTGTCGGCGGTGACGTAGTCAACGGGGAGGACGAGCTTGACGTTGTTTGCCTTCGCCTTCTCGACGAGCTTGCCGACGGTCTGGGCACCAGACTCGTCAAAGAGAGAGTTGCCGATGCTGACGTTCTCGAGGGTCTTCTTGAAGGTGAAGGCCATGCCACCGCAAACGATGAGGGTGTTGACCTTGTCCAGCAGGTTGTCGATGAGCTGGATCTTGTCGGAGACCTTGGCACCACCGAGAATGGCGAGGAAGGGGCGCTGGGGGTTCTCGAGGGCCTTGGCGAAGTACTCGAGCTCCTTCTTCATGAGGAAACCGGAGGCCTTCTGGGGGAGGTCGACACCGACCATGGAGGAGTGGGCGCGGTGGGCAGTACCAAAGGCATCGTCTGCGGCTAGTCAGTGGCGTGCGGTACCCCGGGATGGTAAATAAGGATATACGAACTGATGAAGACATCACCGAGGGCGGTCAAGCCCTTGCGGAACTCGTCCACCTTGGCCTTGTCGGCCTTGGTCTTGTTTCCGTCCTTGTCCTTGGCAGAACCCTCCTCCTCAATGTGGAAGCGGAGGTTCTCGAGGAGGACGACCTTGCCGTTGTCGGCCTTGTTGACAATCTCCTCGACCTCGGGACCGACGCAGTTCTTGGCGAACTGGACGGACTTGCCAAGCAGCTTCTCAAGCTCGGGCACGACAGGCTCGAGGCTGTACTTGGAGTTCTCCTGTCCGTTGGGACGGCCCAGGTGGGACATCAGGACGACGGCCTTGGCGCCATTGTCAATGGCGTATTTGATAGTGGGGACGGCACCGGCGATGCGCTGGTTGTTGGTGATCTTCTTATCGGCGTCGAGGGGAACGTTGAAGTCGACCTGATGTTTTTGTTAGCCGTTGGCCAGTAAGACGTGGCTATCGAGCGGTTCTGAAGGAGATATCCGCGGTAAAAGAGAGGTCAGAACGGATCAACTAGCCGCGGCCCGTCCCATATCGCGAGAATACGGAACTGAGCTGAGGTTGTACCCGATGTCAGGCGAGCGGCGGTGCTGTAGGTGGCATGGTGGGGTAATTGGGTCATCGTGGCCGGCGCAGCGCGGGGCACGGCACAGCATGGCACAGCACAGAGGCATTGAGCTCTGCTATGCTGGTACCTATGCTTTGCTGCCGCCAGCTCTACTGCCAGGCAGAGCACAGAATAAACTCACACGGATGAGGACGCGCTTGCCCTTGACGTCAACGTCAGTGATGGAAAGCTTATTGGCGAGAGACATGGTTGCAATTGAGCTGGAGGGGTATCTGGTGTGGACGGAAGTTGAGAGTAGGAAGAAGAGAAGAGAAACGGAAGAGGTTGTGAGGTATATTTTGGGGTGGGATGAGATGGGATGGACGGACAACGGACGTGGAAAAACACGCAGCACCACCTCAGTCCAGCAGCGCCGACAGTCACTTCCAGGTCAGGTCCATTACAGTCCAGTCCAGTCCACTCACCTGAGGCGGTTCAACAACGTTGAGACTCCCATTGAGTGGTGGGGTGGCTCTGCCTGGCTGAGCTGCCCATGTCGGTCGGCCCTGCTGGAAGCTTGGCGGGGTTGCAATGCTTCACTGTGTTTCCGCTTGCTGTTTTGCATCCTTCCTTTTTTTTTTTTTTTTTTTGCCCAGCTCCCTCCCAATTTTGGCGGGGTTCTCTGTCTCAGTGGGGAGGTGGCCTGCTCTGGCAGCTGCTGACAATGCTGAGGGCCGTTCATCAGGCCCTGTCAGTCGATGCATGCCATTGCGAGGTAGCTGCGAAGTAATTAGTTAGGAGCTGCCCCGCCTTGATTAGTGACGTGATGGTTGTCCGATAAGGAGATGCAAGCACCCTTTCTCTTATTCAACTGCTGTTGACCGTTGCCAACTCAGCTCATTGCTAGCCAGTGTTTCTTTCGTATGTCGGAAACGCTTGACATAGAGGTATCAGATGTTTTCCTGTGCCTTTGTTTTCTCTCTTGTTATTCACATCGATAAGTCTCCATCAACGTAAATTTGGTAGCCAGGGAGACGACATCAGGGTCGCCGGGATTGGTGTCAAAGAGTGTTAGTAAGACCGAGAGAACCACCGGGATTTTCAACCACGTTCAGTACCACCGCACTCGCACGCGCTGTACACGCCGACAATCACGGGACATGTCATCAAGATGATAAGTCAGAAAGGACATCATCGTATTGCTTCGTGCAAGGCATGAGAAAAAGCGACACCAACAAAGGAACCACCCTTTTCGGGTCGCCATGCCCAAACTCCTGACGCCTGATATGAGTAGCAATCGATCCAAGCTCTGCATGCATCATCTGCTACTGACCAACAATGCCTCTTTGACACCTCCGGAATGCCGCCAACGATACGTGACCCCAGACGTGTCCCAGTTCTCGTGTTCCTGAAGTGACCCTAGCGACAATTTATTTGTTTAATCGTTCAGCTAAGACGGATGTGGTCATCGTCACGAGCCGCCGGTCGGTTGTCAACTTCTCCGGAAGAATTGCTGAGGGATAGATAAGCGGTCCAGGCAATTCCAATGGTCGAGACAAAGGGCTGAGGAAGTGGTTAGTCATCGATGATATGGTAGAGCCGTACTAACTTACAAGCTGGAATTGCACTGGCATGAGACGGAAGTTGATGACCTGAACCGCAGGCCAGACAATGAAGTTGGCCTTGAGCGTTGGGATGTACATGTCGCGCAGCTTCTGGAAGACAGCGCGGCGGCCACCTCCCTCGGCGACGGTCATGACGGTGAAGAAGCAGGCGACACCAAACGGTGCGAAGATGAGCTGATCGAAAGCAACTCTCTTCATCGCCGGGATGAAGGCGTTGCCCTTGGTGATGGGGAACGTCGTCGACAAGAACTTGAACCAGCGGAACTGCAGCGGCGCCATGGCGAAACCGTAGGCCATGAATCGCGTGAGGCGCTCGAAGTCGAAGGGGGGCGGCAGAAGCGTGGATTCGGGAATCAAATCCTTCTCGTAGAAGGGGTTCTTCCTGTCGAGCTCGTGGATCTCGATCGCAACGCTGCCATCCTTATCAAGGCCTCCGGGTTTGCGCAGCGCCTTCTGTCGGAACGCGGTGATGGTTTGAGCCGTGGTGTCGGCTACACCTCCAAGGATGGCGTTGGTGACCATCATGGTAAGCACTATGAAACACCATCAACAGGCTGTACATTAGGTGGCAGCATTGGGTATAGGCACATACGAGGGCGTTCATCGTAATATTGGTTGAAGCGAGCGGTCAACCTCGCGATAAGCGCCATCTCGATGAAGAAGATGATGGCGTGAAGCAAAGGCTAGAAGGAGCGGAAGGCGTTAGCCAGGAACGCTGGATATCAACTGTGATGATACCGGATGGACTTCGGTGCGTTGCGATACCACATATAGAGCAAAATGGGTCGAACGTGGGTAACAAAGGTCAAGTCAGAGTGTAGGAGGAATGGACAAGGTGTTTGGTGTTGTACTCGAGACGTGACACTCGGGGGGTCAACGTACAAGACGCCCGTAAAGGTATTTGCCGTTGATGGCTCGGAAAATGCGCCGACGAGAGAGTTCCCACGACATGTTGAAGTAAGGGACAGGAAATCGGGCGGCAGTGGCTCGTTTTCTCTTGTTCGAGTTCAGGTTTGGACTGGGCCGGCTCGACAAGGTAACGGCGTCAGGATGGTGCTCCTGGTTTTCCTCAGTGTGAGGTAACGGACCAGGGCGAACAGGAGATGGGCGCGACCGTCTGGGTACTCTCCAGTTCTTCAGCACTTTTCGGTGCTCGCGCAGGCTTCGTAGAGGTAGGAGCGATGACGACACAGTAGCCAAAGATTCGCCGGACTAGGTGGCGCGCTCGTTGATTGGTCAGGTTCCGGCCGGTTTGCTCCACTAGCACCTTGAGAAAAGATGACTCTGGACAAAGGGCAGCTAGCTACTACGAAAGGGCGAGGTAACAGATAGATAGGGGTCCGACGAGAGATGCGAGGGAAAAGAACCGAGATCACCACTTGGCTGGAGGACGTAGGAGTGATGTGTTTTAAAATGGGGATGCAAGAGATATGTGGCCGGGCATGGGACATGAAAAGATGGAGAAGAGCAGCGGCTGTACTATGTAGGCACAGCACGCACGGCGCGGCAATGTCACGTAATCCCAAGTCCTTGGAAACACAAGATGGTCGAATGCCTTTTTTTGCCTTTGCTTTGCGAGCTTCAAGCCCAGCATCGGGCGCGAGAAAGACTGGGGGTAAATGCATCTGACAGGGAAATGGCAAACACGACATGACGCCCGCCTCAAATGCCTTACTACGTACCTTACCGAGTCTCTACCTTACCCTGCATCTCCGCAGTACTTGACCGACCGTGCCGAAGCTCACCGCTCTCAGTATGCCGCACGGTGCTTCCGTCGCCACCCCCTACAGCAAGTCCTAGTCTGCGGTTCTCACAGTACCTTATGCGTGAAGTATCCTGCCGACTCTGTACTAAGGTACTTACTGTATCTAATGGGCAGTATATGGCCATGGTTGTCGATCACCAAGTAATACAATCTTGGTTTTCGGTAGAGTAGATTCATAGACGGCATCAGAGGACATCGACTTACTCGGGCCTGTGCTCCCTTCCACTAACACTCCTATTGTTCCAGCAAACACAAGTGCATTGAACTCCAAACACGACCTCTACTGTTCCGATCAATGCTCCCGTTTCATACACGCGTCCTCTCATGGGGTGATCGTTGTCGGTCGAGGCACGGCTGCCACTGACGTACGAGGGTTGCCGTCCCATTTAAACTTTTGACAGTCCCTCGGAGCCTCGTCTTATCCTCTATGCAAACAGAACTCTGACATGAGAATCTTCAGCTGTGGAACTGAGGCTTCAGCTGGCTGAATATCAGGGGTATCCCTTACAGGATCCTCCTTGGTCCCTACCCCTATTTCTAATGTTTCGTGGTTTGCACTTCGTCACCGTTTGTTTCTCTTCCCCCAGCTTGTTCGGATAAAGCAAGTCCGAAGAGACATTGTACCCTCTCTGTCTCTCTCTCTCTCCCTCTGCCAATTTTCACATCGTGATGGTGAGTCCTCTTTCGCAAAGGGTTAACCTTTCGGGAGATACTTGCTGCTCATCAAGGATGGCATCCTATCCAACATGGTTGATGTACGACCTGACGGCTCGATAACGACAACTTATGACACACTTCGAGAACAAGCTAATCATGATGCCATGGGCAATACTCCAGCTGAGTTCGGGCCGGGTTGCTTGCTGCCTGACAAGGTCAAAGTTAACAGCTGCGCGCGGGACACGGTACCTCACGGGGAATGTTTGAGCAAGGTTGCGGATAGCTTCCGAGATGGAATCTTAAACATGATGTCAACGCCCTATTTGAATACTGAACTTCCTGAGGCGGACAGCTGTTCATCGACCACATGACTGTGTTGCAGCAGCATCCTTCCCGGCACGGATCGGCATGGGAGGCGACATTTTGCAAAAGATTGCTTCGCCAACCCAGACATATGCCTTCAAGCTGATCATGTAAATTACTCAAGCAAACTCGCGCTTGCCAGTGGCTTGGAGTAAAGGCGCCAGAATGTAAGTGAATCCAAATGGGTGATTCAAGTGCGTAAAACCTACCAAGGAGCAGCCGCTACGTGCAGCATCATGAACCAAAAGTCCCAGGTTGGTCATGGGCCATGGCCGGTTGATGAACACAAACATGCTGATATTTTCAGAGCGTTCGCGGAGAAGAAACAGCGTATTCCACGTATTCTCTAG
This sequence comes from Colletotrichum lindemuthianum, assembly GCA_001693025.2. Taxonomy (NCBI): domain Eukaryota; kingdom Fungi; phylum Ascomycota; class Sordariomycetes; order Glomerellales; family Glomerellaceae; genus Colletotrichum; species Colletotrichum lindemuthianum. The sequence continues at coordinate 189,589 of MASP02000295.1, read as the reverse complement.
CTATTCTCCAGCTACACTTCATACCTTTCCACAGACACACGTTAAGCGAACCTGAAAGGTGCTGGTATGCCTCACGACGAAGTACACTAGTCTGAACATAATGATGTATTCTATTGGTCAAGGGGAAATGGGCGAATCATCAGGCGCGGCCAAAACAAGCCTGAAGAAACAACACTGCTCTATCCCTACAGGCCTCATGTTCGGCGCATTCTTGATAGACTATAGCCCCTTGGAAGGAGGGCAGGCATTGCCTGACTTTTGTAGCTACTAGACGCGAAGAATGATGTAGCAGGCACAGCGTCAACTCACCCATTTCGAACGGGTAGTGCAATAGACGGCTTACCTTAACGTGGTGCTGCCAAACGTTCCTGAGTAATCAACAAGACGGGCCAACGAGAAACTCGTCATTGGATGAACTCTAGCAAAGTACCTAGGTAATAGGCTGAACATGTAGGTAGATGGTGACTCAAGCCATAGCAAGGCGCAGGCCGTCGTTACCCAACACTGTGGCCACACAAAACCATGACCGGCCACTGAATGCACACAATGTGATCCTAACAAGCCATCACGAATATGGAACGACATTTTCCACTTTTGTCTTCTCACAAATACAGATTGACGGACTCGCGCGAATAACCAACGGTTCTTGGCCAGTCGCTGTAGTCTGGTTCGAACAGAATCGCGTCGTTACAGTCGCTTCCGAGAGAAGTATTGTTGAGCCTGAATAGAGTCAGCAACTTCACGATGTCTTGAACACAACAATCAACTCTTACCATGCAGGTTCCCAATACCATAGCCCTTGTCCAAGGCCCTTTGGTGTTTCTCTGACGATTTTCAAAACCTCCTTCGTCCACTCAATCTGCCCTTCGACGTTGTAGGGAATGCTGGGCTCCGAAGACTCGGGAATGGGGTTCCAGGTGCCGTCACAGATGGCCGGGTAGTCCGTCTCTACAACCTGCATGGGCTTCCCGTACTTGTCCGCCATGGCGTGGAGCGTGTTCTCCAAGTTCTTGAATGTGGCCGAGGTGCCGTAAAAGGGATAAAAGCTAAACCCAAACGAATCCCACGCGGAAAGCGGCACATCGTTGCCCAAAAGAGCGTCGTAGAACCTCTCCTGCAGAGTCAGGTTCCAGCCGTTGTCAATGTGAATCATCACTTCCGGCTTGGGCAAGCCGGCGCAGGTTGCATCTTTGACACCAGCACGAGCGGCTTTGTAGAGTGTGGAAAAGTTGGCGAAGCTATCCACCAGCGCAGTGAATGGCTGGACATCAACGTCGACGTAACCGAGGGGCCAGAGGAAGCCGTGGCGGAGCTCGTTGCCGAGCGAGACGAGGTCGAGCTTGACACCGGCTTCGTGGAAGGCAACCAGCGTCTCGCGGACGTATTCCCGAAGCTTTCCAGCCAGGGGCTCGAGTTCTGTCGGCCACGCAGCTGGGAGAGGCTGTTTCTGGGGGTCCGCCCAGCTGTCGGAGAAGTGGTAGTCCAGAAAGATGCGCTGTCCCTTTTCTTGGAACCGCTTGGCGAGGGTGATGGTGTAGTTGAGGCCGTAAGTGCCGTCGGGAGGATTAACCCATAGACGAAGACGAACTCCGTTCATTCCGCCGTCGGCAAGGATGTCATCGGCTGGTCGCTCAATGTTTCCTCTGGCTGTGTCAACAAAGACGTTCTGGGAGTCCTCGAGCAACTTGAGGGAGCTCAAGTCGTGGCCCTTGTAGAAAAAGGGCTTCGGGGCGGCACTGCTTTCGTCAGACTGGTCGCAATTGGCTCAGGGGTAGCAAAACCTACTCGCTGCCCTCTGGAGCGGGCGCCGCCGCGGCCAGAGCCGTAAGACCAAGCAGGGTGACGATTTTCGGAACAATCATGATGAGGCAATGTCACAACTTCTCGGCCTGGCCTCTACTCATTGTCACCAACGGGATAGCAAGCCGTTATATATCGCTCGTTCACCGCCTCACGTGCCGGGCTAAGAGACCATCGAATCACGGCACAATCCCCGCCAAGGTAGAATTAAACGCAAGCGAGTTGTCATGGGCCTCGGCAATCTTTTCTTCACTTCGCTTCGGCGTGACGTGACGCCCTCGACGGAAGATCTTGAAGGAATACAACTACCTGCGGCCTACGTGCGGGGGTTTTTCGCGGGGTTGCCGAGAAGCGAACCCCATCCCCGGATTGGCCATTGGTGCGCCTGGATAATGTCCCTGGTCGCTCCCGCAATTTCGGACAAGGTGCCTCCAGACAGTGGTCTGGTGCGCCGACAACGAGACTGAATTGGTCGTCCTTATTGTTGACTGACGGGGATGAAGCTGTGAGAAAGCGGTCCAGGCTGGGCCGAGACCAGGTGGTTCCGGTCTGCAGCCGAGGTATCTTGGTGTTTTGATTGAGTTACAGCTACTAATTATCGTGAGGCTGTGAATGAAATGGGTTTAACCGTCGGCCAGGACGCGGGTCCAGTCAAACTTTCTCCACTTCTTTTTAAACCCATCCACCCTGCGGTCGCCCTTATTCCATCGGCCTTGTTTCTTGATCACATCAGGAGCTACGTCGAGGATGCCTCCGATGATCTCCCGGGCAAAAAGGTCGCCCTTTGGCCAGCGGTTAGAGTTTTCAACCACGTGCCCGAGGCCGCCGTCAACAGTGAACCAGGCGTGGAAGTAGGGCATCTCCTTGGCAATACTGCGTCGGAACGCCGTCCTGCCCATGCCGTCTCTGGCCTTGGCTCCTGTGTCGATGATCTTTTGGTGTTGTGACCACTCATCGTCAGAGGTTAGGAAAGCCTCCTTGAAATAGGCCGGAGCTGTGGCACCCTCTTCGTACGGGATGGGCACCGCAATCATTGCAGCATGGAGATGCCGCTGCGGCGCCACTGCGTTCTCGTAAAAGATGACCTCCTGTCCCCTTTCGTGGTACATCCTCGTCAGGGACTTCATGAAGTTGCGAATCTCTTCCCACTCGTCATCGTCGCACTCGAGGAGATTCTTGCGGTGGGCAATAGGAGTAATGACAGCACCGCCTTCGCTAACCTCGGGCTCAGTCGGCAGTGTAAGGAACACGCGCGTGCCCAAAGAAATGACTGGCGCCAAAGGTGGCTGTCCCTTATCTTCGTGATGACAGAGAGGGCAACTGTCCAAGATGCGGGATACCTTCTGGTACTCATGGACAGCCACGTTCTTGAGGTTGACCTCGGACTTGTGGACTCGCTTGGCCAGCTTCTCCGCATTCTCGTCCATATAATCGAGGTCGTTGTCGAATTTGCCGTCCTTCGCAATACGCTCCGCAAGACGCATGCCCTCGCCGCCCATCTGACCGCGTGTCCTGCGCTCTTCCCGAACCATGTCCTCGATCGACATGTCCTCATTTGCTTCGACATTACCACGCTCACGGCCGCGCTTTGTATCAATAGCCTTGATCTCGCCGCGAGACCCGGCAAGCATGCGATTGTCCATGACGCCTAGCACAACCGACTGCGGACCGTTGGTAGCGAAGCTGGCCGCAGCTTGGTTGTATTCGGCCTCTAGCTTGGCAGCGTCCGGAGCGCGACGAAGCTTGGCCTTCATCATCTGCGCCCTCATCCTGTTCAGAGCTGTTTGGTCGATGGGCGTATGCAGCATGGCGTCGTCGGGAATGACTGTTCCTTGTTGAAGTTCTTCCGAAGGTTCTCGCTCGTGCTTGGGCTCTGGTCGAGTCTTCTCCATGCGCTCGCGGTAGAGGTCTCCCGATGGCTTTTCCTTCCCTACGTACCCCTCACCGTATACCTTGCGTCTGTCCATCTCGATTTTCTCCTCCCTTGCATCGTCGAACTCTTGCCAATCGCCATATCTCTCAAGCGCGACGTCTTCCACGTTCCTTCCAGACTCCTCCGCCATGGCGTATACACCATTGAGCCTTGTCATCCGCCACTGAGAGCCGTTATCCCCAAAAGTGTAGTTAATAGTCCTCTCTGTCGACGGCAGCTTCTCATCCAAGGTCATGACGTTGCCCGCGTCCCCAAAGTCCCTGTTGATCTCCCTGTCGTGGATCACTCGCACGGGCTCCTCCTCCGCCGCTGATTTTTTGGCCTCTTTTTCCTTGCGCTGAACGTAATCGATGTCTAGAGCCGACGGCGCCGTCATCCAGGAGTCGCGTACCAAGGGCTTCTTCTCTTCGACAGGAAGCTCGTCGTCAGGAATCGGCAAGTCTTCCTTGGGATCTTTGGTTTTTTCATGCTTATCGTCGCGACCTAAGTCGTCTCTTTCTCTGTGCCTGTACCTCGACCTGTGCTCATCGTCGTTTTTATGATGCCGAGACCGCTTGTGCCTATGTCCGTCCTCATCGTCCTCCTCGTGGCGTCGCGATCTATGTTGACGATGACTGTCGCGGTCGTGATCACGTCCACGGTCGTGTTCTCTATTTATCTCCCGATCCCGTTTACTGTCTCTGTCGCGTTCCCGATTGTTTTCGGATGACCTGTCGCGTTCGCGGTGCTGGTGGTGGCGCTGCTTTTTCCTCTGTCTGCGATCCTCTTTTTCGCGTTCAATTCGCTCTCGCTCGCCCTTTTCCGCTGCAAGAGCCTTCTCGAAATCGTCAAGACCTTCCATAGTCATGAGATATAGTTTGCTGTAGTGGCGCAGTCGAGAGCCAGGGCTGTTGTGATGGTGCCGGCACAAGAATCGTCTTCAGCAAGTCAGGAAATGGATTGTCGATGCAGGTTGGACGTCACTGTGCACAGACCATCTGGACTTGGGACACAGAACAGGGGTTCTGATTATTTGTAGTGGCTTACAGGGGCTGTTGACCACTGTGACGCCCCGCGCGGGGCAATCAGCTCTTCGCAACTCTTCCAGAACTTTTTTTGCTGGCGACCAAGTAACATCTACAGCCTGTCACAGATCGCACACGCAAAATGGCTTCAGCTTCTTCGACCGCGAACGCGCCCGCACCCGCGCCCGCGCCCACACCGACGCCGGCGGGCGAACCGCCCGTTTCCATTGTCGTTGTCGGCATGGCTGGTAGGACTCTAGCATTATTTTCAAGACCTGTTGAGTCCTCGGCTGACCAATACTGCTTCAGGCTCCGGCAAGACGACCTTCATGCGACGCATCAACTCATACCTCCACGGCAAGCAGGAGCCCCCATACGTTATTAACCTGGATCCTGCCGTTCTCAATGTTCCATTCGAGAGCAATATTGATATTCGCGACTCGGTCAACTACGAGGAGGTTATGAAGCAGTACAACTTGGGCCCCAACGGCGGAATCCTGACGTCTCTCAACCTCTTCGCGACCAAGGTTGACCAGATTGTGAATCTCTTGGAGAAGCGCGCCGCTCCGGATCCGGAGAACCCCGAGAAGAAGGCCATCAAGAACATCCTTGTGGACACTCGTGAGTCTCACAGCTGGCGCATGAGCATGCCCTTACTAACACCGCCGCAGCGGGTCAGATTGAAGTCTTCGTGTGGTCCGCTAGTGGCACCATTCTTCTCGAGTCTCTCGCCTCTTCATTCCCGACAGTCATTGCCTACGTGATTGACACCCCAAGAACGACCTCTACAAGCACCTTCATGAGCAACATGCTGTACGCCTGCAGCATTCTGTACAAGACCAAGCTCCCCATGATTCTGGTGTTCAACAAGACGGATGTACAAGACGCAGACTTCGCCAAGGAGTGGATGACCGACTTCGAGGCGTTCCAGGCGGCTCTACACCAGGACGAGACGAGCGACGTGATCGGCGGCTACGAGACAGCGGAGGGCGGCGGCACCGGCGGCACCGGCTACATGGGCAGTCTGCTCAACTCAATGAGCTTGATGCTGGAGGAGTTTTACTCCCACCTCAGCTTCGTGCCCGTCAGTTCTAGACTAGGGACGGGCATGGACGAGTTCTTCGCAGCGGTACAAGAAAAGGCGGAGGAGTTCAAGCAGGACTACCTACCTGAATTACAACGCCGACGAGAGCAGCGGGAGGAACAGAAGCGCAAGGCCCGCGACCACGAGCTTGACAAGATGATGAAGGGCATGTCGGTGGATGCCGGCAAGAAGCCGCAGGTTGTCAAGCCTGACGACGATGACGACGGCATCGAAGTTGCCAGCGACGTGGATGACGATGACATGCCAGACGACGAGGATGACAAGGAAGGACTCGAGGCCCGGTACCGTGCGGCTATGGAGGCGGAAAGCGAATCCATCGCGGCGGAGGGCAGCTTCGTCAAGTACCTGCACACACGCCAGTCCTGATGGCTGTGTCGGACAGTTTTATGCACAGAATGGACCTCGGGCAAGGCATGGCGTTTAGAAAGGTTGCTGCATTATATCATGAGATACCTCGAAAAAAGGATGAACGGGTGCAGACGATGCCTTGCTCTATAAATTGATTTTGACCCCCTTAAGCCCAAACTCCAAGTCTGCGTGTCATGACGCTGTCCTTTCCTCTGTGATCATGACGTGGTTAGTCCCTGTCGCTTTCTCGTTGACGACAACCAGCAGGACTGTCTCACGCCGACCGAGACACAACGAATCCATCCCTTGTCCCTCGCACTCTCTACCGCTCTGAGCATTCATAGCTCCCGCAATCGTCCCTCATCATCTCGCCTCGAACTGAACCATTCTACCCGCCTCGTTAACACAAGCGCGCAGAAGCAGGAATATCCAATCAGGCTCACCTCTTGGTGCGCTCCTTGTAGAGGATACGACAGCCGCACTCTTTGCAGCGAATGGGGTCGGCGCGACGCAGCTGGAACTTGAGACCGCAGTCACCGCAGAGGTACTGCATCTGGGGGCCTTCGCTGCCGTAGTTGGTGTAAGAGGCCGCGGGGGCGGAGGAGGCGCCGGCGGTCGGGACCTGGTAGGCTTCGCGAGACGACATGTTTGGTTCGGCGCGTGATCGGTAATCTGAGTCAACTGGAAGTATCGGGTTGGTGGGATATGGACGCGACGAGGAGCAGGTTCTTGGTGGCGCTGCTACAACTGAGGTTGTTGAGGTAAGGCAAGGTACCTAGGCTGGCGGATGACAATTTGCTAGGCGGTGAAGGCGCAAAGAATGGCAGAAAAAAAAGTCGAGTGCAAGTGCTGGCGTGGGACAGCACCGATGGGTCCTGGACCAGGTGCGTTCTCCGGTCCGGCCCACTTCCCGAGGTTAATTTGATTGTCATCGGTAAGGTAGCCAGGTCCAGTACAGGGCTGTCTTGCAATCGAACTTCGACCGCGCAGCTGCATTTTCGATCGTCGCGTCAATCCTCATGACTCCTGCAATCTATTGAGTGCGGTTTTTTCTCCTTCTCGTGTCTCTTCCTCCCTTTTTCGGTTCGTTTCTCTCCAACAACAACTTATGAAACGGACAAGTAATACTCCAGAACATAAACACCACAGAGGCACCATCCACAAACCACTAATTGTGTGTGAGAAGCTTTCGCAGCTTTCGGAATTACAATTACAATCATAACAACGTTGCCCATTGCACCTGTACTCGGCTACACATAGACCACTCATCTTATCTTTTTTTCCATCCCGCATCATGACGCCCGCCTCTTTCGACGCAGACGTGGAGCATCCCGAATCGAACTGCCCTTTCTGCATAATCGCGGACGAGTACCCGCCATACGAGCCATCACATCCTCCACAAGACGACACGACGCTGCACCCCTACCGCATCCCCACGCCGGCCTTCATTGTGCTCTCGACGCCGACACTCATTGCTTTCCTCGACATTCTCCCGCTCTCCAAGGGCCATCTATTGCTGTGTCCACGTACCCATCGGCCCAAATTGACGGACGCCTCGGCGGAAGAGTCGGCGGAGATGGGCCGCTACCTGCGCGTGCTTTCGAATGCGCTCGCGCGGACGACAGGCGTCGAGGACTGGAACGTGTTGCAAAACAATGGCGCCGCGGCGGCACAAGTCGTCATGCACATGCACTTCCACCTCATCCCTCGACCAGAGATTCGCGCCAGCGGTCGATTCAGCGAGAGCTTTACCATGTTCGGACGTGGAATGCGGGAAGACCTGGACTACGAGGGTGCTGAGCAATTTGCCAAAGAGCTACGGGAGAACGTTGCAGACGTGTTGAGGGAGGAAACGCACAAGCCGCGGCTTTAATGGACGAGGTAGCTTTTTCCAAGGGGGGCGAAATTTGCTCATTACTATTCATTCGTTATGTAAGGATTTTGAGATCCTGCTGCTTCAGATGCACAGCGAGTAGCATGGTATAGCGTTGCTTTTAGGCTCATTATGTGAGGTTATCCAACTCATTCTCATCATTTGTCACAAAAGGACGTCTACTCATCATCGCCAAAGAATACCTTGACGCCATCGGGCAGGAAGGTGCCGTCGCAGACCTTGAAGCGGTCGGGGATGGCAGAGATCTTCTTGATCTCGTCCTCGGTCAGGGACCAGTCATCGAGGTCGAAGTTGGCCTTGATGCGGCCCTCGGAAACGGACTTGGGGATTACGCTAGTACCGCGGGCAAGACCCCACTGGAGGAGAACCTGCTGGGGAGTGCGGCCCTTGGCCTCGGCGATCTCGAGAAGCGTCTTGTTGGTGTAAAGTGGAGAGTCGGTGCTACCAAGGCAAGAGTAGGCCGTGGCGTGAATGTCCTTGGACTTGAGGTAGTCGAGGAGCTTGGGGGAGGGGTTGCAGGGATGAAGCTCGATCTGGTCGACCGCGGGAACGATCTGGAGATAGTCAGCAAGACTTGAAGAGACGACGCATACAGAGGCAGAGAGGCTTACGGTGGTGTTGGGGTCGCTCAGCAGACGCTCGAGGTGGGTGATGCCAAAGTTGGAGACACCAATGTTGCGGACCTTGCCGGTGCCAACGAGCTTCTGCAGCTCATGCCAGGTCTTGACGTAGTCCCAGTCGGGGTAGTGCTTCTTGAGGTTGTCGGGGTCGGTAGAAGAGGGCCAGTGCATGAGGTAGAGGTCAACGTAGTCGGTCTGGAGGTTCTCGAGAGACTTGGTGATGGCCTCAGGGACGCGCTTGTGCCAGGGGTTGTCGAGCTTGGTAGTCAACCAGATCTGGTCGCGAGGCACGCCAGAGGCCTTGATACCATCGCCAACCTCCTTCTCGTTGCCGTAGGCGAAGGCGGTATCAACATGACGGTAGCCATTCTTCAGGGCAGCCTCGACGGCGAGCTTCACCTGGTTGGGTTGTGACTGCCAGGTGCCAAGGCCAATGGCGGGGATCTTCTCGCCTGTGTTGAGGGTGAAAGTGCGGCTGTCCATGTCAGATGGATTGGCCCTTCATCAGTTTTTGTTTGTTTTTTTGGATTTGCAAAGGTACTTACGCGGTCTGTCTGACGGCGGCCATGATTCTTGACATAGATTTAACAAAACAAAGAAGGGGTATCTTAGAGGAAGCAAGTGATGTCAAGGATCAGAATGGTAAAAGTCAGACTTGTTGAAGAAGGAGCGGCAGCAGTATAGATGGGGAGGGGCAGCTCTTATGTACTCGATCAGTCGATATGGACAGACAGATAGACGGCATAAACGTAAGCGTCAGAAACAACAGGTAGCATTCATGGAGGCGACAGGAAAGACATGGGTCGGCATCGGCTCTCTACATCGAGAAAGTGGACGCGGGAGTGGTGTCGTGGAACTCACACAATACACTGTGAGAAGGATGATAGACACAATGAGGTAACCGCCTATCTACTCATCGCCTGTGAAAGGCACCTGTTAGCCGTCCCAATCCGCGTCTTCGGAATGGGGAAATACCCACCGAAGCGCGCTATTACAATGGATACCTACTTGACTTCTCCTTGATTCACCGAAACTCGACAACACTTTGGCCGGGCCTGCCCACACCTGGATCCGTGGGCACATACACAATTATTAGTACCTTACTTGCGAGCGTCAATGTCTACCTTGGCTAAGATAGCTTGATGCTGTTCCGGGCTGGCGGTACCCGATAATCCGTTCTGCAGCCGCGCGAATGTCTTTGCAGGAAATATTCCACCCCACACATCGACAATACTTTGTGCTCACGTGTCGATGACTGGTTCGCTTGACGTGAAGGGAGTTGTTCCAGTATCTTCTCTTCCCCCACGTTAAACCCCGTCTTGATATTCATTTAGTCTGTCCATTAAGCGTGTATATAACTGTAGTTGTCTGCGTCCCTCTCATGGCTTGTCCTGGTGGAATCATCAAGTGCCGCCGAATATAATATCGCTGAGAAGTGACGCGTCTGTACCACCTGCGCCATCCACAATAACCGCATTGCTATTTCAATACTGTCTGGCCTGAATACCGGTATAACACAAAGAAACATGGACATTCTTAGCAGCCAGATCTGTCAACACAATCGACGAGACGCATCGCCTGCATTAGCTCCGATGTCTCGTATTTTCCCCGTCTTCGGCCCGAGATTTTGGGCCCCCAAGGCTGCTGTCGGCTGATGCCAGACAAAGTGCCAATTGCAGCTCCTGGTTCAAGTCGGCCGGCAATGGTGTGATGTTCAGGGCCAGGTGCCGATGTGCAGAGAAGCTGCCGCGCCCACTCTGCTGACCTTTTGATCCTGTACAAACGGGCAGTGTGTGCTATTACGTCTAGGACAACACTTCAACGTTGGGTCTTGGCGAAGAAGCCTGTACGAGTAGGTGTTTGTGTCCGAGCATAGTCACAACACACATTTCCTGCACATCCCATCTCGTTGGAATCGAGTTCTCCCTTGACGACATCATTCGCAAACGTTTTTCTCGTCTTTGGGACGGCCCATGGCATAGCGATGGCAGATAGTCTTGGAAAACTCCGACCACTCTGGAAATAGATGACAGATGAAGTATTTCCCGGCAGTAGGACGCCGGGACATGATTAGGCCTTTAGAGAGCTCTCAGCACTGGCTACCGGAAGTCGATATTGGCCTGATATAGCCAAACCTTCGGCGACGTCCAACTGTCACTCTCAATATGTCTCTCGATATCCAGAATAACCGGAGTCGCGCTGCTGGGTCGACCCAGGCCAACTCCATGTTTGCGTTCAGTTTCATCGATTGAACAGCATGAGCCAACGCCCCATGCTCATGTTCTTGACGTCCAGTGGGTTTGCGCCAATTCTTGCAACGAAACGTGGATGAGCTCCCCTCATCTTACAGCAACATGGCCTTCTGCCGAACTGGAGACGACGATGACAATGGGTGAGCAAGCTGTAAAGGAAGGGAAAAGCAGTAGCACCAAAGGCCCCGTGATGGCTGTGTGGCATGCTAAACCTGAGGGCAGTAGAGCTTCAGCATTACCATTCAACTTTTTTGCTGTTTCATCTTGTTCTGCCTGCTACCTGAGGTCGAGCATAGGCTTTATTAACACAGACAGAAGGACTGGATGACGCCATAGAGGGACTTGAGAAGCCATCAGCCCGGAAGACACACGAGATTGGGAGCGAGTATGTCTCCAAAAACATCCGCCAGAGATTCAAGCCAACCGCAAGATTGTGTCTGATTGCTGCGTGTTTGATGCGTCGACAGCATTCTACAAATCAAATTTGAGTACAAACGCGAAACTACGTCGGTGGCACTTTCAACTCCATGCTTACTATATTTTAATAGAGTCTGGGGTCATGATTGTTCGCAGTCTACGTTTTTCGCCCAATCTGATACTACCATTCTAGAATTGCTTGACATTGAACTTGCTTGGTTCGATATAACATGTAAGAGTCGCGCCACACATCGCCCGGCTCTATTCACTCAGGGAAATTGTAGCTTTCTTTTGCGCCCTGAGATTTAATACTACGAGACCAGGTATCCAACACTCCCCCAGACAGAGGACCGAAAAGCCCGAGAGGCGCCGCACAAACCGGCCCTCTGTCTGGCTCATCACGGTGTGCTACAGTCCACAAGAGTCACCGCACAAAGGGACCGGATCCGAAAAGATCGCCCGCCTCCCCCTCTTTTTCAGTTGGGACTTGGCTCTAGCTGGCCTTGATGACGGCGGCCGCTGCAGCATGCTTCCCCCGTCCCGTCGGCAAATCAGCCAACCAGACAGCCTTCGGGTTTGTATCGCATCATCATTGGGTCGTCGGGGCTTTTTTCCTGATCGCACCGCGGATGCACGATGTGACGGTTAATCAGGCAGTTGTGCGTGCTTGCAGGTTGAGGCCTGAACTGGAGCGTACTTAAGCCATTCTCCCCCAAGTTTGATGCTGACGAGGGGGTCGAAGCGAATTGTATCCGTGCACTGATACAACATCATCGACGCCCATGTCACACGAGCTATGTTGAGGATGGTATTGGCGGTTCGCAGTCACTGCATGATGGGACAGAGATTTGTTATACGATTACCTCACGTCGCCATCTATTCTACAAGCTGACGAGGAGATAGGAGAACACGAACAGACAAAATAGGCCAAAAACAGAAGGAATGTATAGATGGACCAGGAGATGGCGACAGACAACACCTCTTACTCCTCGGCATCACCGCCTGCAACGGCAGCGGCGACAGCAGCATCGCCATTGGCAGCGACAGGTTTGTCGGCAGCCTTGACGTCGCCCTTGGCAGGGGCATCCTCGACGCCGTTGGTGGCGTCCTCTTCTTCGGCTTCGCCCTCGCCCTCGCCCTCAACCTCACCCTCGCCTGCCTCTTCGGCGTCCTCGCCCTCAGGCTCGTCCTCGGCTTCCTCTTCCTCGTCTGCAGCGGCCGCTTCATCCGCATCGACGGTCTCAGTCTTGCGCTTCTTCGGAGGAGGTGCTTTGTCTGCTTGGTTCGACGACAGTTAGGACGAGGAGCACCTCAGGTAGGGTTCGTCGCGAATTCACCTTCTGTGCCATTGGCGCCTGCATCGTCTTCGGCGTCATCACCTTCTTCGTACTCCTCCTCCTCCTCCTCCTCTTCCCCGTCACCCTCCTCTTCATCTTCGTCCTCTTGGTACCTGCAACGCGACCCGGGTTAGCTTCACAGCTTGTTCTATGACGGCAGCCAATGCTCCCAAAAGCGCTCAACTGCTGCTTCTACGGCGCCAATCGCATTGTTGCGACGGCAAGAGCGCATCAATGAATGGCGCAAAGCCAAACAGTCGAGCTGGAGATGAGAGTCGGACAGATTGGCAAACGCGATAACACGTTAGGGAATTACTTACTCCTCCTCCTCCTCCGCGTCGTCGTCGTCAGGGAGGGAAACGAGCTCCTCTTCCTCTTCTTGCTTTCTCTTACGGGTAGACATGGTAATCTCGTTGCTCAGGTGGCTTCAATTGGGGTTCTCGGGCGTCGAGGAGCGTGTTCCCGGTGGGAATCAACAGTCAGAAGGATGGGGAGAGAGAAGGCACTTATAGAAGAAGCAGGAAAGAAGAGAGAAAGTTGGGGGGCGGCCAGGACGAAAGGTAGGTGAGGTAGGTAGGTCGGCGCATAGCTCTGGGGGAGGGAGACAAGGACCCAATGTGGGTGGGTGGAAGTCGACTGGCGGCGGGACTGTACCTCGACGTCTGGCTCGACCTCTGGGACGGACAGCAACGCGTGGGCGTGAGGAGGGAGAAGAGGGAGTGCGCGGCGACGGTAGTGCGGTGCGGTGCGGTGCGGCGCAGGAGGGGGGAGACGCAGAGCAGACAAGGAGGGAGCTTCCTCCTCTCTCTGTGTGCCTCTTAGCCGTGGCAGTACTCGTACGGTCCGCTGTCCTCCATGGTGTACTCTGTACTGTTTGCGAGGCAAAAGGTATCACTAAACCTAGGTAGGTAGCTGAGCCGGTACCTTGGCCGGACGAGGCACAGAGTATTCCCAGGCTTTGGCAGCTGGAGCAACCACACCCGGAGAATGAGCAGTACCAAGGCACGGTTTGGAGTGGAGGGTGGCTGGGGGAGGAAAGCTCTCGAAGTTGGGGCCTCTTACGAGTGACGGCGGGTGCTGTACCAAAGGCGTAGATGGTCGACGTGAGCGGTAGCCAGGAGTGACCGAGGAGGAACAAGGCCGAAGACGAGGACGAGGGTGTGGGCGCAAGAACTGATTTGGGTGGCAGATCCAAACAGGGAATCAGACTTGGACTTGGTGGCTTGTCGAGCAGCAGGGAGCTCGGACCTTTCTGGGGGAAGAGCAACATCATCATCCCTGCCCGGACCTTGGAGACGTTGCGTGCGTATGAGTACTGCGTACGGAGAGGGAGCTGCAAGTCTGCACCTCACCGAGGTGGGAGCTGCAGCCTGCTGCCATCCTACCTGTGCAACCCCCTTCTTTCCCCAACTCCCAACTTCCTCCTTCTCCCTCCTTTTCGCAGTGGGGTGTTGTTTCTGGTGCCACCCCTGTGCGAATCGAGAGCTGTGCTCAGAGGTCCATCTTCGACCAATGCGATGCCTAGAGGACTGACGGATGGTGGTTTGAATCACGCCCCGGTGTAAAGAGCTGCGACCGTGAGAAGCCAACCCACTGCTGACGTGATGCTAGCCAGATCGGGACGTCATGGATAGCGTCATCACGTGCACTAGGCTCGTTCGTCGCTTGCACGAGTCGCCCGTCGCTGAACGTGAAGGCTACTGCCTCAAGCGGTTGACAAAAGAATGATACACGATACCACTACCAATGTATGTAGACGCTAACACTGAGTGTATCCCTTTTTCTGTCAACCGTTTGTGCGTATACCAAGATTGGTGCCGATACGTACTGTGTGTAGTTGCCTTGCTGTGTACCTAAGTAGCACTTGTAGCTGTAGCTACTAAGTTGTGCCTTGGAGTAGGTAGGGAATCGGCACGACTCTTTCTCTCGCGTTTTTTCCCGCTTCATACATCCCGACACTTTCACAACACTTGTCGTGGGTGTGAGGTAGACCAAGGGATTGTGCGATGACAGAGAAGGACACAGCGAGGAAATGAACAGTGAAAAGATGACATGAGAAATCCCACGCCTGGAGTACGCTGGCCATCTTTCGGTCGTTTTGAGAAGCAAGTTTATCGTTCCCACCGAAGCTCGCGGGACAATACAGTGCGAGTGGAAAGCAGCAGCGTGTGTGTCCCGAAACCCACCCACTCAACGACTCCGTTGGGTTGGATCCTAGATATCCTGCTGCGTGTCATTTCGTGCCCAATGGTTGTTCCGATCCGAAAGGGAAACATCCATGGATCGACCTCACGGGCCCGAGCTAGACTCCACCAGGATACCCGAGGTACACCCTCGGCCACGTGAGAACAATTCCATTCCTGCCGTCAGGCACTTTCTGCGCAACCGCACGATATACGGCGGCCGGCCGAGTACTGGAGCAGTCTTCCACTCGAACGGTACTGAGGAGACAGTGACAGGGGAGGGCATACAGCCATATATGTAGCCAAGATGGACCACTCACGAGCCGCTTCGCTTGGGCGGCCGATGCACAAAAGAACATAGAAGAAAGAAAGCCCCGATTTTGTCCTTTTCAGTCACCGGGTTGCCTGTTCGTCTTCAGCAATGCTTCGCACCAAGGGAGCGCAAGACACGTCGATTCAGCAACTGAAGATGGTTGGTATGTCAATGTAAGCAAGGGGAAGAGAGACATCGAGCTGAGGTACGGCAGCTGAAGACCGGCACAAGACGAAGGGCACGTTCTTATTGTGCTCTGTGCTCTATCGTCCCGATTGAGTGACTTGGCGCCGAAAGTGTACCGGCTTATTGGGGTGATTATGGTGAGGAAAGTCGCATTGATTCCAAGGTTGGCATGGTAAAAGCCAGGGAGGAGAGACGCGTGCTATTCTGGGGGACGCGCTGAAAGCACACGTCGATGGCACGCTGCCGATGCTGGGAAGCCCAATGTTCCAGACGAGGATCGTGAACCTGGCTAAACCATCGGCTCGACACGAGGGCCTGTAGAGTAGAGTAGTCCTCCAGACAAAGGGGAGTTGCAATAAGAAAACGATAAGATAAACCTCAGCAAGCGCATTTTACGACAGGCGCATAACGTAGGTGGAGACGAAGACAGATCGCAATCCTAGATCATGAAGTTGTTGAAAAGCAATCCCGGCGCAGTGGGTGGTTTGCAAAATCAGGGTCGCAGGGTCGCCAGGTAGCATGCTGTTAACTCCAGCCAACGGAGACGGGGTGATGCATGACAATTGCCGACTAGAGCATGAGAGATGGGTAATGGCAACGGAAGGGCCAATTTTGCCTTGCCCAATTGTCTTTCTGCCCAGGAAAAGAAACGAACAGGCGGGAAGACCCATCCTCGCGAGGCTGATTTGTCGGTTGAAACAAACGTCATGTGGAATCCTTTGCATGTTGGTCCTTCAACGTAGTCCGTCAGTCAAAACCGCGTGGCGGCAGAAATGGAGCAGCGGCCAAGCGGGAAAGGGCTGGAGACAATGTTGGAGAGAAAGAAGAAATCACACGCCTCCTGAAGCAGCTGTGCAAGCGGGGATGAAGAAGAAGAGGAGGAATAAGGAAGCAAAATCGAATCGAGAGCAACTGACGAAGCATGGCTGGGCAGATCGAAAGAGGACGAGCAGATTTTCGGAAGGAGACATTCGGCCACTTAGGATCGGAGTCGACGACTTACGCGGGAAATTGGCAGGCGATTGGCCAGAGGGGCATAGGTCCTTGTTCGGGAATGGCTTCAGGCACCCAGAGACGCTAGTAAACGCTCTTGGGCAGATCCCTGCTTGGAAGCCTTGCCTGGTAAAGTGAAGGCTTGGCGCTGGTTTAATCAGAAAGCCCACCGCACGTTACACCAGCGACGTTGTGTCTTGATGATGTCGACGCCGTGGCCCAGCAGCTGTGCTGTGGTAACCGCGATGAACGACGCAGGTTGCCTCAGTATCCGGATTCCGAACAAGGTATGCCGAAACCCTGTACACCTGTGACACCGCCCGGCAGCGCCCCTGCATCTGACGCTGGTGTCAATACTAGGCACATGCCTCGCATCTCAATTGCACATCCTGCGCCGGGGTTGCTGCTGGTCTCCTGGGACGTTGCGTGAGTGGTGGCATCGATCCGATTCTCGCTCTTACTGCTACAATGAATGCTCGTTCATTATCGCGTCGTGTGGTGCCGACCGAGTGTCCACCAGATGAAAGGCGGACGTGTATCCGGGCCATTGACTGATGAGTCCTTGACCCTGCAGCATCCAATATCGACAGGAGGGCTCGTGCTTCAGGTACGCCGGAATGCGAGGTAAATGTCAAGTCCCTTGACCAAATGCGAGCTGAGTACAGTTGCACTCTGCTCCATCTTAACGTCCTTGACTGTGATTTGTTTTCCTCGGCAACTCGCAGTTTCTAGCTAGCTCACAGTCTCAAAAGGAATCAGAAGTGGACGTCATATTCAAGTGTCGTCGGGTCAAGGCGTTGGGGTAATTATAATACGCAGCCTATTATTGGACTTGGGTGCAAGGAACAGAAGGGATATGGAAGACTCCCGAGAGTGGACAGCAGAAGCCGATGAGGGACAGGGGAAAAAACATCAGACGGTACTTGAGATGTGACGCTAATTTGCGCCAATGCCAGGTACCCGTGGATACTGGCCGTTCCGCATAGGAGGCACCGCAACCCGAGTTGATGGAATGGAATGTGTACGGAGTGCTTAGCGCAGATTGGCTTCGAGAAGGAAGAAATGGGGAACTGGCCGGGATGGTGGACAGGAACAGGAACAGGAACAGGAAACGCGACCACCACTTCATACGGTGACATTATCTTGAGCTTCTGGCTTCTAGTAACACCAATGGGTACCTATGGAGTACGGCGCAAAAGTACCGACTGAGCAACTTGTTGTATAGAGCCGATCCGGATTCATGAAGGATTGCGGGGAAGGATGGAGTAGTGAATCGAATTGATTGTTGTCGACCTCTTTCTGAATCGTCCGTGTGCTGACTGTGCTCCGTGAGTTGTTGTTTGCCGGTAACCTCGCTGTTCGATTTTCGAATTCCACCGTTTAATCAATCTAATGCGTTCATGTCGGTCTTGGGTTCCGTCGGCGATGGTCCTTGGTGTTGGGCCGCCGGAATTGCCTAGCTTCGGAGCCATCGATATGGTTCGGTACCTGGTCGCTGAAAATATTACCAGTGCCGGGTCTGTCATATTTCTGTTCTCCCGCTCCGTATGCTAGGACGGGAAGCACCAGGACTTCTGTCCAAAAAGTCGGCTTCGGCAGGAGCTGGGAAAAACTCTGTTGGCGTTAGCCGTGGCCTTAGCAGGACATACCTATCCACAAGACTCGCCAGCTCGATGATCTTGACTGGGCTGGACTGAACTGGACAGGGCTTGTCGTGGGCGGTAAGATAAGGACTGGAAGCGAAGCAGGCGAAATGCGATGCTGGCTGGGGTGGGAGATGGTCAAGGGAGGACGGGGAGAAAGAAGAGGATCATCCAATTCAATATCGACAGTATTGAGCCTGGATCTCGGTGTCAGTTTCCAATCTTAACCTGCCTCGCCTGCCTTATGTACACCGCATGCGCCGTGCCTGCCTTGCCTGCCTTGCCTGTTCTCTGCACGTTGCATTTCACACCTGCATCATCTGTAGATGCACTGGACGGCAGCTGCGCCTGCAATCTGCCTGCATCATCGGATTGTTCTTGCCGTCTTCCCACTCATCCATCGTTACCTCTTCCTGTTGTTTTGCTTCGAAGCTCCTGAGCCACCTACTCTTGTTCTTGAGAGTTCTGTTCGTCATCATCGACGGACAGGACAATTGCTCACCGTCACCCGCCCGTCTGAAGGGAGGGGGGAAGAGCTTTGATTTTCACTTCTTTCCTCATTCCTCCATCCACACTACTCCTTCCGCCCATCTCCTATCTACGAGGTGTCCTACCTTCCCAAGGGTCCGACTTTCTCTCCTCCGACTCGACGGCTTGTAAAATTTCCCCACTCGACGACGACTCTGCCATTCGCATTGCTTGCTCCATCACGGATCGATTCGACCCTCCTCTGTCTTTCTCAGCGCAGCCTAGTCAGTGTGCTGTTCGCCAGCCAATCAGGCTGTTCTGCCGCACCGTCCGACCGCGACCGTCGTTCCTTTTACCTCGTGGCATCACCGTCCAGACTCTGCCGCACGAGTCAATTTCTTTTTGAGTCTCCGAGACACGTCCAACTTGGCGACGCCACCCCATGACCGACCTGCTCTGAACCAGCATCAAAGCAGCGAAACAAAAACGAACGCAAAGAAGGAATCGTGTTCTGGATCACCAACAAGACGAACAAACCCGCCTTCAGCACTGTGCGGCCCGCCTTGCGTCTTGTTCCGTTTTCTCTCTTCGCCTTGTTTATCCCGATACCGACCGACCTCGCCTATACTAAATGACGACGCCCTGCACCACGTCCAAACACTCGCTTCAGTTTTAGTACCTTCATCTGCGACAACAGGCATCCACGCCCCAAAAATCAGGGCCCCCATCCTCCAACCACCAACAGCCACAGACCTTCGACGCAGCGGCAACAGCAGCAGCCACTTAAACATCCACATTCCTTACCGTGCCTGGCCTTGGCCGCCTCCGCATACCAACGGTGCCATTCGTTCTGCGATACCACCATATCTTCACCGCACCGCGCCATACCGCTCTGTTCCTTCTCTTTTGCTGGCCACAAACGCTTTTCCTGCGTTAGCATCTTTGTCTGAGCCGTTTTCGACCCCCGAATAACTCGCGTTGTTGTTTCGCATCCTCCGGCTAGACAACCTTCATTGACTCAGGCGCCCATCACCTCCAAGTTTTCCCCTTACATTGGACCCCGGCCTGCATGCGCATGAACCGCTCTCGGGGTATCACCTCGCTCTGTCACACTTATTGTGTCTCCCAGCGAGCCCGCTGCTGCTCCTTGCTCGACTCGACATAATTGTTACCGTCTTTTTTCTCCTTCTTTGCAGAACGCTACCATCGCACCGACCGTTTGTCAACCCACCACATCCCGGCTGCCAGCAGCGATCGTCCTTCAAGCCCGCGCCGCTCGACCAATACCTGTCGCTCGTTGGTGAGACCTTTCAAGAGGGTTGCTGCCAGACGCAAGGTTCATGCATGTGCCGCGATGCTACTGTTCCCGACGACTTTGACTGTCCCACAGCAACCAGAGTGCACGATCAACACTTGACCAGACCACGGCATCAGTTACGTTTATTACCTGCCACATCAGAGGGAGAAGAGCGAACAGGGAAAGAAACTGCACCCTTGATACACTCTCCTCGCCTTGGCCAATTCATACATAGCCTCTGCTGCCGCTGCCCTATATTGACCTGAGGGATTCAGTCAGCATGCCCCTCATGGCCGTGGCAGCGGACTCTGCTCATTCCGATGCCCATGTTGCCTCTGGAGCAATGTCTGACCAGGACCCTACCCTTCAGCGTCAGGCGAGCATGAGGCGCCGCCAGTTCGGTATTTATGCTTCAAGGCGGACCCATCCGAAACCCGTCCCAGCTTCAGACGTTCCAGAGGGCCCCGACGTCGACTACCCAGCAGATAACCACCAACTACCACATGGAAAACCCTTGCCCACATCTCCTCACCGTTGGGATTCGCTCGCCAGTAGCTCCAACAACGCTGTCATGCAGCCAAATTTCATAAACTCCCGGGTCCAGCCGCACTCGCCTCGACATCAAGCCTTCCACTCAGCTCGACCTTACTCGCCCTCTCCGAGTCCCAGCCGTGGTGGCTACGACGAAGACGACGACCTGAGCGCAGACGAATGGACCAGTAGATCAATCGCCCGGTCGATTAGATCCCCTAATCCATACGACGACGACGACGACGATCGTTCCTCGATAGACACAATGCAGGTCGACAACTTCTCCCGTCCGAGAAGGCCCAGCATCAAACAAGATTCTTACCACCCGCGACAGGCGAACCACTCGCCCTCCGACCCGCGCTCCGATCCCAATCCTCACCAGCAAGCGTGGCCGCGGCCTCGAGGTCAGTCTGGCTCCTCTGTCAGGTCAGCCTCGCCTTTGTCCTCGGCCCCGCCTGGGGGAAACGATTACCACGAACCTCGCGCCCCATCCCGGCTTCGAAGTGCCCCGCCTCCTTCGAGTCTCGCCCGTCCGCCGCTGGCTTACGGTCGAGCCGACAGCTCAAGCTCGGGCTTGTCTAGCTACGCTCGCGAAGCACCGTGGATGAGTGGGGATGAGATGAGGTCAAGTTACCGGTCTCAGATGACTTCCTCAAGCGCGCAGGGCACGTACGTGACGGAGAGAAGCAGCGTTCTGACAAAGAACAGCTCAGTCCCATCTCTGTACGCTAACGGGGAAGAACTTAGTGTCGACGACGTGATGGGCATGTACGAGAAAGGCTTCCAGGACTCAAGTCCGGAAGACAACGACGATGTGCGTCCCGTACCAGCCGCCGAGATCAACAAGCGAAACACGAAAATGCTAGAGATTCTGAGCGAACCACTGACGATGCCTGCGAACTCCCTCGTCGTACCGACTTCGGACACCCTCGTACGAAACTCGACCGAGATGTTTAGGGTATCCGGGTATCCGGGGTCTCTCCCGAAAGAAATGGGTTTGCTTGATGACGATCGCAAGGAAGAGGAAGACGAGGACGATGCCGAGGAGAAAGATCACGAAAAGAGAGACTCCGCCAAGTCCCTGCTAAAGGATCTCTCCCCTGCTTCGCCGCACATGAGCAGCCCCACGACGTCTTCAGCGCAGACAGCTGTCGAGCCGGAGGAGGTCGAAGAACCAGGATCTCGTGACCGATACGGCTTCAAGAAGGCCAACCAGTACATCACAAGGCAGCAATACGACGCTTGGAACAAGGGATACACCCAGTATCTGGACAGGAGACACAAGAAGTGGCAGGCTTTTCTGAAGGACAACGAACTCATGACTGATCGCCCCGAGCGATTCCCGCCCCACAGCGCCAAGGCGAAGAGATTCGTCCGTAAGGGCATCCCTCCCGAGTGGAGAGGAGCGGCCTGGTTCTACTACGCAGGAGGTCCTGCCATCTTGGCAAAGCATTCGGGCTTGTACGACGAATTGCTGAAGAAAAAGGCCAAGGACATCGACGTGGAGGCTATCGAGCGAGACTTGCACCGAACATTCCCCGACAACATCAAGTTTAAACCCGCGGCATCAAAGCCCAATACGGAACCCGAACGCAGAGACCAGGCCTTGGAGACTGAAAAGAATGGCGGAGCCGCTAATCAGGAGCCGCCAATCATTTCTGCTCTTCGACGAGTACTCCACGCCTTTGCAATTTACAACCCTCGCATCGGCTACTGCCAAAGTCTCAACTTTCTCGCGGGGCTGCTCCTACTATTTATGGACTCGGAGGAGAAGTGCTTCTGGTTGCTGAACGTCATTACTCGACTTTTTCTCCCAGGCACCCATGAGATGAGCCTCGAAGGATCCAAAGTCGACCTCGGCGTCCTCATGAATGCGATTCGGGAGTCTATGCCGGCTGTATGGGCCAAAATTGGCGACGACTTCGAAGGAGACCCCAATGCCATACGACCAGTGGCCAAGCCAGTGAAGAAGCCAAGATCGAGGAGGAAGAACCAGCCCAGTATTTCTTCCAACCGTCTCCCACCCATCACGCTCTGTATGACAGCTTGGTTCATGAGCTGCTTCATCGGAACTTTACCTATTGAGAGCACTCTTCGTGTATGGGATGTTTTCTTCTATGAAGGGTCCAAGACGCTCTTCCGCATTGCCCTGGCCATTTTCAAACTAGGAGAAGGTGAAGTGCGTGCTGTTACAGATCCTATGGAGATGTTCTCCGTTGTCCAGGCAATGCCTCGTCGCTTGTTGGATGCAAATGGCCTCATGGAGGCATGCTTCAAGAGAAGAAACGGCTTTGGTCACATCAGCCAGGACACGATTGACGCGCAGAGAGAAGAGAGGCGTACTAAAGTCCAGGTAGAAGGGGGAAGAGCGGCGACGTATGCCGGTGCAGTAGACAGTGCGAACGCCACTGAGGCTGAGAGTGAGGTCCGCAGGAAAGGCACGCTCTTTGGGCGGAGGAAGCTGGGAAGGTCAGCGGAGGTGATGTGAAGTGGCCAGAGAGACACAGCGGGAGGCAGGGAGGTTGCGCATGCAAACACATGATTGAGCCACGGCGTTGGGGGGACACTGCATTTAATGGTAATGACTACATGGCATGTGGCACAACTGGCTGGCGAAAACAAAATGCTTTCCATTGTAGAAAAGAGGGCTTTGGGACGTAGCCCTGAGAATACCAGACTTTGGCCAGCATAGGGCAGATATGAGGTACTAGGCATGACTGCCTTGACTGGGGCGAGAAGGATTGTAACAGTGTACTCTGCTGGACTACAGGATGTACCTAGCCTACCTAATTACTAGGCAACCCAACTAAGGTAGGCACCCACAAAGACTGCCATCTCCTTTGTACCATGAAAATAAAAGATGATTTCGACAACCATTGCCCAAAGAAGCTGTCAAAGTGTGTAAAAATCAATTGTTTGGCTACTCTGTAGTTGAGTGGACTGTCTCTCCAAGGGGCCTAGAAGGTAACAGACACTGAGTGATGATCCTATGATATTCGAGAGGCCGAGGCCCAACCAAGCCCCAGGTGTAGAAACCCAAGCCAAGCCAATCCCATCCCCAACGCCGCAAATGCTCGCCACTAGAACGCCGTTCCGTTTGTTTTGTTGTGAGGCTGTGGGCCAGTCAGCTGGTCCCAGGCGACCATCTGTCCCTGTTGACTGACGACATCTCTTCGCTTCCTAATTGTCACGCGTACGGCTCAATCGCTCGAGTTTGTCAGAGTCTACTTGGAAGCACTGCCCTCAGCAGGAGCAGTGGAAAAGTTGGCAGGGCCCTTGGCATAGCGACCGACATAGGCCTTGGCCTGCTTCTCAAACTCGGGGCGGTTGTTCTTGTACTCCTCGGCAATGCGCGTCTCGAGGGGGTCGTCAGGTTGAGGCTCGACCAGCAGGGAGCGGACGGCCTCGAGGACGGCAGCCAGTTTAGTCGCAGGCTTCCAGTTTTCGGGCTTGAGCATGCCCATGCAGATGTTTCCGTTGCTGTCGTTTGTGATGTTGGGGTGGTAGATGCGGGTGGCGAATTTGACGACGGGAGCCTTGAAGGGGTATTCCTTGGGCAGCTCTAGGAGGACGGCGAAAGTGCCACCGGTGTAGGGGGTGCCCTCGGGGCCGGCGAGGGTGACGTGCCAGGAGTGGAGGTCGGAGTCGCGGGCGAGGGCGATGCTCATGCCCGTGGGAGGAGTCGTGGTGATCTCGGTGAGCTCCTATGGCGGCCGTCAGCGTGGTAGCTTAGAATAGGGGGTATTCGGGGCTCAGAGGGAGGGAGTGCAGACCTTGGCGATACGCTTGCTGGCCATGAGGGGCAACTGATGCGAGGGTGGTTGTGTGTTGTTGTATGTAGTTTGTCTAATATTTTGTGTATTTCTCTTTGTGCAAGCAGGGAGGATTGCTGGAGGGAGCTTCGGCAAATTGGAGCTTTTGCTGTCGCAGGAGGAGCTGTTGACCCTGGGGCTTGTCTGGGAGCTGGAGCTGGCTCTGAAGCTGCAGCTGGAAACTGTGGACCGTGAGAAATGGCAGAATGTCGTTGGTAGCTGGTGCCAGAAGCCCAAGGCGATCGAATGAGGCCAGCCGAGCTGATGATGATGTTGTAGCTGAAGTTACGTACGAGAAGCACTACAGTCGAGGGCGATGACTGCTGTATGACTGAACGGTTTGTCACAAGGAAGGTGGGTGGCTTGCAGTGCTGCTTGGTTCAGTATGTCCTCTAAAGAATGAGGGGAGTTGCCGCAAGCAATGGCGGGGTAGCTCGTCAAGATGTACCACGGCACTGAGGTGCGTTCGTTCGTTCTCAGCAGGTGGGGGTGATGGAGGCCAACGGAACAGTGAGCAAAGAAGTGGGGCTGGGCCACTACATGCTACCTTACTGTCAGAGGTCACTGCACCGGGCCGTGGATGGATCTCGCAGAGACCGAAACACCTTGATGGCACATGGATAGGTTCTCCAGAATGTTTCTTATGACGGAAATATATTTAGCCACCCTCACACGACTTAACTTGAAGGACATGGTATCACACCACCTCAAGGTGATGATTTTGGTCAACTCGTTAGTTAGAGGATGCCATGGCCATGGTGGTGTGTTCGCCCAGCACCCTACCTTACTCTCGTGGCTACTCTGGGGACGTTGACAACTTGAGGCTGAGTGGGCCATGTCGCATGACATGTCGCATGGTGAGACAATATCGTCGAGATGAAAGAAAAAGGGAAAAAGAATAGGCAATTATTGTAACTGGGTTGTTGCTTTAACCTGCATGTCCTCTTTTACCTGGCAACTCACATCAGTCCCAGATAGACGTCGTGGTGGCGGTGTCGTTTGCATCGGTCGTATTCCAGGCGAGCAAGACAAGTTGAGACGGCCTAGGTCCGCGCCAGTCAGTGCAACGCGTGGCTCGAAAGGCACCAAGGGCCTTTGGCCACAATTGCAGCCAAAGTGTCGGCATTGGCGATCAAGACAACCTCCGACGTCTTGTCGCGTGGTCACTTTGGGTGAAAGAGCACACGACCAGCTAAGTAGCAGACGGCGAATTGGCTGTTGGCTGCGCAGACGGCTTGCGTGAGTAGGGCGCGGCCGGACACTCGTACGTGCAATGCCTTAGGTAGTGTAGCAGATGACCTGTTGGCCGGGCCCCCTTAGTCTACACAGAGCGCTGCGTTCTTCAAAATGACCAGGCTTTGGTTACTGGTACAGATAGATGGCCTTGCTCAAGAGCATTCTAACCCGACTTGTGCCGTAGTGTATACTGGTAGAGGTTCAAATGTATGCAAGATGCTGTCCAGTCTCCGACGCGGCAAACGGTCATTCCTGGAACAAGAGAGAAAAGGTCTTTGACAGGCTGGAAGCTTGTTCCCTGCCCGGTGGCTGTCGGTGAATTCAAGCACCCGACAGACCCGACAGACCCGGACAGCTACGGACAGCCCCCACCGTCTACAGCGATGGAAGAAGACCTGATGGACCTCCCACGTAGTGATTGATACGTAGTAGACAACTAACGTCGGCCACCCCATAATGGCCACCACCCCCAACTGGCCACCTAGTTCCCATACAAAACCAGCGATTTCAGGTATTTCTATTTTAGTGAAAGATAAGTGGAGAAATCTAGGAAAACTCTATTAAATACTCTAAGTATAGTATAGTATAGTAAAAATATTTAGAAAAATATAAGCCTTATATATATTGTAGATTCTAAGTATTTAAAGTAATGTTAGTATTTACTATGATTTTACATACTACTCTTAACAGCAAGTAGGTAAGCTTTTAACTTGAATTATAATAATGTATAAGAGATCCACTAATTTAAAAAGTCTATTTAGATACTAGGATTATAGTATACTTTTACTATAGATATATACTACCTATAATTATCTATATTTTCTTTCTAGTAGGTAGTTTACTAAGAAATCTTTTACTATAAGAATATTATATATATAGTTTATTATAGAGCTTACTATCTTAAATATAATAAAAACCTGTGATAGTATACTATAAAAAGTGAATTATACTTTAAAACTAACATTTTTCTTTCACTACTTAATAAATCTATAGTAGTAGTTACTTAAATATTAGTAGAATTTCTGTATAAAACTTTATTATACTAATATACTAGGTAAATAGTGGGTCTATATTTTTGTAAATATTTTTACTATAATCTATACATCTCAAAGTACTTAAGAAATTTTCCCTAGATTTAATTATATATTATCCGCTAAGATAAAAGTACCTAAAATGGCTTGTTTTGTATGGGAAGAGGTGGCCAGTTGGGGGTGGTGGCCACTATGGGGTGGCCGACGTTATACTATGTATCACGTACGGTTACATAATTGCTGCGTAGAGCGCAACGATTACGGGGCTTACGACTCCTCGGGAAGCCTGCAATACGACGCTACTGCTGCAGTCTTCGCAACTTGAGCTTGGTTCCAGTGACAGTTCATGAGCGCAAATCGCCTTCCCGACGACAATTGTGTACCAACCGCCAAGCAAAGTGTGATGGCACAATACAATAGTTGCGCGTCCATGGCCCAAGAATTCCATCCTCGGAATCGAATTGGCAATTACGCCTCTCTGTAGCAGGACGTACTACGCATGGTCTAGTTATGGATACACATCCGGGCTTCCGTCCAGTCTCTCTACCATGTGTCCGGTGTGTCTCTCTGCAAAGCCCATCCCATCTCATGCTCGACCGGTGGACTCGCCGGTGCATGAACGAAGGCCCTTAGCTCCAGCTGTTGGCCACCTCGCCCATCCATCCATTCCTGTAATCCCCGCCGCCTGATACATAGCAGTGTGGTGTCAATGTAGAGCTCACCAACAGTTGCTGCTTTACCCCCCCGGATACGTGTATTCGCTTCGAGGCTTCTGCGTGACGTGGTGTTGATACATATACATCCACCCACCATCAACTTTGTGTTTACAAAGTAGGTCTTTCGAGCCAACATCCGCCATTGTGAGAAAAGTACACGTCGATTTGGCGCCGCCTCTGACTACGACGCCCCTTGCTTGGTCAACTCGTGTCCATTCGTCGAGGCTTCCTTGCCCATCGTTGGCAAAAGACACTAGGTGAACTCATTCACGTTACCCTGCCATTCCTTGCCAGTATGGTCCCCTGATTTTCTTCGCTCTTAAAACTTCATCGCATTCCCGGCTTTCGTTGCGTCGGTTGCTTCGCACTGACTACTCCAACGCGAGCAGTTACAGTCGAAGATCAACGGAGCTCACCACCTACCCCTGCAGTCCGATGACCTCAAGGGCGACCACCTCAGCAAAACAGACCTGTGAATCTCACTCCAGCATCACCGCACCGTAAGCACATCACTGCTGCGCTGGAAGACGCTCGACTCGCCAACTCACTCAAAGCACCAGTCGCGTGCCGTTTTCGGGATATGTCTCGTCCGTCTCGCTCGATCTAGCTTCCGCATCTTCTTTCTTTGTCCAACATAATCGTCCACAAGAGCCATTTTCCGCACCTCGCATCCAGCACCCATAATTACTGATAATCCCGCCCGCGGTTGCCACATGTCTGGGGTGCTGCACTACTGATTAGTAGACGTCATTTATCCCACCCCATCGGTCGGCCCCAGGAATCGGAATCGGATTTGCTGCTGCAGTGTTTCAGCAGCAGATTCACTCGCCTAGGACCTTCGGCCACCGTAAGTCAGTCAGTCAGTGGGCGCTTCAATCGCCGGAGCGTTTCCGGTTTCCCAATAAGCGTCACAAACCCGAAAGTCCGGCCGAAAAAAGAAGAAGAACAAAAACCCCGGTCCGACTTTTTTCTCTTCGTAATTGTCCACTCGTCACCAACGGATTGTATCTCTCACCCGTAGCCCGTAGCGCCACAAAGGAAGCCGACGCAATGAGCAGACTCGGCTCGTGGTTCCGCTCCACGGCGGGCAAGGTGAGCAGCAACGCCAGCCCGTCGGCGTCGTCGGTCAACCTCACCGCCAAGGAGATGGCCGATATCGAAGAGGCCATGACGGCCGCGGCCTTCATCATGAACGACGACATTGACGGCGCCGAGGAGCGCCTGCGCAAGGGCGACTCGGCCTTTCACCAGCTCGGCATGGCCATGACCACCTTTCTCCGGTCGGTGCTCGGGTTCGAAAAGGACGTCATGAACGAGGCCTCGAAACGTCTCGCCGAGACGGAGGCCAAGGCCTGGGCCGACTACAAAAAGGCCGAGAGGGAGGGCGCCTCCGACGCGAGCAGCAGGATCTACCCGCCCGGGACCGAGTTCTTGCTGATCCACGCCGAGTCGCAGCTCATGGCCGCCGTCGTCGCCGTCCTGCACGAGAGTCTGACCGAGGCGCTCAAGGGCTTCTATAAGCTCCGCAAGGCCTTTGTGACGCTCGACAGCATCATGGTCCAGGAGGCCAGGGCGTTGGACAAGGGCGGCAAGGCGGACCCCCCGCCTCTGAAGCAGAGGATGAGCGAGGAAAAGATGCCCGGCGGCTTCGACGACGACGAGTTTGTGGATCTGCGGCGCAACGGAGACAGCGAGGCTGCCTCTGTGAACGCGGGCGAGACCAAGCCCGACGCCGAGAAGAAGGACGTCAACGGGACGACCGAGGGCGTGGCGAGTCTCACGCTGGGCTCTGGCACCTCGACTCCCGACAGCGGGGAGAGGCTGGCGCCGCTGCAGGTGTCGTCTCAGATGGCAGCAGACGACGACTCCGACGCCGACGCGGGCGTCTTCTCCAACCCCGTCGACGCCTTTATCCACAGCGGCGCCAACATGTGCTTCGGCATGTTGCTGTTCATGCTCAGCATGGTGCCGCCCGCCTTTTCGAGGTTGCTGTACGTCGTCGGCTTCAGGGGCGATCGCGAGCGCGGCGTGAGGATGCTGTGGCGGAGCACGCAGTTCGACAACCTCAACGGCGCCGTTTCCGGACTGATCCTGCTGGGCTACTACAACGGACTCATGGGGCAGGCGGACATTGTCCCCGCGGAGAGGGACTTTGACGCCGACGCCGAGCTGGTCGGCTACCCGGCCAAAAAGTGCGCCGCGCTGCTGGCCTCGATGCGCCAACGGTACCCCGACTCGAGGCTGTGGCGGGTCGAGGAGTCGAGGATCATCGGCCAGCAGAGGAACCTCGAGGGCGCCATCGAGCTGCTCACGACCGGCCAGGAGTCCAAGATGAGGCAGGTCACGGCCCTCAACAGCTTCGAGCTCGCGCTGGCGGCCATGTCGCACCAGGACTGGGACCTCATGCAGAAGACGTTCCTGCGGTGCCTCGAGCTCAACGACTGGAGCCACACGCTCTACTACTACATGGCCGGCTGCGCGGAGCTGGAGATGTACCGCGACGCGGTCCACGCCGGCGAGGGCCGTAGGGACGAGGACGAGATCCGCAGGCGCAAGAAGAAGGTCGAGGAGCTGTTCCGCAAGGCGCCCACGGTGGCGGGGCGCAAAAAGTTCATGGCGAGGCAGCTGCCGTTTGACATCTTCATCACGCGCAAGGTGCAGAAGTGGGAGGACCGGGCCAAGGAGTCCAAGGTTGACCTGGCGGATGCCATTGGCGTCAGCCCCGCGCAGGAGATGGTGAACCTCTGGAACGGTACCAAGAGGATGAACGAAGTCGAGCTGGAGCAGAGCATCAAGAGCCTGGCGTGGGAGAGGTGTACGGCGCCGGCGGAGGCGGTTGAAAAGATGCAGAAGACGCCCGACGAGGCCTCGATTCGTTCCGTTACGCTTGCGGCGATTTACAGGACGCAAGGGAGGTTTGACGAGGGCAGGGAGATTCTGCAAAACGAGGTCTTGAACCAGGATAGGTGAGTTCGACGGCCGTTCGTTCCCCCAACACAGACGGTCGACGAGACTGACGGCACCTTGCAGATCTGCTTTCAAGGGCCTTACAAAGGACGAATATCCCATGCCCATGGCCCACTACGAGATGGGCGCCATTGCGTGGTCCGAGGCTTGCAAGCCCGAGTCCCGAAAGGCAGGGCCCGACGAGCCGACGGACGCCGACGCGCAGGCCAAGCTCGTCGGCGAGTGGCGCAAGAAGAGGACGGACGAGTGCCAGGAGTGGCTCGACAAGGTCGTCGCGTGGGAGGCCTTTGTGTTCGACGCGAGACTCGGCATGAGGGTCCAGTCCGGGTTGGAGACGCTGCGATGGTTCAAGAAGAAGAACAACTGGGCTTAGACACCTACGCCGGCGAGGGGTTTGTAGATCCACAGGCGCACCGGAGACGGCTTACACGTGGCGCGAATGAAGCCTTGGTTTTTTTTTCATTTGGGTATATATACTTGTATTTGCTGGCTATTTGGGTATCCGGGACATATGAGAGAGAAAGCAAGTCGTTCGACCAACCAAGTCGAAACAGAGAAATTTAAATTCAACCGTTTGACGTCTAAAAACAAAGACAGTTTTGTGCCGGTCACTTCTTTCCTTTGCGCCCACCCCGTCCGCTCTTGAATCCCTGAATCCCGCCCTGCAAAAAGTTGGATCCCTTGTTGGCGGCCTGCTGACTCCGCTCCTTGACGCGATGTTTCTCGGCTTCGGCGCGCATGTCGTCAATGACATCCTGCCCGCAGCTCGTTCCGTGGGCCCAGTCCATGATACCCCATGCGGCATAATTCCCGCTCCCCTTGCCGGCGTAGTGAATCGCGGTGCGTCTGGTGATGCCTCCCATGATGATCCCCGGGACGACGCTATACCCAGACATCGCGAGGGTCTCCTCGGCCGTGCAGAACCCGACGAACAGGAAATACGTCAGGAGGTGAGGGCGCAAGGCCACGGCAGGAACCAAAACGGGAACGACGCGGTGGAGCAAAAACGGGACCGGATGGTCGGCGAAGAGCATCAGCGAGAACGGCGGTGCGGCTCGGGCGTGGGCGTACGAGGCGTGCAGCTTCCCGATCCGGGTGGAAGTGAAGCGGCGGCCGCGGGAGTGGAGGATGCGAGTGTGGATGTAGAACGTGAGTATCTCGCGGGCGACGATGAGACCGGCCACGTGCTTGACGAGCTGGAACGGCAGAGGCAGAGCGGTGGACGCTTTGAACAGCGGTTCGTGGAAGTAGGAGGCCCATGCCAGACTGATACCGCCCTCGAGACCGGCAGACAGCGCGAGGTTGACGACGGCGAGACCGAGCATCTTGAGAAGGGTGGGGCCGTGAGTCGGTGGTAGGGCTGCCGAGCCTGCCGTCTTGATGGCCTCGGCCAGAGAAGGCAAGAGTGTGTCGAAAAGAAGGAAGACGATCGAGGGGACCAGCCAGAGGAAAACACGCAGGGCCAAAGTACCGAGAATCTCGACCTTGAGGGGGCCATGAGAAAGGACGAGGGTTGTCCAGGTCATGTAAAAGAAGAGCAGGTTGAGGGAGGTCGTCCAGGAAGTCATGGCCGGTGCGAGAAAGTAGGAGACAATCGGCAGTGAGAGCAGTATGTCCATGATGGCCTTCCGATGGAGGTGACTAGTAAATGGGGTGTGTGGTGGCGAGCTCGGGTTGTGTGTAGTTGGGTTGGCCTACATGTAACAACGTACAACGAAAATATACCACCAAGCCTTCGGTATCGCCTAGAGCCTGCCGATATAATTGATTTCGATAACGATGCTCAGTCCGCGAATTTTATGTAGAACCTGAGGGTGTCAGGTAGGCAGGCCATGAGGTCTAAGTAATTGAGCGTCGCGACGCACGTAGGCAGCAATGACGTAGCCCTTGGCAATGTTGGTGTGGACGTGCCGCGAGCTGCAGGGTTGGTGTCACTGCTGTTGTGACTGGACAGCTCTTTTGAGATTTTCGCAACGGCTTTGTTCTGAGTTATTTTGGAGGTCCAGATACTTGTAATCATTGACCCCTACTTCACGGAATAAGAATAGGCTCATCATGTTCGCAGCATGTTCAGGTGGAACGACCAATGTGATGGCCCCATTCGACAGAAAACCTACTCATGCGAGCTCTTAAGCAACCGGGATATAGGACAGTGGCTGACGTTCTCCCATGGCTCTCGTGGCACAAATCAACACCAATGTGTTATCATTCCATGCTCTTTTAGCATGGATGAGTCGCAGGCGAGGTTCGGGGAGGCCAGGGATGCGTGTATTGGCTTCAGGCAGCACCCTACGGAGTATCAGGAGAGTGTGAATTTCGCCAAAGTACGGAGTAAAACGGTCAGCGTCGCAAATGCTCTCGTTGCTATGTTCTCCTGCCTTGCAAAAGCTGCAAAAGCTGCACAAGCTGTAGGCTGAGTGATGATCTCTGGTGACCAGGCGACATTCGACTTGGAAGACAAGACATCAGTCAAAAACATGCAGAGAGCCAGTGCCATTCTGTGTGTACTGCAAAACCAACAAACACCGCACCCACATTCATCAACGATGAAGTGCGACAAGACAACGACCAGAGAATCGAGGCCGAGGGGAAAAATCATCAAAAAGGAAAAAAGAAACGACGAAGACAGGATTCGAACCTGCGCGACCGAAGCCATGTGATATCTTATGTAGTTCGAGTCACACCCATTAACCACTCTGGCACTTCGCCGATGGGAAGACTGGTTGTTGTTTAGACTAAGTAGTCTCGAAGGAAAGGGATGGGTGGACAGCCATGGGCCAGGCCGTTGGTCAGTACTGCACGACGGATCTGACACCCAGTAATTGCCCCGCATAAACTAGCGCCGAACAATCCTGTCTAGCTGGTCCCACAGCCCAGTCGACAAGACAGAGCTGCTAAAGCAGGTTCGAGTCCACAAAGGAGATCGTATTAACGTATTAACCGGAGCCTCTTCAAACAGCGAGAGACCGACAATGTACTAAAGTATGCTATGTGTTGATGGATATATGCTACATGGTGTGCAAAAGAAGAAAAGGGTCATGTCTGACATGAATGTCCGTCCTGTCTCATCCATAGCTTCGTTTCTCTGAAGCTCATTCCCAAGCTGCCGGATATGTGAGCGTCGCCTTACACGCTTGACGCCAGTGCTGTACAAAGAATGTCCTTTTACAAATCGTACAAGTCCACCTCAAATATTATGTAAATGACGGTCCTCTCGACCGCCGTGTAAATCAGTGTCGGTAAAGATTGTGGCCGCTCTACTTCAAGCGACCAACGAGGAGCTTCCGACGGCGGACAACTCTCGAAAACCTGTGCTCCCTCACCGAGCGCTAGTCCCACGTCGCCCGCGGTCACCCTCTTTCTTATTAGTGGCGCGTAACCAGTCGTCCCATTCCTTGCTGATCTCCATCAGCACGGCGCCCATGACGCCAGCGCTGGCCATCAGCCCGTGACCCTCACCCTCGAGCACGCGAACCTCGCAGCGCCGCATCGTCTTGCCCAACCACTTGACGTTGTCGACGGGCACGCGGGTATCGCGGCTGCCATGATGGATCACGACAGGTCGAGTGATGTCAACATATCGGAAACCGATGGTGTGCCTGCGCTCCAAGCACACCAGCAAATCGACGGCGGGGTTGGCACCCGTAGTGGCCAGCTCCCAGATGGAGTGTGTCAGCCTGCTGTCGTAGATGGTTTGACGTTCCTTGTCCATCAATGCGTCTGCGGCGGCGGCGAGCGCCTGTGTGTCAGGGTCATAATGGCCCTGTGCCGATGCCGTACCGGTGGGTCTAACCCTATCCATGTTTTCAGTGGCGCTCGGGGCTGGGCCGGTAGAGAGCATGCCTTCGCCGGCGCTGTCGCGGTCGCGGTCGAAACCCATACCCATGTTTTCCTTGTCCAGGTGGGGTATCATATCCCGCTTGCCGTTGGAAGTGCTGGCCGGGGTGTCCCGGCCTGTGCTCGCCGCGACCGATTTGCGCTTGCTACGTCTCGGCGTCTTGGGCAGCGAGCTCGTGATGGAACTGCTCGTCGCGGACATGAAAGAGCTGTTGGCAGCCCGGAGGAACGTCGCCGGTAAAGCTCGCAAGATGCGCTGTGAAGTGGGAATTGCATTGGTCGGCGGCAGTGCCTGCGACGTGCCAAACACGTTCATCTGTGAAGGAGGAATCCACGGCGCCAGCAAATGGATCCTGCCCCGGATGTGCTGTGGCATGCGCAGTGCCGTCGCCAGAGCGTAGATGGCTCCGGCAGAGTGTGCGAGAATGGAAAACTTTGTAATCTTGAGCGCCTGGCAGATGGCGTACACGTCGTCGGGCCAGCTGAGAGGTGTCGCGGTTCCGTCGGCGTATGCTTCGCTGTCACCGACGCCAGGCCTGTCCGGGGTGATGAGACGCAGCTTGAGCGTCAACGCCAGTTCGTCGTAAAACGCCGTGATGTATCTGGTCAATCCCATGCCCACGCAGCAAAAGACGGCGGACCCTTCCGCGTCACCGACCTCGGAAAAGGAAATCACGCGGCCAGTTTGCGGATGACGAATCTTTTGTGAAAGTCGTGGAGAACAGAGGTAGGACTCGACGGCGTCGTCAATGGAGTCGGCGCTGCGAGGACGCTCGTACCCGGCGGGCATGCTGTTTCTCGGGTCTGGTGATGCCGCCGAATTCCTTGAGCTGCCCTGTGACTCGTCCCCCTTGGGGCTCAACGGTCCCGAGAGCCGCTTCAACTTGGTGCTGCTGCGCTTCATTTTGAGGGCATCGCCAATTTCCGAGCTATCGCGTTGCAGTTTCTGCTTGCTTCGTTCGGCGTTGATCTCGTCACGACGACGTCCTTGTGCTACGGCGGGAAACGGCGCGCTGTCCTCGACATCCTCCTCTTCATATAACGGGCCCGAGACCCTGAAATGATCGGTGTGTCGCGACTCGAACAGCGGGCGGCTCGCTAGCTTGCCGGATGCGTCGGCGGATATTCTGGCCAAATCGTTTTCGGAAGCGTGGCGCGACAGATGCTTCCGCCTCGGGGCATCCCGTGCAAGGGCGTATTCGTGGGATTCATATGTCGCCGCGTTGGTTCCGTTTTCGCTTTCTCTCTTTGATCGGGAGGATCTCGTGGATGTTCGTTTGGCGTTGGCGCCGGTCTTGAAGAGCGACGAGTCTCGGGCGGGAATCGGTCTCGGGCTGGTGGCATCCACACGGCCGGTACTGGCCATGTCGTGGTTGTCGTCGGGGCTCTCTCGCGTGGGGAAGTCCATGTTCTGGGCGGGTTCTTCGCTGATTGGTGTCTCGGCAAGGAATGGATCGGGGCGTAACGACGTTCCAGTGAAGCTGCTGGAGCTTCTGTCTCCAAGGCTCGCGCGCTTCTTCTCTTCCTTTTCTCGTAACCGCTCCTTCGAGCTCATGTACATTAAACCCCTGTGACCCCTCCCTTGTTTCTTTCCCCAACTGTCAAAAGAGCGCTGTCGCCTCAGGTCTGGAGTTGGTGCTGGCCCGCGTTCTACGGAAAGATTGCCGATACTCTGGGCATCGTCTCGCGAGCCAAGTGATCCTTTCGACGAAGGCCGTGACGAGCTTCGCAAGAGGGATCTGAGCCCACCGGAGCCGTCGCGAGCAGGGGATTTCGGAGCTGTGAGGGGCGAATAGCCAGAAGGCGGCTTGGCGGTACGAATGATGGGAGCAGAAGCGGCGACGTCGTCAAGCGAGACTTGCTCAGCGCGGAGCTGGGCGAGGGAGGGTTGCGAGAAGGCACCGTAGTCGACGCCAAAGCTGCCGTTGCGAGAAACGGGCAGCGACAGGCTGGGTGCGTCTCGTTCAAAGTGTTGATCCGCGGGCTTGGAGATGACGGCGAGACTGGTGATCAGAGAAGATATGACCTCGGGGGAGCTGGGGACGACATCGGCGGAGGAGCGCGAGGGGGGTGGCAGAGAGCGACGGCGCGGGCGAGGCTCAGGGGTTTGGATGTTTCGGTACCGTTGAGGGATAGGGGGTATTAAGTTTGGGTCGACGGTGTCCATGGCGACAAACAAGGAGAAGAGGAGGGGGGTACGTGAGGGTGAGGAGGAGAATCGGCAGACCACGCGACTCCAGGCCGGACTGGACGGAACCGGGCTCTGGCGCACACTCTGGCGCACACTCTGGCGCACACACGGGCGTGAGCGCGGTGGGCGTGGGTGTGGGCGCTGAGTTTGGGTTTGGGTTTGGGTTTGGACGAGGGCGAGGGCGAGGGCGTGGGTTCAGGGGAGAGAATGACGCGGTATCCGGACACACGCGGTAAGGCGAGGTGTACCAAAGTCTCTTCCCTTTTTTTTTTTAGTTGCGGTGAGGTGTGGCAAGTTGAGGTGAGGAAGGAATGGATCTGCTGGCTCGAACCTGCAGGCGCTGATGCAGTGCGACAATAGCGGCAGGCCGCAGCCCAGGTACCGTGCCACACCAAGCTGCACCGCACAGATGGGGGAGGTGCGAGTACACAACCGGATAAGGCTACACTGTAATGTTAGGTACTCTGTCGCAGTGTAGGTAGGCACGGAGAGTAGTGTATTCGTACGGACGACCTGGCTCGACCCGACCTGGCCTAGGTAACCTGCAAGAAGGGGAATGGGTTCATGGGCGACGGACCCAGCAGGAACAATGGGCACAGACCGTGCTGTATCCGTGAGGTACGCAGCGACGCCAGGTAGAGAGAGTGTGGGAGGGAGGGAGAGAGGGAGAGGGGGGAGAAAACGAGGAAAACGAGTGCCAAGGGCGGCCGTAGCCCCCTTGCTGGGCGACAGTCGCGGGATCCGGGCGTGGAACGCGGCTGAAGATCAAAGGGCGCTCTCCTGGATACGGCTTGTGGGAATGGGCCGGACGAGAGTCTAGCACGACACGAACCAGAGAGCGCGCGAAACAAGGCGGCAACGAGAAGAGACTGCAGAACGGTAGTCCAAAGTAGTGTGTCCGTAGCCAGGCGGAGGGTATTATCCTCTAGCGATGTGGAGAGCGTCTGCTGATGGTGATGCAGGTTGGAATTGA
Source organism: Colletotrichum lindemuthianum (assembly GCA_001693025.2). NCBI lineage: Eukaryota > Fungi > Ascomycota > Sordariomycetes > Glomerellales > Glomerellaceae > Colletotrichum > Colletotrichum lindemuthianum. The sequence goes on along the minus strand of MASP02000295.1, from coordinate 152,502 downwards.
CAGTGCCTGTTCGCCTGCTGCGATGTGACTGGACGTTGTCTCGATTGTTCGCGTTCCTGGACCTAGAAGGGGTGGGTGTGTGTGTGAATGACTGCCTGTACTGTCGCAATCAAGACATTCCATCAAGTGGCTCGCCGGCTGGTTGGTCGCTCGGGGTTACGACGGTGTGACTGAATGAAAGCCGAATAAGCTTGTAAAGTTGGTGTCCTATGGCTGGATCGGGAATGGAGATGGATTTTTAGTTGCCAAATTGGCCAGAGGTTAAGAGAAGAAGAGAAGGAACGTGATGGAAAGTGTAGACGACGAAGGGAGAGGGCCGGCGTTGCATTGACTGTGATCCAAAAGCCGTGGCGTCGCAAGCAGAATCGTAATAGAAGACTGATAAACGGGCAATTATTGGTTACACGCTCATCTCTCATTCTCGCCCTCTTTACGGAGTACGGAGTACTACTTTCTGCTTTTGGCTTCCTTCGCGCTTGATGATCAGGCGGCGCGCGTAATACTACCTCTACTTGTCTACCTACTGTAGGTACTGAGGAGGCCCCTTGCGGTTTGAACTTACTTGCATAAGGGACCCAGCTCGTGCGGTATACGGTATACCATCGTCCAGGGTGACGTTGGATGGCTCCTCCCATGGGATGAGACGCGGGAGGGAATGTCCCAAGTCCGAGTGCAATAAAGTCAACTTGTTTTGTATGAAGTGGGAATCAAGACCATAATGCGTACTGCAGAGGGCGCATGAACGGTATACATAATTCCCATGTTAGGCGATACCATGTCTGGCATGGATGCCCTTGCGGGTGAGTCAAGCGCAAATGATCCGAGCATCTCTTTTCCTTTCGTCTCGTCTCATCTCACCGTGTTTCGTCCTGTCTCTGAACAACAGCCACGGGGCATGAAAGAGACAATTCTCTCTGTACAGAGCCCATGAGGAGAACCGAACAGAAAAGGGGCGTCGCTGGTGAGTGTCTGCAGAAAAGAAAAGAGGAAATACTCACTCCCATTCCCATGTGCCATCTGAAGATCCCACCAGGTGCAAATCCCCTTCCAAGCGCACGGAACTTACAAAGTGGATTCTGGCAGGCGATCCCTGCTACCGTAAATTGGTGCTTGTCGAGTGTGGAAGAAACTCCCTACGGGAAGAGGTCGTGGTTGGCCTACAGATTGTTAGCATTTGAAAGCTGCGTACTGGTGATTACCAAGATCCCCCAAGTAGTTACTGGCGTAGGTACATGTTGATTATGCCAGTAGCCTAGATGGAACAGATCCCGATGACACCTGAGCCTCTGGAGACCTTTTGCGACGTTAGGTAGACAACAGACAAGAGCTCAGCGCCCTCGCGCCAGAAAAGGCCGGAAAGTCGGTCAATCATTGACTGCACAATTACCCCTGAACCGCATCCTTCAATTGACCAATACCGAGTGCAGATTCCTGCCCTCTTTTTCGGCCCGGTGCGGATACTCCAAAAGACCCTGTCTGCGAGACAAGGGTGATGCCGCATAGGGCACAAAGAAGGTCGGCAGAAAGGAAATGGAACAAGACATGACAGCGAACAAGCACCGTAATGTTTTCGACGCCTCATGACCCAGCCCGTTGCGATGCACGACCTGCCGACAGGGCTGCACCTTCAACCGAAATCTACACGTGCCCGACGAGAACTGCGCACCGAGCATCGAAAAGGTACCTGCTTGTGCTCCATGTGGACCTAAGGTGCAGTACCTACGCCCGGTGCGATAGTGATCCGAACGTGCGGCACATGGACTTGCAGACCAGACCAGACCAGACCAAACAATGGAAGGGGACAAAACGTCAAGACTGTATCTGTCTAACTGACCTCCCCAAGAACGACGCTCGGCCTACAATAGACCAACAGCTAGAAGTTCTCGAAGCCACCGCGCGAGCTGATGATGATTGCCGGTGGCTCGCCTGATCGCCAAAGCGAAGGGTATCGTTTGTTGGTCGTCGCTAATCCTTGATGGTGTGGTATTGGACATGCCACAAACACAAAGCAACTGAGATCGGCCAGGGCAGAACGAATATTAAATAGGTCTCTGAGGTGTCCACGATTCTCTGACTTGTGACTTCACACACAGCTCTGACACAATCAATGAGCAATCCCTGTCTCTGGCCGAGACGAACAACCATCGTCGCACCACTAGGCCTGTCTGTGTCTGGGCTGCGTCGACTCGCTGGCCCATAGTCCGCTTACCACCGTTGCTACGTCTGGCAGACATACATGCCTTGACGCCAGCGAGAAACACATGAACGTGCAGCATGGAGTCCTTCCTTTACCGTCATCATGCATCACTTCATTCGAAATCTGTAGCAGTGCATTTGTCTCAACGTGGTCCAACTCCAATGACCCCTCAAGAACGGCATCCGAACAACTTGGAGAGAGCCTCGTGGCAGACAATGAACGCCACAACGATTTAGTCACGGTCAAAGTGCAAGAGAACAGTTATGAGGTGGCCGAATTTCTCATTATCTCGCCCTGGACGAGGGCTCAAGCCAGCCAAAGCCATCCGCTAGGGGCGGCTCGACAAATCATCAGATCATCTTCTTCTTCATACAGGAAGACCGCCAGCTGTATTGCAATGCGGGGTGAAAAGCCAATGCAGACCGCCATCATCCCTTCCGATTTCCGAGATCCAGATGACAAAGGGGGAAAAATGTTCGACACCGATGTAGACGTGTGGGGGAGGAAGTCAATCTTGACACGCTTCTGACTCGGCATGGTGGAAGATATCCGTGTTTTTGTCGTTGTTTCTTCGGGTAGGGAGGCGCGACAAGAGAATTACGCGCCGCTTCTGCCGCGTGTTGTTTTCGCGAAGACTTGCTTCCTTGTGACAGAATGACAAAAACCCTCTTGTCGGCCTGCCCTGGACTTGAGGCGGCACATCCGTCCTCAAAACATCCGTAGTATCCATTGTCAATGAAGACGGCAACAGAGGGGAAAAAAAAAACAAGGCACAATTCTGTATGGTTCCTGGCCCGTACAAGTCTGTGTCGGGCGATTTCTAATGCCGAAACGCCACTTCCAACTATTTTTTTTCTTTGGTGTCTGAAGTTCTTGATGGAGATGGGAGGTTTGTTGAAAGAGTCGAGTTATGCCTCCCCAGTAGCCGTAGTCCAAGTAAGCAAAGCATTTGGAAAGAACAAACTTGGTGTGGGGAGTTGTCGTTTTTTGTGGGTTTTGTGAGTTGTGTGGAATCATAGAGCAGCCGTTCTCGTCAGTTCGTTTCCTCTCTGACTCTCTGATGAGCCTCGGGAGGTGATCTTTTCCACCAGCCTGCGAGTGAACGCGGGGCGTACTAAGGGTCCTCCGTGAAGGTGAGCGCCAGTCTCAAGAAAGAAAATCCTGCCATGCCGGAGTAATCCGTACAGCCATGACGCCCAGAAGTGCGGAAAGAAAAAGGCAACGACGAGCGGGAGGGATAGATCTTCGTGTATCGGGTTATTAGTCCTCTCGCTCCGTGCGAATCCACCAGAAAGGTTTCGGCCAACCTCGACAGGAAGTGGAGATTTTCTTTTCAAGAGAAAAAGAACTCCCAAATGGTGTTACTAACAATCTGGTGTGGGAGACGGGGGAGAGAGTGACCTCCGAAGAAGAGCAAAACGAACGCAAGTCAGGAAGCCCCTTTCCTTGTACTGCGAATTCGGGCGAATATGCCGTGAAACAGGAAAATTCGCGTCAACGCCGTAGCAAGAACCATGTTCGCTTTGTAATGATACATGTGTGAGAGTCTCTTCAAGTCAGACCGACGCAGTCAGCCCGCGCGAGAAGAAACATCCCGACACCTCTCAGACGGTCTTGGGCGTGCGTGCGTTGGAGTGGTCAATGACGTCGTCGAGGTGGTTGCACATGGCCACGAACAGGTCGAAGAAGAGCTTGCTGCCTCCATGCTCCATCTCGGTCTGCATGGTTCCGCTCCGCTTGAATGTCTTGCGACACCTGATGATCAGGGCGAGGTAGTGAGCGCGCAGGCGAGAATCGGAATCGGGGGTGTGGGCGTATGCGTACTGGGCGGAGCGCAGAATGGTGCCGACATCAACACCGGACTGAAGGCCCTGCTTGCGAAGGGCAAGGCGCTTGAGCTCCTCGAGCCCGTACCGCTCAGCGGCACAGTAAATTACCGTGTCGCGAAGAATGTGTTGCCCACAGCCAGCGACAAAGATCGTGGCGTCGCTTCCGGTGGTGCTTGTCGTGGTGGCAGTGGTGTTGGTCGACTTGGGAGTCGGCGGGTAGGCACCGGGAGCGGGGGGTGCGCGGCCACCTCTGTAATTGTCTGGGTTGGGAGAGGATTGGGGAGTGCCCTTGACGGCGTCCTCGAGCTCCCAAGAGTTGCGGTGCCTGTTGTGGACGAGGCGGGGGTAGTAGTCACCCTTGTAGAGGTACTCGAGAACGGCAGAGAAGACTTCGGGTTCTTCGTCGGGGAGGGCTATCCTCTTGCTCTGAGACTCGAAGAACTGGCCTCGACAGGCGGCCTCGAAGAAGGGCGACTGGAAGAGGACGTCCTCGTGGGCAGCGAAGAGCCTTCCCTCGCGGCCGACGGTCAAAGTGACAATGGGCGAAGGTGCGACGGAAGGTTTCGCAGGTGATGGGGAGTGGTGGTTGTGGTTGTGATGCTTGAACGGCACGGGCGCCGGTCCGCGAGTAGCCGAGGCGGAGGCGGCGACGGCCGGAGGCGGGGCCATCGGGGCGGGTTGGTCCTCTGCGGCGGACCGATGCATTTTCGACACCTTCTGTTGATCCCGAATCGAGCTAGACTTCTTCAGTCTCGACGACTTGTCCACGCGCACACTTGGGTCTTGCGACCTGAAAGTGCGCTTGAAGAGGGACATGACGGCGGTGTTGATGTGTTGATCTGAACAAGTCGAGTGTTGTTGATGTTGTCGAGTTTGTTGTAAACGAAACGCGAGTGGGAAACGATGGAGCGAGAGACAAGAAACCAAAGGCGATAATGGCGCGTTGCTATGGGCTCCTTATATGTCTATCGCGCGACGGGATAGAAGACTTGAAGAGAGTGACGAAATGAGCGAATAGAGGAGAGGAAGGGAAAGGTCGAGGAGGGGGGGTGAGGTCGGAGGCGAGCGTGTGAGAGGGAGGAGAGGACGGAGAAAGAGAGAGTGACGAGTGACACACAAAGAAAGATTGACAGGGGCCCGGGGGTGGGAGAAGTCTCCTCGAAGAATCGAGTCGGGGTCCAGAGTAAACGAACGACTGATTCCTAAGGAGATATTCCCAACTTGACTTTGCGACCCTTTTTGGGATTGTGCCAGCTGTGGGGAGGGAGGGGAAGGGGGAGAGAGAGAGGAAGAGAGGGGAGGGGGGGAGAACAAGAAGAAAGAGGGGTGGAAGTGTGGAGGGGGAGTCATCACATTTATAGCGAGTGATGATGTTGGTGATGCTTCCTGCCATCTTCAACCATTCTCTGCGTGTCATTGGTCGCACGCTCTTCTCCCAACCGCCGCATTTTCTCCATGAGTGGCTGACAAGCCCACGCGTTGCGTATGAGAAAAGGCGCACATGATAGGCTGAGGCAGGTTAAGGAATCAACAGTGAAAACACTGGGCGCAACGTGCTGACGCTGCCAACGACGTGAAGGCGGCCAGTCGCTTGGTGGTTGATGGAGGGACAGTCCTCGCAGGCAGCATCGCCGCCCAAGGTAACGCCTAACGGTATTTCCCAGAATGGAACGCTGAGGTTCCATGCCTACCTAAGGTACTATGCATACCTAGGCATCTTATCTCCGTTCGGAGCACCTTACTCAGTAGGTAAGTAATTACGCAAGTGCCTACCTTGGGCAAAGTAAGGAGTACTTAGGCTGGTCCCTAAGTAGGTACCTACCTTGGTTAAGGCGAAGAGGCCAGGTAGCTTTGTCTGGGTGAGCATCTGAGGCGGACGCCCAAGGTCAATACCTACCTACCTAGGTAGGTGCCTACATAGGTACTATTGTGCATGCACTATTAGAAGTACAGTACCGGGTGCCTAGGTAGTCAGGTACAGGTAAGCACCAGCTAGCGCACCTTATGGCCATTTTTCTCTGGCTCGGTACCTCTACCAAGAGATTCCCGTGCGATGATACATGATGCAACTTTGAGAATGGGGTTTGTACTTACCTATCTACCTTCATGGTAGTGCGTTCTCTAAGTATCTAGTGTAGCATCTACGTACCTACCTGGTGTACTGAGCACCTCGCTGCAGTAACATTGACTCGCCAAGGATAGGTAGGAGTGGCGGCCCAAAAGTCGTTGGACATGTCCAGATACCTCCTCATCGTCACATTGTGCGTTGTCGCCAGTTGGTGCGCAACTGCACGTGAGTAAACTACTACGCGGGGCTTCTTTTCCTGTTACGAGGAGTCTTGATCAATCTCATGGGCCTTGAGGGAAGTCCGAAGAAGGTCGGTCAGTATCGTTGTGAGACTGCAATTGGCTGTCTGCTTGCACTCGATGACATGAACGAAGGTGTCAGTACCTTAGGCCATCAATGATGGGCTTCGATGCCTATACTTCTGGTCACGCTCCTTGGGTGATAGTCCCTCTCCTGAGCCCAAGGCCAACCTTGTAAGTGACAACTCATCGGCGGCTCAACTCTTCGCGATTCCGGTTGGTGAATCGACTGGACCTTCTGGAACGTACCTCGTGCCGCAGCATCTGGACCTGGTCTCGCCCTCGCCCTTCTCACATCCCATACCCAAGAACAAGCAGTCGTCGTCCTGCATCATCGTCCCCCAAGTTTGGAAACCTGCCTCAGGTCATGTCCAGCAGCGAATTGGGACGCCATCCGGCTCCCTGAAGCCTCCAGACACCGCCCAGTAATACTGCCCTCGACCCCTCATCGATACCTTACAGCACTTCGTTCCGCATCGCCGTCGATACCTGATCATGTCGTTTGCTTTCTCTAACTGTCGAGTTTCCACGAGTTACGACTTAAGCCGTGCCAATGGTCGGTCCTCTCTCTCGACGTGCCACGAGACCTGCTTTATTGCCGCTGGTGCGCCATATTTGGACACAACTTTGGACACAATTAGCCATGGCCAAAAAAGGAACCCAACCGTTTTCGTGACTGCATGAGCAGTCCCCTTGTGACAATCAGGCACATCGTAGCTTCACCATTCTGGTCGGATGCCCCCAAGCAAGTCTATCCACGCCGAAGAACCCTTCGTCCGTACGACCAGCTCGCCATCCCGTCCTAGCTCTTCTTCGGCCCAACTCTCAACGCCACCAAACTGGTCAGTATACCATGTCTGTGTGTGCTGTCTTTGCCAGTCAGAACCTGCATCTGTGATGCCATCCCGAAGCCCTCCTCACGCCTTCATCCCTTTCCGAACAACCCCCGACCTGTACTAAACCACACCGTCGACCAACTCTTCCCGACAAGATTGGCTCATGCAGCTAGTCGGGCAAATTCAGGCACAAAACCACAAGAGCCAATCACGTTGCACCCTTCCGACCCCGTCCCGCTCGCTTGTCAAATGGATCCCCTGCCATCCGCTCTCTTCACTGTCGGCAAGCCCATTGACCTGCATCACCGCCTCAACACCGCTCCTGGCGCCGTCTTTAACATCTGACCCCTCCCGTGCCGTCCCGAAACCGCAATCGACAGTCTTCTGTTTCCGTCATTATGGAACCTTGGACACATATGGCACGCATTGTTCGTCAATAAGCCCCTCAACTCGGAAAGAAAATGCATGGTTCTTGTTGGAAGCCGTCTGTTTCTAGGTTATGTCGGTCATCGTACCTTCACGCCTCCTGGCGTCCACCGCTTCATACACCCTCGGACACAACAGCCCGAGCCCCACGCCTTATCGATCCTGCAATCATCTGGACTGCCCACAAGACTAGACGCACATGACCACTACGTACAGCCAAGCCCGACAGAACCGGGCCACCGCCGTGCTCACCGCCCGACGCGTGTCCCCGTTCATCTCCGACAAGACCCGTCTCGACCGAAACTCCCTCACTGGTCCTCCGCCTCGGCTGCCGCGCCTACTGGTCTCTTGTGGTGGTTCCTGGTCATGTTCTCCTTCATACCGACGAGACCGTACATGAACGAGTACACTGCGCGATCGGTTAGCATCAGTCCAGCCAACGCCATGGGACAAAAGGGGAGACCCCACTAATAGGGGCAAGGGCGACGAATCCAATCGAAGATGCCACCACTGCCTCACGCGATCCGATGAGCTTCTCGTCGAGCCAGTAGAAAGCATCGGCGCCCGTCTCAATTTTGCCGATGGCTGCCCAACCGAGGTACAGTCCAGCGCAGAAAGTAACGCCCAAGATATGGGCGCCAACAGCCTGCGAAGATAAGTCTTGTCAGCGGAAGTTCTGTCGCGCGTGAACAGGCAACCACTTACCACAGGGCGCTTGATGCTGTTGAGCCAGAAAATCTCGACTAGAGTGACAGCCGTGGAAGCAACAAACAGGTTGATAATGACAAAGGCCTTGAACCAACCCTCGCCAAAGATCTCCGTGACTGGAACCGCTGTTGTCAGTCCCTGCCAATGACGATAGACCTCTGTGACTCACATGGTTCGTGCTTGTGAACGTCGTCAAGCCGGGTCATATCCATACCCAGGGCACTCTCGTACATGGACGAGACGGACGAACCACCAGACGGCTGGGGCTGAGCCGGCTCGCCACTGGTCTCGTCGTCGTGTGGCAACGTTACGAACAGGTAGATGACCGTGTTCATGAACGTGAAGACAGTCGTGACAGTGTAGAACAGGGTGAAGTAGAACTGCTTGCGAAGACTCTTCATGTCGGAATTCGAAGGCAGGGATGCCAATCTCAGAATCCAGTACTCCCAGCCGCGGCGAGTCTCGTCAATGCGCGGATGATAGAGATGGGTATAGGTCCAGCCCTGGACAGAAAGACTCGGTCAGTATGCCACCGCGACAAGTTGATTGGCCTCTCGCGGTGTGGTACATACCAGAACAGTCAGGTGGTAGGCCATGAGCATTGAGTAGGTGACGACGGAGAAATCGTAAATGACACGCCAATTGGAGTAAGGTGACTCCTCCCGTAGCTTGTAGTCGAGAACCATGGCGCCCACTGCAGTCAGGTAGGCAACCACACCGCCACGAATCCAGCAGACGACGTTCTGAGAGAGATGATGCCATGAGGAGTGGCACGCTCTGACAAACGCCGGCTACAAGACACGTGTCAGCTCGCCGACATCTAACAGACGGTGCAAACTCACATGATCCTGGAATTGGCCATAGGCAGCCGGTGTTGGCAGCCCGTCCTCGTAGTTGGCGGCCCGGTCATGGAGCAATGGGGTGGTAGCAGAAGCCATTGTGGTGATGTGCTGGAGCTGGTGAAAGTTACAAAAAGAGATGAAGTGTGAGAGTTCAATGCTGAAAAGGATGATGGCGCGTGCAAAGAATCCCAAGCACTTCGAAAGTAATGCAGCGAGTGATGATGTATGATGGATGACGACCAAGAAGACAAGTGGTTCGGAGAGATACTGGGTTTAAAAGTGCAATTGAACGACCAAGACGCGCGAGAATGCAGAAAGAGCAAGGTAGCCTGACTGACGTAGGATGCCGTTATGTTCCAAAGTTGGGAAGGAAGGCCACTTCAACATTGCGCCTACCACGTCAAGCTGGAGGTACAACATAAGGTACCGTCTCAGCGATCTGCGACTACCTACCTGCCTCCTCGCGATATCGCACATGGCCTTCCTCGATATAACCTGTAGCCCAGGTTACTTGCCACATGAAAGGAACAGGTACATGCCCATATCATCGTGGGTGTCATGTTGGGCGAAGAAAGTCCCAGGGTGTTACCTAATAATGCACACGTGTTAGACCTGCTCTTTACAAATCTATCTTTAAGCAGAGAGTATCAGAAGGACCGACTGGGAGTCTACTTTCTACAGAAAGATTCAGCTCTTCTTACCTTCTCCCGGTTCCTCCTTCTACCACAAAGTACCCAAAATAGAAATTGCATTTATATCGGTCTTGACATTCTCTATCAACGTACCATCAAATGCTCAAGAATATGGGTAGTCATTCACTTCAACGAAGCAGGGCCTACTTATCAAACATCTAGAGAAGAGAAATGGTTCAAGTGCAACCTGCAGCTGGCTACACTCTGCATTGACGTCTGGCTGAGTGCGGCTGAAAGGTTTTCGGGGAGCCTCAAATGCAAAACACGAAGGTGCTCAATGACGAACCTCGTGCTGGACAATGCCTTTCGTGCTGAGTCGGTCACATGATTCTTCGGTTGCAAGCCGGATAAAGTGAGACTTGATCCTGCATTCTCAGTTCATTAGTGTACCTGCGAGACAAAAATTGTAATGACTGAGAGACTGTCGCTGGGAAGGCTTCGCAATCGGTGTCGATCGGTGGCGTTTCTCTCGGCATTTGATGCAGTTTGACGATGCAAAATAAGAAGTGGTCAGTGCTCACTACGTGTACTTGTAGAACCCAGTGGGGCTGAAGTGGCCGTGGGGATGAGATAAGATAAATAAAGTACGTACCGAAGCTTTCCAACCGTGGCCTGTGCTTGTGCTGGTCTCGGTTCGCAGCTCTGAAGCGCATCGCTGGCCAGAACGCCAACTTCGATATCCCAACCGACATCTGACCTCATAATACCACAACAGTCGCCCGCCAGAACAATGCTCTCAAGTCTCGGTAATCCGCGCCAGGCGGCGTCACAGCTGCTAAACTTTGCGCTGATCCTGTCAACTGCGTTCATGGTGCGTACCTGCGGCGAGATTCTGTCGGCGAAACTAACAGCAGGCGCGTAGATGTGGAAAGGTCTCTCCGTCGCCAGCGATTCCCCCTCGCCCATCGTCGTCGTGCTCTCGGGCTCCATGGAGCCAGCTTTCCAGCGTGGAGAGTTCGTAGTGCGCCCCGAACCTCAGCTTGCTCGTGACTGATCGAAGACAGCCTCTTATTCCTGTGGAATCGAAACCTCATTCATGAGACGGACGTCGGCGAGATTGTGGTATACGAGGTTCGAGGGAAGAACATTCCCGTGAGTAAAAGGCGACAGGGGACTGTGTAGATGCTTATTCTTGACAGATTGTCCACCGTATCATTCAAAAATTTGGAGTCGGGTACGTTGGCGTGCTTTCACACCCTCTTGCTTGGTCTCCTGCTTACCCATGTCGACCCAGACCCGAAGCGAAGCTCCTCACGAAGGGAGACAACAACCTGAGCCCCGACCAGGAGCTGTACGTCTCACGAAATATACCAAGTCGAATGATTTCGGTCGCCACTGACACCACGATCTAGGTATGCTCAGGGTCAAGACTTTCTCGTTCGGAAAGATATTATTGGTACAGTTGTCGGCTACATACCATTCGTGGGGTATGTCACCATTCTACTCTCCGAACATCCATGGTTGAAGACAGTTATGCTGGGAATCATGGGACTGGTCGTGGTTCTCCAGAGGGAATAAGCTCGATCGCAGACGAACACCCGCAATCCAGCGATTTGGTGCGGCTTGGGGCGTTCATGAGGGTGGCCAATAACCTCGATGCTGAATACCCCAACAACTGGCTAGAAACAACAAAGAGCAATATAACCCTGGGTGTCCCTCGCGGACCACAAGCTGGTGCATTTCCCGGATGTCAGACCAAAGCACGTCGTATGGGCGTTGTCTTTCGGGGAGGACGACAAGATGCAGGAGTCGTGCGCTCGGGAGATTTGGCCTTGTGTATGACGGGCTATCAGATGCAAAACTAGGGTATGAGCTGGCTTCTTCTTCGCCTTTACACGCAAAGACGACCGTCCGCATCAGCGCCTGCTGACTTGGTGTTCGAGAAGACATTTCCCATTTGTCGACCACGTACAATCAAAACCAACACTTGCTTGTCTCAACTTTGGATGGGCCATGCCACCTTGGCCCACCTTCGCGAGCGGTCGCCCTCGCATGGGACTTTCGTGTCGCAAATGCTGGAGTTCCTTTAGGCAGCCAACGGCACCGTCGCAGGGTCTTTGGTGAAGGCCCCATACGAGCTGTCGATTGAACCCAATGACACGACCTTGATGTACTCCACCGGGCCGTATTCATCAGGGGTTGAGCCCGATTGGGAAATAGCTTGTTCGTAAATCAATCCTCTGCTGTCCATGCAAGTGACTTTTGTTGGTTGCGAAATACCTGGAGCGGCACAGTCGTGCGATAAGATGAGAATAAAATCTTGCATGCCAAAGTAGCTCTTGCCCGCCCCCCTCTCTCTTTTTTTGCGCTTTTGCGCCATGTCATCGTCAATCTTCCTCGTCACTCATTACATGCTTACCACCCATCACTCTCCTTAGGCTCAGTTCCTTGGACCTGCCCGGGCATCACGTACCTGTCCCAGCTATTTGGACGCAGTCAGTCATTCATCATGTCCTCAAATGCCGCAGGCCGCCACTCGCAATTTGCATCAGAAGGCTTTCGGCCCTATGAGCATTACGATAGTGAGCGCCAGGTTCCTTACAATCGCCCTTGGCACCTTAGCAAAGTTGCTATTCGCGGGTTTGACGTCGCCTTTTGCTTCATCGTGATTGGAATATCTGTCTATGTCTCGTTCTGGACCTGGGATGGCATCATCATCCTCATTAGCAGTGGCCCTCCGGTAAGAAAGTGTCGTGCCACTTGAAGGTACCGAGGTGGCCTTGACAGCTGACATGGACATACATAGGCTGTAGTTGCCCTTATCTGGGACATCGCCGAACTTGTAACCATCTGCGCGAGAGGCGGAAGGCGAGGAATACATCCAGGGGCTCAGGTAGGAGTGCATTTGGTGCTCTGGCTCGCATTTGCAGCAGCAGCAGGCGTTGAGAGCATCACGATTTGCGTCCGCGACGGCTATGACAGCTACACAAGTTATTCGGGTTCTCGCGTTGCTTTCGTCAACAGAATCATTGCAATGCAGAACACTGTCCTTGCACTTACTTCCCTCCTTCTGTAAGCCTTGCAGCCTTGCCCAGCCAAAGTTTTACAGCTTGCTCATGTCATTTTCCCAGGATCGGCCACTTCATCATCTTTGTCCGGGCTTGCATGGAGACGAGCCAGCGAAACAAGCGGCCTCCCATCCTTATGGTACCAGTCAGCGTACCCGGCCCGATGTCAGAAGAATCATACGCGCCTTACCCGCACCCGCCTCAGCACGCATACATGTCGCCTCAAGCAGAGAAAGGTCACATGTCGGGAGCTCAGCCTCCCAGCATGGGCTCATACACACCTCCCGGAGCTGATGGGACCTACTACGGACCTGGTCAAGCACGCTGATGGGCAATTTCTGGTATATATATAGTCTCGAGAAACTGAGAACTGGATGTGACACCACCCTTCCAATGGTGGTGACATGCTCCAAAAATAGTACACTATCCTGAATTGTGCGCGGAAAGGACCTCATCACCCATAAGAAGGAAAGCGTATATTAGATTCTCGCAACGCAAGTCCCGTATGGCAGCTTACGAGCATGGATGGAGACAATCTACAATGCCGACGGAGATGCCATTTCTTAACTCTACCCTAGTGTGGTTGTGCTTGTGCGGGCGATGACTCTCTTATGTAGCCAGGCAAGACGTCCAAGCTGCTGCATGAAGATTTAGCTGGACCACTGCACATCAAAGTCCTCGAACTGAACCTCAAGCTCTCCTGTGGCATCCTTCGCAGGCCGGGCTACCAAAGCACCGACGGTAACGTTCCAGTCTTTGCCCGTGTGGTCGTCGTCGCCGTAGACCCAACAGATCTCACGCAGGGCCTCCTTGGTGCCATCCTGCTTGACGTAATAAACCCACAAGCCAACGCCGTGGACATCGTAGCTCTTTTCGATGGACACGGTAACAGCCTTGGTCTCTTCGAGCGCGGAGAGAGGAGTTATGCTCCAGTCTGCCCAGCGCTCGCAAGAAACGGTGCTGAGTTGCGGGATGGAGTTGTAGTACTCCACGCCGGTTTTGATCCACCGCCTCTCGCGGGTCCCGGAGATGGAGTCAAATGTCAAAATGAGACCAGCTTGGTCATACTGCTCCGACCAATCCGCCGAGAAAGTGACCTTCGCCGACTTGAAGTCGCTCAGGGGCTTAGGTGGGAGAGCGTGGATCGGTGCTGCTATTGTTAGAGCAAGTCCGGCACTTTTAGTACGTGTTTCTCACCATTGTAAACATTGCTGGAGGGTGGCTTTTTCCACACATCGGTGTCGGGCCCGGCAGAGAGGGAGAAGCTGTCGTTTGACATGGTTCGAGGTAGACGTTCAATAGTGGTGTCGCGCTGGCAACGTTTTTGTGACTTTGTCGATCTTTATCTTGATGTTTCTGGACGTCTTTTGGTAGTCATGAAGGTAAAGATCGAGCGGGCAAGCTGAGGAGAATGTATCTTTATATAGACAGTGAGTGTCAGCAGGCTGTGGTCTTCGTCGAACGGATAATGGATTGGTGTGATCGTATTCGCCCCGCAGCTGTGATCCGATGCCCATCTACACCGTAAAGTAACCAACAGGTGTTCTTAGCCTGGACACAGTGCGCTGTACAGACAATAGTTGGCTTGCTGAGCCGTAACCCCGCTTGCGATTGACCATGCGAATTACGAAAGGGAGTGTGGAGGGCTGACATGGTTTATTGGGCATTGCATGCTACTCGGCTGCATCATGGAAGTTTTGTTGTCCTGGCGAGATCAGGCTTTGAGGTTGGCTCGGCTTCGAACCTACACTAAATACAACTTAACACGACTACGTAGTTACGCGGGGTTGGCCAGCGAATCTCATGTTAGAGGAAAATGAAACCAGATCTGGTGGGCAGCTCCTGATAACACCCAATCACGTCTATCACGCTGTTTGCTTGCACAAGGTAAGCTGGCCCAACTTGTAGGTGTGATTGTCCGCATGGCGGGGCAACGCGGCGCGGTGCATGTTAAGAAGACCCGGCCAAGAACGACGAGGCGAAAGCGGAGTATCCCACTGCGTAGATCTAACTGATTAAGGAGAATGATACAGCTGTCAGAAAATCAGCGCCAGAGCCAAAAGAGACATAGAGACAACCTGTGCAATTGTAAGCAAGTACGCACAGTACAAAGGCACGAGTCTCTCAGAGCTTAGGTAATACAGCAGCCTATGGACAAGATTGAGAAAGGTGACCTCAACAAACGTTAGAGAAGAGTCAAGGGTAATGAAATGGGATCAACGTAATCAGTTTCCTGGTGCCATTGAAACCCATGTTGGTTGAGGGGTGAAAATGGGGAAAGGAGGAAGGGAAAACCCTCTACTGTGATAGCGACGACGGAGATCGAACAGGTGGCTTGCCTTTCATGTTTGCCTATTTTAGAAACTTTCGTGATGACTCAGCACCCGACAGTCTGCCGCTGCAAGTGGCGCCTTCTCCCTCTCGACCATCTCGTCCCCAACCCCACAAAATCCTCTTTCTCGACGACTTTGATCATCACACCAGTATCCTATCGCTATCGCTCACCAATTCCCCTTCCCAATTATCGTCGCCGTCGTACCTACTAAACCACTGCGCCTGCGAACGTGGCTGTTCGACAGCCTAGGCTTTACGTCCGTTACCGATTATAAGTCTGCTAGGAAATTGGCTTGCAATTTTTGCCTTACCAGTCGGCGAACGAACCTAAGAAAGGGCCAGTAGTTGTGTGCCTTCGTGGCCATGTCGTCCTTTCTTACCCCCACCAAGAAGTCGCAGAAGGCCGGCAGTGGCAAGCCGAAACCTTTCCAACCCCCGAACCGCATACGCGCCATTCGCGAACAGGCCGAACGCCAACAAGCCAGTGTTGCTGCCGCTGCAGCAAACGCCGCTGCACAGGCTCAGCTGAACCGCTCTCGCCCCCCAACGGTCGTTACCAAAGGCCCCCAGTGCCCGAACAAAGCATGCGTCAAGCCCAAAGTCGTCGATGGCATCTGCCAGACTTGTGGTCGCGTAGCCGACGACAGCGATATTGTGGCTGAGGTTCAGTTTGGCGAAACCTCCTCTGGTGCTGCCATGATCCAGGGTAGTTACATCGCCGCCGACCAAGCCGGTGTTCGAACCATGGGCCCCGCATTCCGTCGTGTTGGAGGATCCGACGATCGAGAAAAGTCCATTCGTGAAGCCAAATCTCTCATGCAGGGCTACGCCCAGCAGCTGAACCTCGGCGAGAGCACTGTCAATACCGCCGTTCAAGTCTTCAAACTGGCCTCGCAGGCCAACTTCGTCCAGGGTCGGACGCTTGTCATGGTCGCTGCCGTTTGCCTTTACACAGCCTGCCGTACCGAACGGCCTTGCAAGATCATGCTTATCGACCTTGCCGACCTCACTCAAATCAACGTTTTTAAGCTTGGAAGGGCTTTCAAGGCACTGAACAGGGTCGTCTACGTCTTCGGCAACGGTGAAGCGCCCGTCTTCCCTGAGGATATCATTTACCGTTTCGCTTCCAAGCTCGAGTTCAAGCACATGACCAACCGCGTCGCCGAAGATGCTGTCCGTCTTGTTGCTCGAATGAAGCAGGACTGGATCGTCATGGGCCGAAGGCCATCTGGTATCTGTGGGGCCTGTCTTTTGATGGCCGCTAGAATGCACAACTTTCGTCGAACAGTCAGGGAAGTCGTCTACATTGTCAAGGTTACGACACATACCATTCAGGAGCGTCTGCAGGAATTCAACGTTACCGAGGCCAGCAAGATGACGGTGGAGGACTTCTTGGCCCACGACTTCGGCTCCGCCTCCCACGATCCACCCTCATTCTACAGAAACACCGAAGCCTGGCAGAAGAAGCAGGAAGAGCTGGGAAAGAAGCGCAGACGTGCTGCCAGCGACGAGGGCCACAATCCGCGGGCCTCACACCCGCCGTTGCCGCCACCCCCAGATCTGTCGACAGCCCCTACGATCGAGTACCGCCGAGATAAGGACGGCTACATCATCCCTCCGCTTCCGTCCAAAATTGCTCAAGACGAACCCGGACTACGGGACGCCAACAGCGCTAAGCATCTTGAGGGTCTGGCCGAAGAGTTTGGTGACTCGGGAGCGCAGGCCAAGGAAGCTCCTCAGCCCGATTCAAGTGCAAAGAAGGGTCGACAGGCGAAGCCGCAACTTCCGATCAACGAGGAGTGGGAAGAAGACGAGGCTGAAATGGAGGAGGAGATCTCAGAGATCATGAACGATCCCGAGACGTATGAACACGCCAAAGCTTTTAGCAACGCCGAACAGCGAGCTCGTATCCACTCCGTCTGGGCCCTTCAGCAGCAACCTGACAAGGCCGTTTCCATGGCACCAGAAGTGGGCGAGGACGAGTTTGCGGACGATCTTGAAGTGCTCAACTGCGTGCTGACTCCCGAAGAGGCCAAGATCAAGGAACTACTATGGGTAAACGAGAACAAGGACTGGCTGCGCCAATCTCAAGAGCGCATGTTTCGCAAAAAGATGGAGGAGGGCAAGAAGAAGCCCGACCGGAAGCGCAAGAAGAGGCCCCGCATCGGCGAGGGGCAGACCACGCCTGCAAGCACGCCAGGTGAAGCTGCAGTCAACGTCATGAAGGAGAGGGGCTTTTCGAAACGCATCAATTACGAGGCCATTCGCCAGATGTTCGACATGCCCGACCAAGGAGACCCGGGATCTCGACCCGAGAGTGAAGCTGCTGCAAGCCGGCCGACCAGTAAGGCGCCCAGCGTACTGGAGGATCCCGTCGCCGAAGGGGAAGACGACGAAGATCTCATCGGCGGTAGCGGAGATGAAATGGAGCACCAAGACGATGAATACGGCGGCGGAGACTACGATGACTCTCACATGTACGATGACGATACTCAGGGACTGGGGGAGGACGACGACGTTGAAGATGACGACGACGATTTTGGTCTCAACGATGAGGAGTGAGGAAGTAAAGCCGTGGCGATAGTTTGTGTCGTGATTAGATACCCCGAAGCTTTTTGTATTGAGTGCGCGAGGGCAACCAAAATAGACTTCCGCGAGTACTGCGAGTACCACAGCTAGACGCCAGAGCAGATGGACGACGGCGTCACTGATATTCCAACTCGAGTGTCATTGGCCTTGTTTGTTCCTTGCTTGTGTGTGTATTCTCAGTCAAACGCCACAAATAGAACAAAGACCGACAACCATACAACAAAAGAATCTGGGTATAAGCCGATGAACGTTGTACACAAATAGCCAACACGAAATCCAAACTCAAAACTCATCCTCGCCGGCCGCTTCCCACTTCTTCGTCACCAGCTTCCTTAATTTTTTGGGACTTCCGGCACTCGTTGCGCTTGCGGTGCTGTCGTTGCTAACGCGCAGCCGCTCCATTCTACGGCCGAGATTGTTGAGTCCGCCGCTTCCGCCGTCGGCTTTGCGGATACTGCCAAAGTCGTCACGCTCCCGCAGCGGTTTGCGCTTGGTTGGACTCCGTCCAGTCAGCTCGCGTTTGAGGATTTCGTTCTCACGGCGTAACCTTTCGTTCTCCTGCTCGAGGTCCTCGACCAGCAGATTCTCCTTGTCCTCGCTCACGTCATCATCTTCCGCCAAGGTGACTCCAAGGCCTTTCTCGAAAAGCTCCATCTTGCGGTCCCAGTGCTCTTCGCCCTTTTCTTGCTCTGCAGCGAGGCTCGCTTTCCAACGAGCCAACTCGAGCTCAAACCGGGCGTCGAACTCGGCCATACAGTCCTCACGCACCGTCTGCTCTAGATCCAAAAGACGATCCTCCATGCTGAACAGATGCGCTTCGGCAGTCACTCTCGCCTCGCGCTCGTTGTCAAGTTCGATGTGGAGAGAGGTTATCTCCTCCTGCATGCGTGCGATCTCGAGTGCTGCGTGTTCCATTATGACTCTGTCTCCACTGTCGGAGCCAGGAGAGAAATTGCGATGTCCCGAAGAGCCATGGTGGAAGAAGGCACGTCTTTGGTGATGGGGAGGTAGCTCGGGAGATGTAAGAGGGGGCGTTGTATGTGATGCTGGCGTGTCCGCGTGAATGGTCGAAGTGATGCTGGGGATGCGAGGAACCGTGACCTCTCTGGCCAATGCGCCGTATCTGAGAATCTGGGAAGTTGCATTTAGATCGCCATGCGCGTCTGCCGTAACAATCATGACACCTCGTTGTGGGTTGCGGCGAACGGCGACGCCTGAGGCAGACGATGCCGAAAAGGAGTTGGAGAACAAAAGCTCCGTCATCTTGCATTGGCGGAAGGGTATGACACTAGGCTAGAAACGGGAACGTTAGCTGGCTTGGAAAGAATGAGACCCAAGACTGTAGACTGACCTTGCTGCTGCTTCCTATGGTGCTCTGTGCTTGTAGACATTGACCCAAGTACATGAGACTCTCGTTGATCTTACCAGCCTCGGCGAGAGTGACGCCCTGGGTCTTCGCATCGCGAGCCCTCTCGCTTCCTGCGAGGTCGACGATGGTTAACGTGTTACCGCCCCAGAATCGATGATTGCCAACTCTGGACCGCTTTTTGACCTCCACACAGAAGAAGCCATGACTCCGGGATGAGACGCTGTTGCTACCTGTTCCAGCCACCTGGCGTTCTTGCAAGCCCGCTTCCAGCACCATGAGGGCTTCTCTGATGTTAGTGCAGGCAATCTTTTTCAAGCCTGCAACCACCTTTCTATCGGAAGACTGCTCCGTGGGCTTGAAGAGTAACGGCCGACGGCGGTACTCCTTGGTGGCGTTGGACTTGATCGGCGGGGTCAACAGGT
Source organism: Colletotrichum lindemuthianum (assembly GCA_001693025.2). Lineage (NCBI taxonomy): Eukaryota > Fungi > Ascomycota > Sordariomycetes > Glomerellales > Glomerellaceae > Colletotrichum > Colletotrichum lindemuthianum. Next base: position 132,883 of record MASP02000295.1, on the reverse strand, counting down.
CGTATATCTTGTCGTTGTAGACTTCGTACATGGAGAGGACAACGGCGTAGTCGGCGTTCGGGTCGGATGAGACGTTAACGGAGCTGATGTCGGGCGCCTGAGGAAGAGCGGATGGTCTCTGCAGATTTCGGCGGGGGGTCGGCGGGGGATACTGTTCGCCCTTGGTTGGAGTTTTAGCTATGCTCTTTGTCTGAGATGATGTGGTATTGGTCATGAAATGCTTCTGCGCATGTTGTGTGCGCTCAGAGGTCTCGCCTGGCTTAGGCCGTGCAGAATCAAGATGGCGCCGGCTTGCGGGACTACTGGGAGTTGAAAGTACCAGTCGCACACCATCAACATCCATGAATGACTGTTGCTGTTGCTGCTGTTTGCGCTGAAGCGTATCACGATGCAAAGAAATGGGGGGGGCGCAAGCGAAAGGGTTCCTTACAAACATTGGCGTTCCCGCCCTCGATCCTACACCGCGTGACGAGCCAAAATCTGTGAAGACAGTCTCGAGGAAAGAAGAAGCTGACATGATGGTTGATTCGGAAATGTCTGCGGCCTGTAAAGAAGCCTCAAGACTGGGCGAGTCGGACATGTTGGAGCCAATCGACCGGAAAACAACGTCGAGGGCCAGCTGGGTCATGCCCCGCTGTGTCTTGGAACCGAGGATCGTGTGAGACTGCAGCGGCATAGTCAGCGAGTTGTTTCGTCACCACTGAGGAGTAAAACATGCCTTTCCGGAGCCCGTGACGCCTAGAGTGGCAATTAAAGCATCGGTGCCGTGACCTCCGTGGGGAGCCAGGACACTTTGAACAAATGACGCGACCCCTGTTGAATGGAAAACGTCAAGTTGGCTGGCATCCTCCTCGAATACTTTGGTGAAAGCAAACTTTTCAGTCGAGCGTTTCCGGTCGTGTGGCGGATTGAGGGTGATATGCGTGGGACGTGAACCGTCGCTGGCTTGCTCTACACTCAGGAATCTGTCTGAAGATGTGTCTCCTGCTGCGGGGGGTCGTAGCCGAAGGTACACCTGAAATAGGTTGGTTGACGACTTCTGGTACGGGTTTGATGAGTCCATGGTCAAGCTTTGCGATGTTCTCTTGTGAAGCTGTGTTGTGTAATTGATGGGTCGAGCGCGCCCAGATTGATGTGTGTGTTCGTCAACACTGGATCCTTGTTGACAGTAGCGGCCGGGCAACTACGATTAGATAAACGTGAAGCCGCCTTAGGTTAGCGCCTTAGCTCCTGCACACGGCAACCTCCACAGTCCGTCCCTAATTGCTGAGTACCTTACCTGGCACTCCTTATTAATGTACGGTGTGGTAAGTAAGTATCGGGCGATAAGCGATAAGCGACCAGCGCAATGACAGTCCCATTTCGCGCTCCCCACTGAGAAAGGGTCCCGCCCGATTCAACGATCGGGTCAGGAAGAGGCGTTTGTTCTACCTACAAGCACGCAGTAGATACCTACAAGTACGGTTTAAGTGAGGCTGGGGGCAATTTGAGGCCGCGCTATGCCTCCCAATCTAATTTCGAAAATTCGGCTCTCGCAGGTCTCTTGTAGCGGGTTGCCCTCGGCAGCCAGATAGAGCGGCACTTTTCCTGACGCTGGCCTCAACACCCTGCAATTCGTGCTCGAGACAGAAAGCTTGGGCACAAAGTCAGTGTTGCAATATCCTTCATCCAATGCGCAGCATGCAAGATCAGCTGCGGAAGACAGCTCTGCGACACCCCTTTCCAAGTTCCACTGTAAGCTAATAAGCTCCAAAAGAATATTTGTCTGTCAAACTTTTAATTGCCGCTCGGAAGACGACAGATTACGCAGGCATCACCTGTGTTGACAGCCACCCCGTTTCCCGTCAGTGAGTCATAATAGTTGACAAGATGCCAGAACAATTTAGACCTGTAGCGTCCAAGGCTGATCCTAATGACTCCCGCATGAGTGGCTGGAATCGGGCGAAAGACCATTCTTTCTTCCCAGGGTTGATTGTGAACGTCGTCGGCTAGGACCGAGCATCCGAGGAACTGGCGCCCCACCTCACCTCACCTGAACGGGCATCGTCCCTTGCCCCTCATCCCCCGAGCGTTTGGGTAGACGAAGCCTATACATGGAGCAATGAGATCACCCAAGGGGAATTTCTTTCACTTGTGATCATCGTCTGACCCAGCACGTAAAGTAAAGTGACTTTTAAGATTGCTCTTAAATTGTAGGAAAGAAGCCGGAGCAGGAGGTCGTTGGACAAGAAAATCACCGTGTACATGTAGGCGCTGTTAGTACTTCGTCTTTTTGCTGTGGCACGAAAGGGTCTCTTTTCACGACTGCCCCTCATCAACTTGCCCCTCAATCGACAGCATTCCAGCAGAAACGCACTGGTGTCTGTGAGAAAATGCCCCTCAGTCTTGCTGTGTTTAGATGGAGACTTGGATGCTGGTGGGGCCATCTAGGTTCGCTGTATCCGTGGCTCGGTACGTACTTGTAAGGCACCTAAGCACCTACCTTAGGGTAGGTAGTACCTAAAATCGAACATAACTTACCTACTTGTACAACACGCACCTTTGATGAGAACCTATCTGATACTGCACGGCACGTAGTACCGGGTTCCGATGATTATCTCTATAAAGGCCAGAATGCGCCTGTGAGACTATAGGCTCAAAGGGATATACGCATAAGGTTGAGTTGGCGTGGGTTCACCAAGCTGCGCGTGTTGCTTTCCCCTCGCAATGACTCTGGCATGTCAGCACATGTATCCGTATGAGGTGCCTTACAGGTGATGGATGTGCCCACTAATTACCTTATGCCCACATGTACTACCTACGAGGACACAGTAGTGCATTCATTCGATACCAAACCTGACCCACGTCACCTCGGTTGTCGACGATGGAAATGACATACTCGACCAAAAAGGTTCCCAAGCCGTGCGCTATGCTTATATCTCGATCCTGAACTCTCCAGCTGGTGATGACTATGAGGTGTAAAACTTTCCGGGCTGTGTCCGTAATAGAGTGGGGTGAGGTGATACTACGTACAGACAGCGAGGAGGGGAATAGACAGGTGGGTTGATAAAGTCGGCACACAGGGTGTCTTGCAGGTATATCACTGGCACGACACAACTGGGGACACATTACAAGTAAGGTACGTAGGTAGTCTCCGTACGGCCACTGGCAACTGGATTGACTGGCGCTATTCATGTCCCGCCAGCATATAGTACTACTTTTTCAGCGCCTGCATCGCGGCATCCGGGGTGAGCAGTTGCAAAAAGGCGGTGACAGCGTACCCAAACCAGCTAGAGTCCACTGGCTACCCACTTTAAACGAGCCAGACAGCCAGGTGTATCCGTAGAGGCCTGGCGCACTAGTTAGCCTACCCCCACACTCGACCAAGCGCAAGGGGAAGAAAAAAAAAAGACCAGCCAGGACGCAAAGTTGGGAGGAAAAAAAAAAAAGTCGATTGACAGTGGAGACGTGAACCCGGGGAGTACATGGCTTGCAAAGGTACTTTCTGCCTGCCCACCGCAGGCACGGAGTACCTGTAACGTATAGCCAGCCCATGGATGGCTCGGGAGGCGCCATATTATTTTGGGAATCCCGTTTGTCTTTCTCCTCCGTCCGCTCTTCCCCCCTTCCCCCTCAACCACCAACCAAACCAAATCACCCCGGACCAGACAACGAAGTCGCCCTTCACCATTACCATTGGGAGAAACCATCAGAAAACCTTAACAAACTACGTCGAGAATCATGTCGTCCGCCTTCGCTGAGCTGTAAACGCCCACTGCGGAGGTGCCTGAACGAGGCGCCTCTGCAGTCCAGGAAGCCCATCGAGACATTCAATCCTTCTCTGTTTTCGACGATAGTTTTATCACAGTCTTTCACTGTCCAAAGCCCTCTGAGGGACGGCTCTGGCCCATTGACGGAAGTCTGCATCTGATTTCAACCGAATCATCCAATTTTTGCCCAATATTCATCGGGCTAGACGACGCGCTTCAGCGAAAAAGAATTATTTTCCCCCACCCCCTCGACCATACGCCACGAACCCCTCCGCTTCCTACATCGACAAGAGGTCCAGGACCGAAGAAACACCTTACCAACGACGACACATCCATAAGTCACTTGACAAGACGTCTCTTGCCAAAAAATAACGATCACCGACACCTCCGCTGCTAGACGAGGCACCACCCTATACCACGAGCTCGGGGTCCCATCCCCTGCACAGCGATATCATGTCCCGAAACATTCGTAACAAGACCTCTGCGGCCTCACGCAAAGCTGCCCAGCGTCGAAACTCTGTAACGTCTTCTTCGTCATTCGATCTTTCTGACGATGACGGCTACTCAGCCGTAGAAGACATCAGCGATTCTTCTGACGACGAGGAGGAGGATGTCGTTGCGGCCGAGGAGGAGCACATCATGCACGAGGTGCTGCCCCCCAGCATCCCGAGCTCTCCTCGGCCGCCCATTGTCCAGCAAGACGATGAGGAAGAAGACGAAGAAGATCAAGAAGAGGACAACGACGACGACGAGCAAGATGATGAAGATGACGCAGTCGATATTGAGGATGGCGCCAGCTGGGACGGCATCATGTCTGATGTCGAAGAAAGCGTCTCTTCTGACCACAACCACCAGCATCATCAGCCTGAACCTTCGGAGCGGCATGTTCGTTTTGACGTCCCTTGGAGTGATTCGGATTCTACCGAGTCCGAAGATGATCATGCCGATTTCTTTCCCGACATATTTATCGACCAGAACGCTCTTGATCCGGCATTTCGCCGCGAGATCGAGAAAGAATCTGAGAACGACGAGTCGGAGAACTCAAACTCGTATTGGGACTATGATGACGATTGTCACGGAGCGTACCAAATTGAAGACGCAGAATCGGATATCGAGGCTGTCGTCCAGGAACTGGGCGAGGACGATACCCCTATAGCTACCCCGCTGACTATGGGTACCCCTTTGACTACTGGTGACATGTTCGAAATGCCCACTTCGATCGCAGCTTTTGAGGACACCCAAGAGCTGGACGGCTACGAGAGTGAGTTTGTGCCTCGTGTTCTATCCCGTGAAAGCACGTGGTTGCTGACCCCAAAACCAGCTGACGGCGACACTACCGAGGAGGATGAGCCAGAGCCCGTTGTACGCCGTAAGACCAAGCGCCCTGAACCCGCCGAACAGTGGGATGACTCGGACACGGACTACCCTGTCAAAGGGGAGCGTGGACAGCCTCGCGTTGGCCGCTTCAATCTCGATAACTCCGAGAGAAAGCCTATCGCTGTCGTGAACCCCATCTCCAGAAAGATGATGATTTTCACGCCCCATCGCCGCCACCATCTTGATCTGTCTCCCGAGCAGTTCAACTTTCAATACCTGGCTCCCATCGACGAAAATCAGAATTCTCCCATGCTGAGCAGCTCGGCTCAGATTATGATGAGCGCAATGTTCCCGTCCAGTACCTTTGGGGACTACCTCAATACCCAGGCCATGGGTCCCGCTGAGGCTTTCTTCCCTTTCCAGTCTGAACCCAATACTGCCGACGAAAGCTCAGAGATTGAGTTCGAGGACGAGGATGAGATTGAACGAAGCCTTGATATCAACGACTTCATCGAGTTTGACGATGACCGGTCTTCGGATGGCGAAGATGAGAATCCATGGGAGGGCGATCCTGTGAACTCCCCTGTTCGTCCGCGCACCGCCTCGAGCGATGTGGACCTCCACTCTCACATCAATGCCAACAATGTCGGGGCTTTCCGTCGCGACCAGATCAACCAGCGATTGATTCTGAGCGATAAAGCTACACAAGACTCACTCGCTCTCAGCAGTCCCTACAACTACACTGCCCTTCGCGGCCTAAAGTCGGACCGTTTCGAAACGGCAGCCGTGCCTCTGACTCCGCTGCGTCGAAATAAGAAGCACATGCGCGACCTCAAGCGGAGTCCTTTGGAGTCAATGTCTCTAAAACGCAAGGCTTCAAGCGATGTGCCTGCGCCTCACAAGCGACAACGCAGCATCTCGGATGTCAACCTGTTGCGCATCTAGAGTGATGCGGCCATGTCTGACTGCCGACAACAATACGGTTGAGGATGGCGTGGCATGATTGCCCCTGCGTACGGAAAAGGGCACTTGTCATCCCTGGCCTCAAACATTCTACCCCCTGTCTGCTCCTTTACGTTTTCTATGTCTTATCCTACAAAAGCGACCCGTCTGGATGGAAAGCCCAGCGTTTGTCATGGACCACGCCGGCAGGACGCTCCAAACGTCGAACAGTCCATGAGCGGATGAAACTCCGTCACAATTTCTGTACAGATATCCAGCGCTCAACGACGTTCATGTTTCCTATAGTTGTCAATAAAAAATATGACTATCAAATTTCGTGTCTTTCACCTTGGGCATGACAATCTCCCAAACTCTCTCTGCTACTGCTCCATCACAGCGCCGCAAGTTATCTTTTGTTGCCGTTGCTATGCCACCACGTGCTGACTCCAATGTTCGCAGATGCCGCTTCAGATCAAATGATCACATCAGCCGTACGTGTCGATGGCATCGTCAAATGATGTCTCTTATTTGGTCGCCCAAATACTTGGCCGCCGCATCCAGTGCCTCATGGACCTTTGCGACTGCAGCCGCGCTGGACCTGTCCGTGGCGCTATTTTCTTGCTCAATAGGGGAGAACATTGCTCAGCAGTAGCCTGTCACACTTTTAGGTTCGCGTCAACGACGCTGTTGAGGGTCGTTTCAACCAGCAAGCTTTAGCGGTGTCTGTGCCACAATAATAGCCTCGATGGCGTTGAGTGTCATCAGCTACCTACCTTGGTGGCCTTGCTGAATTCGAGGAGGACCTTGGCCGAGTCGTTGACGACTCATCCCATGACGCCAGCCTTTTGCCCGATATAGTGTTTACCGTAGTAGTGTCATCAGCCAGGACGCAGCCAATGAGGAAAGCAAGAAAAGAGATATTAAGAAGCATACTGAAGGGGCGAGGATGAATCGTGCAAGATGCTTTGTTCAAGCTATTTTTGATAGTTGCCGACAATCCGACATGTCCAGGAGATTGTCAGGCCTTTTGTATGTTGTTATAGGTGCAATGGAAGCCAACTTCTTCTAATTTCACGTCGGCCGTCGTGTAAGTCCATCTTCGGCTTCTCCTATCAGCTCGGGTACATGCTCGACAGCTTGCCGTCGATGCTAACCTACCCATAATCGCCAGTCAGAAGGAGCGGCCCGAATGCAATTTGAGCGAACTATGAGGTAAAATCGGGTCGCTCGTGGCTGGACAATCCGGCTTCACATGCCTTCGTCTGAGGGATCACGGGAAAAAGATGATGTACTCTGTTGTCGCAACACGTGCTGCTGACGGGCGATTTGTATACTCGCAAGCCGAGGAGAGGCAGGGGTCCTACCCCGGATTATGTCCATCGGTTTTTGGAACACCTTGCCGATTACACCTCATGCAAGGTGTCCGTCGGTGCTACTGCGGCAACGTGACTGAGGTGTGCGCAATCTGCTCATCGGCCGGAGGGAAACCGCCCCCGCAGCGTGAGGGGATCTTTCGTCCAAGGCGGCGTTCTTGTTCAGACGTCCAAATGGGACGGCGCACAGTTTACTTTTTTAATGCCGGTCGGTCCAGTGGTTCCTCCGAGCTTCCACGTTCGACGGCCCCGGGAACGACTTCAGATGACATGGCGTCTGATGAACCGCTTGAGAAACTGTTACCGAACCCTTGTTCATCGATCGGTTTTGCGATCTGTTCAGCTGAACTGAGAAAGCCCCCGAAACTTTGTTTTGGCCACATCCATGTTCAGGTCACATTAGTTGCTTCCGGGACGTATTGCTTGATAATCTGTCGACAAAGCAAACCTACGGGCTTCGTTAGAGGCTGCCTTTTGATTTGTTATATACTGGGTATAAGAGTGGTATATCTGAGAGACCGGCAACAAACTCACCCTTTTGGCATGGGGGCAATACGATGTCAAAAATAAGGCCCAGGTAGTCGTGCGCATGTATGCATATCGGAGATCGACTTGACCATGCCGGGAAATGCACGGTTGGCCTGATTCTGCTATGTATTCAACTCCCATAACGACTAGGTTATATGTAAAATAGCAACAGATAGACTAGGGGATCTTGAATTCATATTGCATGGCTTCATTAGGGTTAGATACTCGACACTACTTCCGCAATATATTGACGATAATGTGTTTCCGTGGCTAAACCTGCCGGATGAGTTTCGTGGGACCTGTCAAGCTTCTTCGAACAGGCATCAAAATGTAACATGGTTTTCATGCGGTACTTAATCCTCAAAAGTAAGAAATCTACTTCGACAGTAACAAAGTCGCGTTTGTGCAATCATTCTTTCGAATGTGTCTGATCATCCATTTGCAGAGTGACAATAGGTGGATTACAGCAAAACCACACAGCTGGAGACTCTGTGTTGATAGAGCATTTTGTAAAATGCTTGCTTCTAACCCAAAGTATGATATTAACTGTGAGTCTCAAGAAGTGGGTACTTTCTGTGCGATGAGTGATGATTCAATCATTGGAAGCATGAGACTTGAAGTGATCACAGCGTGACAGAGGCAGAAGTAGCTGTTTGCGCGTCGCCAGGGCGGCGATTCATTCTCGATGGCACAGCTCAGGTGGGGTATCTGGAAAGAGATCTCTTCTTATGTTTGTGAGTTGAGAGAAGAAGCTTTTGGCGTTTGTGTTAAAGAAAGGTGTCCTTGCCGCGGCGCCGCTGTTAAGCCTCTGTTACTGATGGATAGAAGTAGCGAGGTGTGTCATTTCCAATACAGACGCAGGAACTGATATACCCCTGATAATATTCGAATTCCCAATGGGAAAAATGGTCCACATTATGTTCCAGTACATGTCATCGGACAAGAGATATCTAACTGTTGATTTAGCGTGAAACAACACCTGATTCTCAGAGCTGTTGCATCAATTTTCAAGTAGTTTCGTATTTGAGAAGGTATTACAGTCGGCAGAATATCGAAAGCTTCGTGAAAAACCATTTGCAACGGCTGAAATCCACCCTGCTTGTTAGTCAGACAGTAATGAGGATAAATCAGTCGAAGAAAACTCACCCGTCTCTGGCTGGGAATTCAACCTGCGACTCCACGCAAGGCCTTGAAACGCAATCACCACCATGACACTACCGAGCCAATGTACTACGTGTCTAGAGCTATGCGTTGATAGCGAGACTCGGTACACTGTTATGGCTCGAGGTAAAACATCAAGGGCACTGGGCAGGGAAGACGAGACCTTTCCCCGCTCAACTCTGAAGAAAAAGTCCGTTAGTACACATGAAGCACAGGGAACCGTGTCGTGTCTTCTTGAACGTCATTATTTTGGTTTCGAGGGCAAAGCTAGCATGAGCACTATTATCCATGTCACATTAACCCTCCTCAGCATCCATGTTGTCGTGACGCCTTTTGGGGCCTTTCATTCCTCCTTTGAACGAAGAGCCCTTCTTGCCACCCTTTGCTTCCATCAAGTTCTTCATCTCCATTCTTGCATGTCTCTGTGCCTCCTCGACTCGGTTTTGGAAAACCATGACCTCGTCTTTTTGCGTGGGGTATTCGATGAGTTTCTTGCCGAGAGCTGCTTCAATACGAAGGTAGATCTCGAGGTCGTATTGCGTGACAAGGCTGAGGGCAACACCAGATTTTCCAGCGCGGGCTGTGCGACCGACACGATGGACATAGGTCTTGCTGTCCTGAGGCAGATCGTGATTAAGTACAACATCGACCTTGGGAATATCCAGACCACGGGCGGCCACATCCGTTGCCACAAGGATGTCGCGAGATCCCGTGCGGAATTTGTTGAGAGCCCCCAAACGCGCAGTCTGGTTAAGCTGCCCGTGGAGTGGAATTGCACCAAAGCCCAAGGTCCGGAGCAAGATAGCCAGTCTCTGCGTTTCGGCAACTGTGCGAGTGAATATAACAATCTTCTGCCCGGCAAATTCGTTGACAAGGTAAATGAGGTAGGTATCCTTCGCCACATGAGGCACGAAAAGGTAGTGCTGGAGAAGAGTCGACACCGTCTGGTACTTGTTGGAGCTGACACTGACACGGACCGGATCACGCAAACTAGCGCGCTGGAGACTCTCGATCTTGGAGCTCATGGTGGCGGAGAAGAGAAAGGTACGGCGCTCGCGGGGGATGAACTTGAGAATCTTGTCGATACTTGGTCCGAAGTCCATATCCAATAGTCTGTCGGCCTCGTCCATGACCAGGTACTTGAGCGAACGAAGGGAGAATCCCTTGGCTGTTGTAGAACTAGTCAGCAATCAACTTTGCAGACAAAGAGCCAACAGGGGGGTAACTACTCTTCTCGAGATGGTCAACGAGACGTCCAGGGGTGGCCACAATAATATGGGGCTTCTTTCCCAGCGCAATAGACTGCGCAACCATATCCAGACCACCGACAATGACGGCACATCTCAGATTGATCAGAGACCCCAGGGCCTCGAATGCCTGGGCGATCTGGGCGGCCAGCTCGCGGGTCGGGGCGAGGACCAAACCGAAGAAGGCCTGAGGTTTCTCGAGCAGAGCTTGGAGGATAGGAAGGGCAAAGGCAGCAGTCTTTCCTGATCCGGTCTCGGCGAGACCAATAATATCGCGGTTTTCGAGGGCATGGGGGACGGATTTGGCTTGAATTGGTGTCGGGTGCTTGTAACCGAGTGCAGTGCAGGCTTCGCAAAGCGAGTCAACGATACCCTGATCGAGCAATTAGCAGGTGCTCGGGTGGAACTGACAGATTTTCAACCTGGCCGTACCAAGTCCTTGAATGACTTTTGGATCTCTTCTGCGCCGTCGGCAGTCGCTTCTGGCTCCCGTTCAATCTGGGTGTCGGATGCGAGCTCGGAAGCAGAGGTAGAGTCAGATTCGGCGGGTGATGGCGCTCGCTGTTCTTTGCGGGGGACTTTCGACGAAGAGCCGCCATGCGACGTCTTCTGGCGCTTGGATGCTGGCATCTTTGGTGTAATTGCTCCTCGATGCTTGTCGTTGCAGAGAGGCCTCTAAATTTTCTTCCCCAGTAGGCAGCCGCGATGATGCTAATGGTAAGGTGACCGGGTATCTTGATAAAGTGCATCGGACATACTTTTGAGTGGGACCCTGCCTCTTATCGGCACGTGAAAGCCTGTGGGTTCTTATCGCCCCGCCAAAATTTGGAAATTTCCATTCCATCTCCTGGCGAATGCGCCCGGGTCTAGATTTTCGCAGCTTGCGCCAGGACGTCGGAACTGTTCGGTGTCGATTTTACCCCCCAAACACTACCACATTCTCACAATGGCGAAGCACGTACGTATAGGCATTGTCGTTGAACACTGAAGGTCTAATCAAAGCTAATTTGAATTTAACAGAGAGTTAAGAAGCGGACGCACGTCGGCGCTAATAACCCGTCTAGGGTCGCCGAAAACAATGCTGCGAAGGATCCCAAGAGCATGGTGATTCGGATTGGGGCTGGCGAGGTCGGATCCAGTGTCAGTCAGCTCGCCGCCGATGTGCGAAAGGTTATGGAACCTGGCACTGCTACCCGCTTGAGAGAGCGCCGTGCCAACCGCCTCAAGGACTACGTCGTCATGACCGGTCCTCTGGGCGTAACCCACCTTCTTCTGTTCAGTCGATCCGAGAGTGGCAACACAAACTTGCGCATAGCCCTCACCCCCCGAGGCCCGACGATGAACTTCCGTGTCGAGAAATACTCCCTTTGCAAGGACGTACAAAAGGCCCAGAGACGCCCCAAAGGCAGTGCAAAGGAGCAGCTCGCCCCGCCTCTGCTGGTTATGAACAACTTTCATTCTCCCGATTCGGACGCGAAGTCCAAGGTCCCGAAGCACCTCGAATCCCTTGCCACCTCCGTTTTTCAGTCTCTCTTCCCCCCAATCAACCCGACAACGACGCCTCTCAAGAGTATCAAACGCATATTGCTGTTGAACCGCGAACAAGATCCCGAGAACGAGGGCTCTTTTATTCTTAACTTCAGGCACTACGCCATCACGACACGTGCCACCGGCATTTCGAAACCGCTTCGAAGACTTGAGAGGGCGGAGAAACTGCTAGCCTCCAAGACCAACAAGAAGGGTGGGGTACCGAACTTGGGCAAGCTGGAGGATATTGCCGACTTCATGATTGGAGGTGAAAACGGTGATGGCTACATGACGGATGCCACCAGTGGCAGCGAGATGGACACCGACGCCGAGATCGAAGTGCTCGAGCCCTCTACCAAGAAGCTCAAGCAGCGAGCTGCGCCGGTCGAGGAAGAGGCTGCGGATGATGCCGACAATGTCGAGAGACGCGCTGTCAAGCTGGTAGAGCTGGGACCGCGCATGCGTCTGCGTTTGACGAAGGTCGAAGAGGGCCTATGCTCTGGCAAGGTTATGTGGCACGAGTATGTGCACAAGAGCAAGGAAGAGATCAAGGAGCTCGAGAAGCGGTGGGAGAAGAGGCACCAAGAAAAAGAAGCCAGGAAGAGGCAGCAAAAGGAGAACGTCGAGAAAAAGAGGAAGGCCAAAGCCCAGGAAGACAATCCAGGAGGAGAAGAAAGCGATGTCGACATGGACTATGACGATGAATTCGACAGTGAGGGATTAGAGGGAGATGCTGAATACAAGGTCAACGAGGCTGCTGGAGAATGGGAGGACGAGGAGGACGAGATCGCTGGAGATGACTGAGCCAAATATCCTAGCTCTGACAATATGGACAAACAATACCCAACTGGAGACGCAGATTGATGGATCTCCGCCTCGAGCCGTCTTAGCCCAGTGCCAGCTTGGCTACAGTAACAAAGTAGGCTGGGCGAGAACACTTACTGCGATGTCTCCCCCGCATACGAACACAAGAGACCTACCCGTCGGCTTGGCAGATACACATGGCCTTATCAACCGTGAAGACATGACACAGGTGGGCGGGTGGTCGTCGAGTAGAGCTCGTGCCTAGGTAGCTGTCAATCACCGGGTAATGGAAGCGACCCGGCCATTGGGTCTGACCTCTCCTCTCGGCCGGTCCCGTATTGACACCTTGAGCTCCGCGGCAAGGAGATCGCCAAGAAAAGGCCACAGATCGGGATGGGTCTTGACAACGTCATTGAGGCTCGACCCGGGCGAATCGTTATCTGCGGCGTTTGAATATTAACAATAGCCGTCATGCCCAAGTTCAAAGTCTGGATGAAAGTCGCTTAAATGGACCGAGTAGGACTTCGGCGATGCGGCCACGAGGACTATTCAATATGCTGCGAGCGCTCGATACCTGAGGTATGCTGCCCCTACACGCGCCATTGCGAGTCTCTCCAGGCAGCGACGGACAGTTGATGAGACGTCCTTCGAAGAAAATATAACAGTCATTGCGGTCGACTTGATGTCCAGCGCCCCATAGACCCTTGAAGTCGGCCAGAGGGTAATCGCTCGATAGATGAGCTGACTTTGGCAAATCGCACAAAGTTCATCCCTTGAGTTCCATGGTACACCCACCATCTTCGAGGTGCGAGTTCGACGATGAAAGGTCCATGGATGACGCAGGACCGAACCTTTGATGCAACTTTCAGTGCTTGAGTACTATGTACAGTGCTGCGTAAGTAGCAGAGTACCTACGCAGTAGGTAATTATAGTAGGCCTACGATGTTAAGATAGCCATGGACAGGTCACAGATTGTCCAGGGTTCCTGGGGAGACCCAAGTTGGTTAGCCGAAGAGTCAAACCGTATCTTGCAGCATTAGCTGATCCTTTCATCCCGCCAGTGTGCTGTACCTCTACTTCGGGATATAGTCCCAGCAGGCGCCAGGGATGAAGGGACCTTGAATTGGACGACATCCCATCCCCGCAGCCGACGCAGCCCACTCTTCGACCCGACATTGGTACGCCACGGAATAGACGGGATATGCTTCCGTCGCCCAACTACCATGACCCCTCTCATTGATGAAGCGATACCTACGTGGCGATTGCTTGGACACTTGAGGATACACGTCGTAGTTCGTCACGCTCTTGGCAGTCTCCGACCTTCATCTTTCATCGCTGCGCATTTTCGGCGAGTTCTACGGAGCCTAGGTTGATTGACATGCCCGACATCTCGGCGAAATACGGGCCAGAGGTCCAAAGGGTATCGGCAGACGCACCGATAGAGGACATCGTCGGGCTTCTCAAACGTGACGGTGGCGTCTTCGTCAAAGGATTGGTGCCAGTCGCCCAAGTTGATAAGGCCTTCGAGGAATGTCGTGAGCGTCTCGAAAATGACGTTGAGTGGAATGGGACTTTTTTCCCGAGTAAGCGCTATGTAATCCCATGCAGCCTACTTCCTCACGACTCACGACAAGATCACTCCATATTCCCGGCTAGGTGCGCTGACTCTACACCAGAAGAAACCCAACGGGCACCGGCCCTGCTCGCTCTCAGTCCAACGTATGCCGAGACTCAAATGATGAATGCAGTCTACCAGCAGGTATGCGAGCACTTCCTTACCACGCGCAGTTGGTTTTGGTGGGGAAACGAAAAGAAAGAGTCGGTTTCCAAGCCGTATGTACACTCGTGCGTGGCCATGAGAATCGGGCCGGGTGGAAAAGCGCAGCCCCTGCACCGAGACGACTACATCAGCCACAACTACCATCAAGAAATTGACAAGTGGGACGATGAACGAGACAAGAACCGAGAGACTGCCGTGGGCCTGTTCGTTGCGGGAAGCAGGATTACAAAGGAAAATGGGGGAACGCAGTTCATCCCTCGAAGCCACCTCTGGTACTTCTCCCTCCTGATGAAGACGCCTTGGGGGAGCATGCTGAAGGGGCCTTTCGTGCAATCGCTAATCGTTGTTTTAAATCTAGGGGTAGTGACAGAGAGCAACCGCCATCGGTCGATGAATGCATCTTCGCGGACATGGAGAAAGGCGATGCCTTCATAATGCTTGCCTCGGCGTTCCATGCGGGGGGGCACAACACCACAAAAGACGAGAAGCGCCTCATGTTCGCGACATTCTCGATCCGAGGATACCTGCGACAGGAAGAAAACCAATTCCTTGCCGTGCCCCAAGAGAAGGCGAGGACGTACCACGAGAGAATCCAGAGGTTCATGGGATATGAGCTCAGCGAACCCGCTTGTGGATGGGTCGAAGAAATGGACCCCATATTCGTCTTGCGTCCTGAGTTGAACAATGACAGGCGGCCGACGGATTTCTGATCGACTTGTGTCAAGAGCACAACGGAATTGTAGGTCTATTCAGGCTCTAAACCAATACAAAACACATCAAGATTGCGCTTGAACGAGTAACCTCGCCTTATTGACCGCGTAACCCACCGATATTTGGACAGAACACGTTACACTTGAACATGGCTTCAGATCCTGAGAAGGAGACATCAGCCAGACGCAAGCCAAAGTTATCTACGTGCTAGCAGTCTTGACTAATCACCGATCAAGCTTCTGAACTATTCTTAACTGGGCACCGAACAGAAGCAGGAATCTTGTAGTCGCTGAATCGCAAACCAGCAGAGCCAGAGCCATCCATGGCCCATGCGACGATACGGATTTACCCTCAATGTCTGGCTTCAGATGGCTTCGCAGTCAAAACGCAACGTGATCTCGGTTACTCCAGTCTCCAGCGGCTACAAGGAGCCGAATCCCAACAAAACCCTTGTTCGCGCTGTGACGGACAAGACCAACCGCCACTGGCCAGCGTCAGGCTTCAGCACTTTGGAATGCGGGGACGACGGAACTTGGAAGCTGCTGGCGCCAGGGTTAGACGGTCCTGCCGCCTGCGGATGTGGATGTGGCTGCGTGCCACGGTGCCAGCGTCAGCAGCTTCTTTAGTACGGATATGCTGCGGCTATTCGTACACATTAGCCATTAGCATTAGTCATAAATACACCAATGTCGTGCGTGTTACTACGTACTGCTAGGTAGGTAGTATGTCGTCGCCCTTTCCCGCATCGACCTCCCGTTTTACCCCAACTTTCTCCTCTCATAATCTCGCCTCATCTGTCTTGACTCTTACGTCGACGTCGATGGCTCCTCCGAGCGACAACCTGACTATGCCAACAAATATTCGAATGGCGAGAGGCTCCAAGGCTGTCAGAAAAGGTTAGTAGGGCTCTCATTTCGGTCTCGTTTCGGCCTCGCACCCTTGGTGTCGTACTTTTGGTGTCGTACCTAGGCGGCTGCAAAACGTCGACTGAGCCACATGTCCCCACGCTGGTCTCAAACTGCGTGCGAAATATTTCCTCTTTCTGCTATAATACCAACCACCTCTGACCTATATACGTCGTCCAGACCCGGCTTGTGGGACTTGTCGCAAGAAATGTCGTAAATGCGATCGAACGCGACCAGTGTGCACTCGCTGTCGGGACAAGGGGTTACACTGCGAAGGATACCCCCCTCGCTTTCAGTTTTGCGAGTCGACCCCCGGTTCCGCCTTTTCCTCCGCCTTCTCGCATGACGATGCGGAAGCAAAGAAAGCAGAGCCAGCTCATGTAGTGCCCACTCGGGAGACAGAGGCCGTGATTCAACATGGATACTGCTCGCCGCTCGTCCAGACTCCCGTCTCTACCGACCACCAACGCAGTGAGAGTCTGGAAACCCGTTTCCATCTGAGCAACTCACCGGCTGCAATACCAACTCCCCCTAATACCTCGCTTTCTTACCAGTCCCCGACTTCGATTGATGGGTATCATTTCGAAGCTGAATATCGGAATGATCAAAGCAACAGGTTGCTTGAGTATTGTGAGTTTTGTTATGACTGGTACAAGTCAGGAGAATGCATCTGACATTGAGTAGTCGAAACCATCCTGAGTCAACAGTTGACCATCACGATAGATGAAGTAGACAACCCCTTTCGACTATATGTTCTGCCCCTTGCCAGAGAACACTATGGCGTTTTGCAGGCCGTGCTCGGGCTAGCTGCATGCCATCTGAGCGTGTCAGACTCGGCGACTTATCGTCTAGACGTGGCCACGGCCATAGAATACCGACTGTCAGCTCTCAATGCCCTGAGCTCATGCCTTGCAAAATCGGAGAGATGCGGACTTACCACAACCGAAGAAGACGCCGTCCTGGCAATGATACTTTTGTCGGTGCTTCACGATGTAACTTCACCCATTACCGCTCATCACCCAAGGTGTTCTTGGGTACATCAGCGAGTGATTCTAACGCGAGGATAGATTTGTGAAAGCGGAATGTCTACCGAGGCCTACCACCTCACGGGGGTATCTCACTTCTGTGGTCGGGTTGCAGCCGCTTCCGAGTCGTCGAGAAGGACCGACGCAAGCATGTTCTTCCTGTCAGCGTTGGCTTGGTGCGTATTCCAGAACTGACCATGACCGAAGAATGCTGTAGTAATCTGTTCACACAGGTTGGACGTGCTACGCGGCTTCAGTGGCGCCGAAAAGCTTACCTACTCGGAAGAAGTCCGTCGATGCGTCGCCTCCAACACCAGCCTACAAACAGGCCTTCACACGCTGATAGGTTGTCCGCCAATCATCTTTCAGTACATTAGCAACGTCATCGCCGTAGCGAAATCCTATATGGAAGGACAAAAGTCTTTGATGGCCTTCGAACAGGTGTTGGCAGACACGGAAAGTTGGCTTCGCATGTTGGATCTGGGCAAGCTGAATTACCCAACTGCTGATCCCAACTGGAAGCATCTGGCCGAGGCCTACCGCCACGCGTGCCTTCTCAGGGTGAAGCGTTGGCCGCACACCTTCAGCATTCCTTGTCACGCCGAGGTGATCAAGCAGTCTGTTTCTGCAATCTTTGATGCCTGTGCTTCGGTTCCCATGGAGTCTTCGTTTTATAAGAGACTTCTTTTCCCCCTCTTCATGGCCGCAGCCGACACATCCGTTAAGCACCAGACGCACTACGCCGACTTGTGCATACAAAGGATCAAGAACTCGACCGGGTTCCGCCATGCGGCAATGGGTACCGTCTTGGACAAGGTCCGAGAGGAAAGAATAAGCAACACGAAAGGATGGACAAATGTTCCCTGGATGGAATACGTAAGTATTTGCTCCGACATATGTGGCTCTTGACATCAGGCTTGCTGACGGCGGCGTGTCAGACTTGTTCCGCGACCTTGCAGAGACAACATGCCTACCTCTTCTTTTAGAGTTGAGTGGATGTGTCTACGTAAGTATGATGTGGTTCCAACGAAGTACGTCTGACTTGGGCACACGTCCCGACATTCATGGTGAAAGCCGTTCTGTTCTCCACAGTGTGTGGAATGTAGTTCTTTCGGATAGCAGTATCAGTACAGTGGTACAACACTACGAATATAAAGCCCCAGGATATTATCTACAAATAATCACTTATACTTGACTCATCCAATTAAGGGTGTATCGTGCTAACTGTTGATTCGAAAGGTAATTCTTCTTTCTTTCCGCTAGTAAAAGGCCGCTGGACTCAGAACCCCGTTCCGTGGTCTCTTCGAATACCCCCCCCACCTTCCTTGGAAAATCAGTATAAACTTACCTACCTAACCAAGATAACGTTGTAGTCTTAGAGTGATACTGGCCGGGTAAGTTCTATAAGGCTCTCAGATACCTCCGGGAGTGGAGTAAAATATGACACCTGGTATATTCTGAGTAGGCGACATCTTCCTTAAGCAATCTTTGCCTCGAGCTTTATGTGTTGCCCTAGTTACTTGAAATGGTTTGTGGCTGCCGGCCTTTTGAGCCCTTATCCAGCAGCATCAGTATTTTCTGGCTGAGGGTGTTCAAAGTAATATACTGAACTTTTATAGTCTCGCTTCTAAACCCTGGCCTGGTCTGGTCTGGTCGTAAAAGTATAGTAGGCACCTCAACGAGGACCTAGGGGAAACCCCATTGAGCTCGAAGGCGGACAGTTTAAAACTGGCAAAGGGGCGGTTTGATCTCGTGGGCTATGCATTTCGTCGAACCGCCCTTAGAGTCAGCAGCTATTTTGGAGTTAGCACTATCGTACTGAGGAGAGGTTCCATAATAATGACAAATCGACAGCTTTAAAATGCATATGCGGTATGGTCGACGAACGTCTCCGGTTTGACCGAACGTGTGCATCTTCGCTGCGACCTAATTGCCTGTGTATTTTCTCGAACACCTAAGCTTACCCAAGCAGAAGCTGTGGTCAATCCTATACAGCCTTGAAGTATCAATTCTTTCAGCCAGACGACAAGCGGCGAGCTCTCGGTTGACAGACGAGGTTGCCTTCATCACCCGAGCTACGCCCTGTTCCTACGTGGTTGAGCGACCACCAAGAGCCAGCCCGGCAACATCCGGCAGCTCTGTGTATAATGCCGACAACTTCACATATCTGACCCCTCTCGACTTTCGGAAGAGTCGACGTGCTGAGGGACGTACTCTTCGCCGCGTCAGTGGTCTTGTACACATTTTTTAAGATCGTCATGCAGGTATTGTTGATGGCAAGCTGACTGTGAGATTTGGGATACTTTATCTTCAAGCGCCTGGTACATTATAACGCACGAGCTGAAGGGGACTGGAATTTGAGCTGCTACGTGTAGGACGAATAGTTTCGTTACTCTGCGTTTATTGCCAGCATGTAACCAAAGGACAACTCGCAGTCAAACCGCCTGGAACTTCGATAATCGGAAACTCGCCTGGCCATTTGGCTTTGAACTAAGACGGGGGCGTAAGCTGGTGCTCTCTGTATCATCCGCTACGGTCGAGAATCCAATCAGTTGTCTCCACGTTGAGACTTCTTTGATTTGAGTGCTTGTCGAACATGTTGCAAAAGTTCAACTACGCCGGAACCTTCTGATAGAGAAATCAAATACTAGCCGTGGACTGTGGACTGTGGACTGTGGACTTTTGACAACATTCCCGGTCGGCACTAGTGTGTTACCGATTTCCTCTTAGTCGGACCAATGGGTTTGAAGTATGCTTCCGGCATGATGTATGGGTTTTCAATCAGAAAAGAGGCGTTGTGTTGCGATTCAGCCATTTACTAAAGGTCATTTCGCCTTTCTGGTTTCTTGAGAATCTCTTTTCCCCCGAAGAGCTGGGTACAGCTGGACGGCATGGAGCAGGTTTCCTGGTTTCGAAATGTACCTCAGGCTAAAGTATGCAACTTGACTCCAATTCAAAGAACCAGCAACTCGAACCAATCGATTATGAAGCAGGAACCACGAGTTGTCCGGCGTCGCTCCACAAGCTTGACGATTCTTGACCATGTCCTTATCCGGTACAGAAGTCTCGGCAACTTCATGCATCTCTTTCATAGATCTCAATATCTTTGAGTTTCGCTTGCTCGAAGGATTTCGTGAAATTCATTCGCACCTCCTCAGGAGTTAAAACTGGGAGTCAGCTACTGAATACCTCTTATGAACTCATCCTATGTACCCACCCCTTTAGAGCGGCGAAGACGTGAGTCTGGTTTACGAAGACTTCACAGAGAGCAGGTTTGTCTGCTTTTCCTTGTTTGTGGTTGCCCGAGAAGTTGACATCTGCTCGTATCATCATGAAGATCTACTGTACATCGGATTGGTGTTCCGAATGTCGGTACCGCTGTGGGCAAATGACACCACAGCCACAACATGTAGAGACAAGTTGTCTTTAAGATGGCAGTAGACATTAAAATCGTGACCAAAGTGCATTCTTTTAGTTTATTGTAGGTCTTGAAAAGTACCAACGCCATTGTTGACCGTCAGGATGAGCGTTTCATGGTGCTGACTTCACCGAGAGCCGACTTTCCTTCATCCGCCATGCTAAAAACGAACTGAAGAGCACTACCCGTGGCTACAGTGACAGCAGAGACATCTTTGCTGCTAGAAGTAGAGTCCGCCTATAAGGAACGAATTTCACCACGAATCCGCGTCATGTCTGCAAACAAGGTTCCAAACATAATGAGCTGCTCCGAAAGCGAACCTTCTACTTCTGCCACGTGCTCGACATCAGTTGCATCGAGAACGAGAATTTCGGGAGCTAGGGATGGTTATTCAAAGAGATTGTAAAGATGTCCTGGACGACCAAATCTGTAGCATTGATTCCAGCGACAAACCGACAAGGCGATAGGCTGGTCCATGTGTACGTTGGACCCACGGATTGACGACGGTGCAGTTTAATAAGTGATGATGACGATGAGAGACTGGCGTCTCAAGGGGGCGGAATGAGTGCGGCGCTCCGAGTTGCCGTTGCCCCAAGGGAAAAACGGGCAAGCTTGTAAAAGCACCAAGGAGCTCTGAAACTCAATGTAAGTACGGAAACTATTATTCCTAGGCTTTTAATTTACAGTCATGCTAAAGCGATGCCTGTGGTATCCCCCAGTTCAGCAAATACAACAGTCTTCCTTCTCGTCTTTAAGTCGATCGCATATACACCTCCAGACAAGTCCGTAACGTACGCAACACCCGAGTATCTATCTAAAGCCAATCCAATTGCCTCGTGTAAACGGATTGCCAGCGTTTCGACTTGACGCTTTCCAGCCGTGACCGTTGACCGGTTCAAGGAGTTGCCAGCCGGGGGATCTCCACGGTCTGTCCAGTACAACATGCCGGTTTCCTCTTCGAATTCCAAGTCGATTGGTTCCGGGAGATTGTCGAAAAGGACCTCGACGTCCCTAGACGTCGTGCCTGGCTGTGGCTCCATCGGCGACCGAAAAATGCGACCTCGGTTGCCTTTCGAGGGCCCCTTTTGCGTCCAGTAGAAAAAGCCTCTTTGCTCGTCCACTGCGATGCCAACACACCACAGCCTCTGGTCCAGTCGTTCATCGTCGGTATTACCCGTGGATATGAGTGTCTCGACGCCGGAACCGTCCAAGTTTGCTCGCATGACTTTCATGCCTTCCCGGTCACACCAATAAAGCTTGCGGCTTCGTTTCGCAATGGTGATCTGCTTTGGGGTGAAGACGCCATGTGTGCCTGTCGGCACAATGATGTTGCGATTTGTTCCATCCAAGTCTGCCCGCTCGATGGAGCCACTGTTAGACTTCAGGCTGTGGCCCATATTGGTCCAGTACATGTGTCCTTTCGCGTCATCGATGGCGATACCGTCTGGAAGGATGTTGATGTTGTCGATGACCGTACGCAGGCCATTGCCGTCCGTAAAGCATGATAAAACCCGTCCCCGACGCGTCTCGTATGGATGCGACAAGTCCGTGTCCAGGATGTACAGACGCTGTTGTGGCTGAGAGCCCATTGCGAATTATGTATCTTATGGTACTTGTAAGGTAAGAAGTGATGCTTGGGAGGATCAAGTGTTGGTGGGGGGAGGAAGATGTCACAACTTGCCATTGTAACACCAGCTGGTGCTGCTTTTAATATGTATGCTTCGTGGGCCATCGCGAAATCACCCTCAGAATGTGTGCGGCGACCGGTACACGAGGTCCCCATGACGGAGAAACTTTTCCCTATTCAAGATGACCGAACGTTTACCATAAGCCTCCGCCACCAGATGTCTGGCCCACACATGATGTCGGTATCTCGCAGTTCGGTCTCTGTGTGGTGTTAGTGAAGACGACAGCGAGGCCCGCCTTCAGGTAGCGCTGGCGGAACCTCGCCGTCAAAACGGCACTAATTCCGCAGATCTTTTGACACATCTTGGTTGAGGTGGAGACGTCATGCCTTGTGCTGTGCACATGGCACCCATGTCCAAGATTTTCTGACAGATCTGATCTGAATTCATGATTTTCTGCTGACGACCCCATGTTGGTTCTGGATCCACGGTTACTCACCTGATGGAGGAGGACCAAAACGGCAATGTCAGTGAGTGATTCTTTCGCTTGTCGTACGCGTACGGCAGCAGCGGGACTACAGTTGCGAGCGCATAGGCTCATCTCGTTAGTTCAACAGAACGTGATTCTACCCTGGCGTCAGCTGATCTGGAATATCGCAAAACTTAAAAGCGCGGGGTCAGATTGGGGTATCAGTATGTGGACAGTGGCAACTCCGAGGACAAGCCAAGAAAGTTGACATTTGTGCAGCAAGATCGACAGCCTTTATTGGTGATTAAGTAGCTACGAGATCAGTTGCTGCTTGACTTCCGAGACTCGGCGTATCCGTCCCACTCTTTGCGAATGTTGAGGAGCCGCACGAGCTCCTCGTCGCGTTGCTTTGCTAGCTGTCGGTAGTCCCTCCCTGCAACCCCCTGCGTGGTTCCGTCCACCCACTTTTGCTTCAATTCATCGGTCACTTCCGGGTCCTTTGGCGCATACCAAGTCATTAAAGGCCCAAGAAGATGGTCAGCCATGTGCTTTACACCGCCTTCGCCGCCGCCCAGATGCAACAACAGACTCGGACCCATGACACCCCACCGTAGGCCAGGACCGTAGCTCATTGCGTTATCGATATCCTCAACATCGACAACGTCTTGTTGCAAGAGGTACATGATTTCCCGCACCAAGGCTGCCTGGAGTCGGTTTGCGACATGTCCCACAACCTCCTTCTTGACGTGCACGGGCTTCTTCCCGATGCTCTCGTAGAATTGCATCGTCTTGTCAACTGTCGACGTAGAGGTTTGGGTACCCCCTACAACCTCAACGAGGGGGATGAGATGTGGCGGGTTGAACGGGTGGCCGACGACACACCGCTCTGGGTGAGATGACGACTGCATCCCCTCTTGAATGCTCGAGCAAGTCAAACCACTACTGCTGGTGGCAATGATGGTGTCTCGACGGATGAGTGCAGCCATGTCGTTGAAAAGCTTGCGCTTGAAATCGAGCTTTTCTGGCCCGTTTTCTTGCACAAAATCCGCACCATCGAGAGCCTCTTCCAAGTTTGTGGTGAAGAGAATGTCGGTGACATTGGCGTCGGTGTTCTTCAAAAGTCCCAAAGATGAGAGCACTGGAAGAGCGTCGGTAACCAGGTCCTTTAGGAATGTTTCTGCGGATGGGTTGATATCGAATGCAGTGACGGTCAAACCCTGTGCAAGGAATAGGGCAGCCCACGAAGCGCCGATCGAGCCGCACCCAATGATGGCAACTTTTTGGATACAAGACATTGCTGATGTTTGAAGTTTGAACATGGGATAGCTTGATAAAATGACCAAGGAAAAAAGAAACGGCTTGCTTTGGACGAAATTCTTGTGTTTGGAAATGGGTTATGTATTGAAACTAAACGAGCGACACTGGGCGACAGGCGTCGATGAGGGCGGCTTTTGATACTAGGTTATGTTACATGTAGGTAGCGTCAGCAATGACGAGCGACAGAAGTTAGAACCAAGGCTACGCAGCATCTACCAAAGTAGGGAGTGACCTAGTCTGTGCTCCTTGGAACCCCGGAAAGGCAGAGTCTCGCCGGAACAGCCGAAGCCGTCAACGACGTCGACACTGGCCGATCCCGCTCAGTAGACAATCATGAGCCGGACTGCTGGTGGGGGCTCGGATCCACAATACCGACACTCCGGTCCGTTAGCCGTGTCCACACTTTGAATTTCGGCGTGAAGGGGTGGAGCCCACGGTGGTTTTCCGCTCGCGGAATGGGGGGTGTGGGGTCCGCGACTCATGCGCTAAACTCCGGATCGCCAACCTTGGCTTTCGCGTGGCTCCGTAAGTACGTACTACGTAGTACACAGCATTGTGGGTGGACCTTCTGGAAAATTTCTCCCCGTTGCACGCGTCAAACGTCATTCATCTCTCTGACAGACCACGCGGTCTCGAAATCCGAGTGCTGCGATGAACAAGATGCAGGTCCCTGTACACAATCCCACAATCCCCAATCCCATGCGGTACGCCCAACTGTGGTGGCTCTGGAGACTGGAAGCAAACGTCATATCTTTCCGCGATATCGACCCACCCAGTAAACAGTAGGGAGTCCACTACGCAGTACGGACACTACACTGTTTGCTGCGATGCTCACTGGAGTCTTCCGTCAACGGCTCGTCCGGTAACTTGGCCATCCCCCAAGATGTTGTCCTACTCCCTTTCCACATAACACGACACGATCTACCTATCCATCTCAACTCGGACCTGTACGTTGCCTCGTGATATATATAAGTTGACAGTCTCCTCGACTGAAGCTCTTGTTTGTACTTTGTGTCGCCTACATTGCCCGCCCCTGCACCTCTTTCAATCTTCAATCTACCAACCCCATCATCTCAATCGTCTTCTTCCTGACTTCTTCCCCTTCTCGTGCAACCCCGTCGTTCAGCCTTCCCACCATGACCTTGGACAGGATTCCCGACGTCTACGGGCACGGTACCTTCACGGATAGGACCTTCACTCCCGTGCCCGAAGACACCCAACGTATCTTCCGTCTCATCGCCAGTCAAACACCTGGCTTCACCCAAGATGAAAAAATCCTCTCCAAGGTCAACTTCACCGGAGAATCCTACCCCGTCATTCCTGGCCCCATCAAGGCGACATCAGTAGCTGCCGCCCTGCATGCCATGACCGGCGTGCTTGCAGACGAAATCCTCGCTATCCGTGGCGTTGCCAACGAGGAGCGCCGCATCTCCGTAAACACCACACACGCTGCCTTTTGGTTTGGATGCATCGCGACTGCATTCCTCGATGGCGTGGATGTCGTGAGCCTGGTCAAGCAAGGCGAGCTCAAGCATCTACTTCCCGATTGGGAAAAAGGCTGGACCGACACTCCCCTCAAGTACCGCACCACCGGCCTGTATCCCACCAACAACCCCGAAGTTTGGTATTCTCTTCACGGCAGCATGAACGCCGAGCCGGTTCTGCGTTCCGTCGGCATTGACCCCTCCACCCCGATCAAGTCTCCGGACGAGGCTGCAGCCCACATCGCGCGATATACATCCAGGCTCAGCCCGGAGACGTTGGAAATGAACAATCTCCTAAACGGTTTCTGCGGCAGCATCTGCTTCACCCCCAAGCAGTGGCGCGAGTCCGAGATGGGCCGCTCTCTGTCGAGGCACCCCTTGGTCAACGTTCACAAACAGGAACATACCATCCCCACTCCTCCTGTTGCCTTCCCTCCATTGAATCCCACCGACAAGCGGCCCTTGGCTGGTGTCAAGGTCGTCGAGATGACCCGCGTCATTGCCGGTCCTCAAATCGGAACAATTCTTGCCGCATACGGAGCCGATGTGATTCGCGTCAACCCTCCTCACCTGCCTGATATCAACATCATGCAGCTCACACTCAACGCCGGCAAGCGCACAATTGCAATTGACCTACGCGAGGAGGCCGACGCTGCGTTGCTCAAGTCCCTCGTCGGAGAATCGGATGTCTTCATTCAAGGCTTCCGTATCAACAAGATGCCCAAGTTCGGACTCGGCCTGAACGATCTTCTGAAGATGGCTGGCGAGCGCGGTCGCGGAATCGTCTACGTCAGCGAAAACTGCTACGGACCCGATGGGTACTACGCCGAGCGCCCGGGATGGCAACAGATTGCTGATGCAGCTGCTGGATCCGCCCATGTAACCGGAAAGTCACTGAAACTGCCCAACAACGAGGCTGTTCTTCCCAGCTTACCCATTTCCGACATGTCGACTGGCGTGCTCGGTGCAGTGGGTGCCATGCTCGGCTTGAAGAGACGTGCGACTGAGGGCGGCAGCTACTACTCGCACGCCAGCTTGACTGGCGTCAACGCCTACGCGCTCACAGAGGAGGTTGGTCTCTACCCCGAAGCCACGGTCGAGGAGTGCAAGCAGCGCTTCCAGTGGGGGGAGATGCGGGGGGCCCATCATGTTCTGGACTTGCTTGTCATAGTTTGGAACGGGTGGAAAAAGGTTTTCGGCAGTTATTTGCAGCCAGAGAGTGATTGGATCCAGAGCTTTGACAATAGCCCCTTTCACAACCGGCGCCTGAGCATTTTGAAGCCTGTGGTAAGAATTCATGGCGAACAAGGCACAACTCCCGAGTGGAAGACGCCTTCTGTACCATACGCCAACGAGAAGGCGGAAGAGATGAGGTTTCGGTAAATGAAACGCTGACGAATAAACCTAATCGCTCGCAATAAACATTTGCAGCAAGTCCTGCTTACGGAGATAAACTAGCATAGTGTCTTATGTGAGAAGAAAGGTTAACTGAATGATGCCTTCAAAGCTGCAGCTGGTGACGTGTACTACGTAGCACGCGACGACAAGAGTTGACACTAAATAACGTAACTCGGTGGGGATTTATTATCAACGCTTGACAAGAGATAGACCATGCGGGAAGGGATATGAAAAGGGGGAGGTAAGGATACGGAAGCTCCTTAGGGGAATCGATTAAAAAGGTTGCTTCCCGGACAGTGCATTTATGGTCCAGGTGACCTGAGAGTTGAGCGATATAAATAACGTTATCTCACCATTTTAGTTACAATTTAAGTCAGGCCAGCTGAGGTGGCGTGTCAACTTAGAGATTGTTCTCTGTCCCTGAACAATTCCTTGGCTTTATGTAGCTGCCAGGTGTGCCAAAAGTTAGAAAAAAGTATAGATTGGGTTGGAATACTAACATTCGGGTTTTCAAACAGATCGTACATTTACTTTACGCTCATGCGGAGTTATTCAAGGTCTCGTAATACTAGTGTATATTAAGTACACATCTCCTTGGGCTGGACACCACGGGGTGGCCTGTGATATTATCTTATTTTGTGGCACTTCTTCGACGACCCAGCAAGAATGCCGACGTTCTTCCGCAAACCGACTTATCTTACTAGTTTCCCAACTGTGGCTTCACGTCTACTCATTGAAGCCATCGTCTTTCTTAGCCACGGCGGATGTGTTCCTACTCTGGGCTCTACATCGGCTGCAGAAAATACAGCATGCATCTTGCATTCACTGCCTCCACCGACAATCCCTGCGTTCTCGGAGGAAGGACTAGTCGAAGTTCTGACACACAGTGGATCGGTCCAACGACAAACTATCGACCCTCCATCTACAGTCTCGCTCAAGGCTGACGGCACGTCAGCCGATGTACGGATACTGCCGCGCCAGTACCAAACAAGCGACGAGGACTTCAAATGTCAAGACGACCACGATCGTTCTCTCCCGCCGGCAAACCGGGTCATCCTAGTGTACTACGCCTGGGGATCCATTTGTCAGGGCGCTACCCGAGTCATCACATGTCGATTTTTTGAACCCGAGTCTCTGAGAGGTCCCAATCATCCTGACCTACTCTCATACATTGAATGTCCGAAAGGCCAAGTGTGCCGCCAGGATGGCGTTCGACAGACGAAGTTTGGCGATTCTAGACCAAGAACATCATGCGTCCCTGTTCCTACGATTAAACAACTCTTTCTCAGAGAGCTGAAGGAAGTGTGCTTGCGGTTTCCACTCCCAAGCACAGGGACCAACAAACGGATAAGGGTTCACAAGTGGGCATTTGTGCCTATAAGTGGCATATATCGACAAGTGAAGTGGATGTATTTGAAGGTTAACGGAGCTTACGTCAAGTCAGCACAGTATATCTCTGATTGGACTGTTGAGTTATCTGGAGTTACAAGTTCGGATAATTTTGAAGTTTGCGCCTTTCCTCAAACTGCAGACCCATTAACAGTAGATATCCAAGTAACAATTACATAAATTACAGTACATGTTATAAAGTATAAGCTGAATTGAGTTCATACCATATTTTCCATTATAGTTCACTCAACAAAGAGTCTTTTACCTTTACTCTATAGCTTATGTTGCAGCTTACGTTGCAGCTTGCGTTGCAGCTTACGTTGCAGCTTACGTTGCAGCTTACGTTGCAGCTTACGTTGCAGCTTACGTTATAGCTTATACTATAGCGTATATTATAGTGTTTATTACAGTTTATCTCACAGCTTATACTACTCCTAATCTTATAGCTTGCAATATAGTTTATACGATAATATTCTAGCTTGTATCAGACTATAAAGTAAACTTAGTACTTAGCTGAAATCCTCTATTACAACTCTCGTGAATTCTTATACTACTTATATTTAACTCTACGTATGTATCGTATCCAATCCCGTGTGACAGACTCGTCTCTCGCAACTGTTACAATCTTCTGCAACCTTCACAATCTTCTGCAACCTTCACAATCCCCCACAACTATCACACTCTCCTGCAATCACGACAAGCTCCTAACTATCTCAATCTCTTGCAGCTATTACAATCTATCAATAACACTATCTAAACTTCAAAAAATGAACGCTTTCAATCCCACTCTCTTGATCGCTCTGATGTGGGCCTTGGCTTCTCCGGCTTTCGCAGCACCTGTCTCACAAGGAGAGACAAGCGACCTGTACGCTGATCCAGCTTTCGGTGGCCTCGTCGCTCGACAGCCCATTCCTCGTTGCAATACACGCCTCGGCAGATCGGCAGTCGTCCCGGCGATTTATGTAAATGTCGAAATTGATATAGTGGAAGGATATCAGATTTACCAATACCCGAGTCTTGACATGATTTTCTCTCGAACTCAGCAAAACCCGAATGGTCCCTGGAGCTTGGCGATGGATTTAAACAGCAACGTTGGGGCCAGAGATGTCCGAATCATACACTACCCTCCGGAGGCGCAGCACGGTGGAGAGGCCCCAGGTCCTATGCCTGATTTTGCCTTGTGGTCAGGTGAAACACATTGTATACAGGAATTCTCGGCACCTGTGAATGGTAAGATCGTTATTGAGGTACAGAAGATGACTATTCCTCCTGGAAAACATCTTCCTGGCAAGCCCCACTTGACGTAGTGGTTTAACGTCTGGCTGGCAGAGTTGGGAAAATAGTCAGCTAGTTGTTAGTTAAAATCCTAGTTAGACTAGATTAGTTAGACTTAAGTAACTAAAATAGGTAACTAGTTTATACTAAAGTTAAACTGAAAATAGATTAGCCTAGTTTTAGTTAAATTTGTTTTAGCTAGTAGTTAACTAACTTAACTTATTAAAACAAATACAAATCAGTATAAATAATAGTAGAATATTTTTCAAAATATATTAATTAATAAAACTTTATTTAATTAAATTAAATAAGTAGAAATAAATATAAATAAGTATTTAGTTTAACTATAGTTACTATAGAATATATCTAGTTTAATTTAAGTGTGAAGTTTAATTAGACTAAGTTGATTTTAGTTAGTATTTTAACTAAACTAACCTAATTTAAGTTAAAGTTTTAATTAAATTAAACTTAACTAATTTCTAACTCTACTGGCTGGTTTATATTCTCTAAGGTATATATAGTGTAACTATAAAGAGCTAGATCTAAATTTATTTAACTGGAAAGTAGCGTAAAATACTGTTTATTTAGAATTAAAAAGTAAAAGAGAAACTTTTATAAGTGTATAGAAAAGTCTGTATATATAGTGTTATATAGAACTTACTGAGACTCCACCCAGACGAGGGGGTTAGCTTCAGATACCTAGATATAGCTCTAGCTGAATATTTAGATATAGTCTGTAATATTACCTCCCTCCTCTCTAGCTGCTACTTAGTTAGAGGCTATAAGTTAGGTTTCTGTTATTATCTATAATTATAAAAGGCTAAACTTAGATTTATTTAACTGGAAGGTAACGTAAAATACTATTTATTTAGAACTAAAAAGTAAAAGAGAAACTTTCACGAGTGTATAGAAAAGTCTATATATATAATACTATATAGAGCTGTTATAACCTAACAGGACCAGGGCTGAGTTACAGGGCGCCCGGCGGCTATAGGGCATTTTGTATACACGAAGGGAAGGACACGATAGGAACCTACTGGACTATAGAGGAACTATAGTATAGGTTACGTAGTGATAAAAGATAAGTGATCACTCTGTAGGATGAGTGATCAGTCAGTGGATCCCTAAGGTAATTAGTGGAGCTAAGTAATTACTAGCTACTAGTGGTAATTACTTCTTATCTTCAGATTAGTAAAGAGCAATATAGTATTAATAGGAGTAGGAAAACCTATAGTATTATAGATTTGTATATAGGATAAGCTTAAGTCTGCTTAAGGTTAGACTTCTATAGCTTTTTAGTAATTAATTTTATTAATCTCTTTTAAGACTTTCAGCCTTACCTTTATAATTATCTTATAACCTTCTTATTAGACTTATATTTAATTATTATAAACTTTAAAGATCTGATCTTATTAGTATAATAATAATATTATTACCTATATATTATAGCCTTAACTTACTACTAATAGACTTACCTCTACTAGACTTAAGGCTAGTTATAATATTTTAATTACTCCTATTTAGTAAGTTAACCCTATAAAACCTACTTAATAGTATCTAGGAAAAAATATCACTATATCTGCTAAACACTAAACTCCTTCTACTTCTTCTGGTTCTTAAGGAATACCCCCTAAGGGTAAATAACCTATTAAGATTCTGGACTAGGAAATAAAGGATATTAAACTTTTTAGTAATAAAGAGGATAATACTACTAAGCTTATATAATAATTCTAAAAAACTAATAGAGATATAGCTAAGATATAGGAGATTATTAACAGTAATACTGCAGAAGTCTGTTAATTCTAGTAGAATCTTTATAATAATCTGGATTAGTAGTAACTTCTTGCTCTTCAGTAGGAGGTTAGTATTCTTCATATTACTACTAATATTATCCAGACTCCAGTTAAGTTATATAAGAAACTTTAACTTAATATACCTTAGGCTTTCAATAGAACTTCTGGATACCTTAAAGGATTCCTTACTTAAGTTAGAGCCTATTATTAGTTTTATAACTTCAGCTTTAAGGATAAAACTAAATAAGTTATTTATGCTACTTTATTTCTTAAGGGAAGAGTTTTTATATAGTTTAAATTTTATCTTACTGATTTTCTCACTTATAATTAGAATAATCTTAAGCTAGAGACTCAGACTATTTTTACAGGCTATTATAACTTTAAAAGTGCTCTAATCTTACTATTCTAAGAATTAGATAAGTAATAACAGTATAAATAAGATCTTACAGCTCTCAAACAGAAAGGCGTAACTATATACTATATAGTTAAATTTAGATATATTTATGCTAGACTTAATTATACTAATAATACTAAGATCTTTATATTCTATTAAGGACTAAAGGAAGATATTAAAGATGAATTTGTTAAGTAAGACAGACCTAGTAACTTTATTATATATGCTAAACTCACTATTAAGATTAATAACTAACTCTTCAAGTATCACTATAAGAAAGGAGAATAGTAATAACCTCAGTAACCTAATAGTAGACGTAAGTACTAAGGACCACTACATACCCACTAAAGCTAATATAACAATTAGGAAACTAAATAATAATTTACCCTATAATAAAATATATCTCACAGTTACTACAGTAAACCTATAGACCTTACTACTGGAGCTACTATTAAAGATAATAAATAATGAGACTTTAAATGCTATAATTATAATAAACTAGGATATATAGCTAAAGACTGCCACTCACCTAAACGCCAGTAGCAAGGATAATAATTTTAGCTAGTATCTGAATAAACCTGATAAGTTAATATCACTAAGAAGGAAATACTTTATACCTCTCTAACCTAGATAGCCTATTTTAATAATATCTATATTATATATTAAGGATCTAAGGATAATATAGGATAGTATCCTAAGAAACCTTCTGGATAATCAGGATATAATACTATATTATATAACATACTATTACATACCAAGAAGATACTGGCAGTAGCTACTATTAAGAAGGAAGAAGATTTTACACCAGTCTCTAAATAAGACTGGATATAAGAGAATAAAGTAGTATTACTACAGCTGCAGGTAGCTAAGAGAGAACTTTACTATAGAATTAGCTAAATACCTAATAGATAGCTACTACAGAAGATTCAGTATTAAATCCAGTAAAAAACTAATGCCAGAGGAAACCTACCTCTCACTCAAGCTTTCACACAACAACTCAAAGCAAGCAACAGAATACTAACAAAGACCCTCACTATAGTTAAGTATTATAAGCTAGAATATAAGGTTAAGGAATAACTTAATAACCTCTATTAGTAAGAATATATTAAAATTAGTCTAGGAATCTATATTAATCTAAGTAACCTATTTAGATTAATTAATAATAATACTAAGTTAGATAATAATATTATTATAGACTTAGGATCCTCTATTTTATAGTAACTAGGTAGTAAAGAAGGTAAGTAACTTAGGATTAAGAAGATTCACCTGACTTAAGATAAATAATTTATTATATTTCATAAAGTTCCAGGTAATTAGACTCTGAATTACCTTAAGATAATTCTCTGTAACATAGATAATAAACTTCTATAAATTAATTACTTAGCTTACTAAACTATCTTTTGGGTATGTTGTGTATAAGATGATTATATGCTACACTTTAGTAATAAATTTAATAGATAATTCTTTCTATAATGATTTAAATATAATCTAATTCCGAATATGTATCTTAATATGGATCTACTATTTTGGGAATTTTAACGTTTTAATAAAGACTACTTTATAATATTTACACCTAGTAAAGACTACCCTATAGTATATATAAATAATATTATTAGTAAATAGATAGACTGTAAGTTAGATTACTGTATAATTCACTATATTAATAAGGTAAGAGAATGGTGTTATTAATATAATAAACTTCAGAAGTAAGGAAAAGATACTGAAGATAGACTAGTACCACTAATACTGAAATATAGAGAATTAACATTCAGTAAGGTATTTTAGGAAGGAAGGATTGTAACCTACTATTATAAAGATGGAACAACATTAGAATAGAGGTATTATAAGTAGTTAAAAAACTAGACTTACCTATTAAATAAGGATAAAGAAAAGTAATTCAGATAAGGTCCTTATACTTAGTAATAATAGAATATAATAATAAACATCTTCACCTTAACCTAATAGTGAATAAATATAAGATATAAGCTCTAATTAATTATAATGCTTAAGGAAACTTTATATTACTATAAGTAGTGAATAAATAACAGATCCTATAGATAATAAAAGCTAAACTATACTAGCTATATACTATTAAAAGAGAAAATGTTAAGTATGGTAGAGGTATTATTGATTTAGAGACTATATACCTCCCTTTAAACTACTATAGCTAGAAGGAAGACTGTATCTTCAATATAATAGAGATAGGTAATCAGGAGATTATCTTAGGAATCCTATAGTTATAAAAGAATAACCTACAGATAGATTAGAAGATTAGCTATCTCTAATAGAAGGATTCAGTCCCTAAGGACTCTCTAGATAATAAGATCCTATATAAATCAGATATAACTTTAAGAGCATAAAGATTTATTACCTACCTTAGGATCAAGGATATAGTAGCCTGGATGTTAAATATTACAGAAGCAGTAAGAGTTAATAATAAGATAGATTAACTTCAGACTATCCTTAATAAATACCAGATTTATAAAATACTTTTTATAGAAGAACTTAAAACTGGACTACTAAAGTATATAAGCTATGATTATAAGATCCCTTTGAAGGAGGGGAAGGAGCCTAGATTTAGTAAAATCTATGGACTTAATTAAATAGAAATAGAAGTATTTAATAAGTATATTAATAAATATCTTAAGAAAGATTATATTAGATATTTGATATTACTAGCAGGAAACCTAATCCTGTTTATACCCAAGAAAAATGGCAAGCTACAACTTTATGTTAATTATTAATAACTTAATGATATAACAATCAAGAACTGATACCTATTACCACTTATATTGGAACTATGAGACTAACTTTATAGAGCTAACTAGTTTATAGCTTTTAATCTTAAAGGAACTTATAACCTTATCTGAATCAAAGAAGATAAAGAATGGAAGACTACTTTCAGGACAAGAAAAAGACTATATAAGTACTTTGTAATGCCTTTCGGACTCACTAATACACCCGCAACATTTTAATTTATGATTGACTACACGCTACACAAATACTTAGATATCTTTTATATAGTATATCTTAATAATATCCTTATTTACTCAAGAATACTTAAAGAATATAAGGAATATGTTTATAAAGTATTTTAGAAACTTCAGCAAGCTAAGCTACTAGTTGAACCAGAGAAAAGCAAATTTTATATATAGTAAGTGGAATACCTAGGATTTACTATTATATCAGGTGTAATCAAGATATTAACTAAGAAGATTCAGGTAGTTAAGGACTGGCTTATATTAATAAATATTAAGGAAATCTAAGTTTTCCTTAGATTTACTAACTTTTACTGAAGATTCCTTAAGGATTATATAAAAAAGATAATCCTACTTACTGAACTTATATAAAAAGATACTAAGTTTAATTAGACTAATAGATAAGAAGAAGTATTTCAGGATATTAAGAATTAGGTTATCTTAGAACCTGTTCTTATAATTCTGGATCCTGATAAACTATTTAAAGTTAAGACTGACGCCTCAGACTATGCTATAAGAGGATAACTAAGATAATAAGATGCTAAGGGAGTATTTCACCTTTACGCCTTCTATTTATATAAACTTAGTAGACTAGAACTCAACTACTAGATCTATGATAAAGAACTTATGGCTATTATTAAAATATTTCAAGAATAAAGACTATAACTCTTAGGAACTAAGTATAAAGTTTAAGTTTATATGGACTATAAGAACCTCACACACTTTATAATATCTAAGAATCTTAATAAATAATAAATCAGATAGTTAGAATTCCTTTCAGAATTTAACTTTTATATTATCTACTATAAAGGAATAGAAAATGGAAGAGCTGATACACTCAGTTGAAGACTAGACTATAATATCCTAGTACTAGAAGAAATATAAGTTATCCTTAAAATAGATATAAATGGAAACCTTATACCTGTATAGAAGCTACTCTTAATTGCTAGATGAGTTAGTATCAGTATAACTAGAAGAATAATATATGAGATGATTAGAAATATTCATAGTGCACCAGTATATAGATATTAAGGAGTTACTAAGATGTTTAAAAGGATTTAATAATACTATAATAAAAGGGTTATATAATAAGATATAATTAATATGATTAAGGATTATGAGACTTGCTTTAAAAGTAAGCCTAGCTGATATAAGCCTTATGGTGAATTATAACCCTTATTAGTACCTTAAAAGCCCTAGGAATTAATTTCCTTAGACTTCATTATCAAGCTACTAAAGTCATAAGAACCACTCACTGGAGTACACTATAATAATGTCCTTATTATAGTGGAACGACTTACTAAATATACCTACTTCATTCTGTATAAAGAATCAAGTATAGTAGAAGACTTTATATATATCTTCCTTAGAACTATTATCAGCTAATATAGGTTACCTCAGGAAATTATGTCTAATAGAGACAAACTCTTCATATCTAAGTTTTGGAAATTCCTAATTTTGTAACTTAAAGTGAAGTATCACCTGTCTACTGCTTTCTATCTGTAAACTGATGGCCAGACTGAATATATTAATCAGATTCTTAAAATCTACCTCAGATACTACATTAACTACTAATAAGATAATTAAGTTACTTTATTACTAATAGCCTAATTTGCCTATAATAGCGTAGTAGGAGAAAGCACTAAAGAATCATCTTTCTACCTAAATTACAGATTTAATCCCACTATATACAGAGAATCTTAATAAGGAGAATAAGCAGTAAAAGCAATAGCAGACATTTTAAGGCTATATAAACTCCAGAATAAACTCCTAAAAGAACTTAAATTCGTTAGATAATAAATATGTAAATATACTAATACTTCAAGGATTAGAGGACTAATCTTTAAAGAGGGAGATAGTATTTACCTTACTAAATAAAATATTAAAACTAAATAACTAAGCGATAAATTAGATTTTAAGAAACTCAGACCTTTTAAAATCATTTACAAAATCTTGAATATTAACTATAAACTTTCATTACTAGATACCATAAGATATTATCCAGTTTTTTATATTTCACTTCTTAAACTAGTATTAAAAGGATCTCACATGAAAGATTATATTGAAGTTAATCTAGAATAAGAATATAAAGTAGAATAAATTATTAACCACATTAATTAATAAGATAACACTAAGATATAATACCTTATTAAATAGAAAGGATATAGTTATGCAGAAAATATATAGGAACTAGTATCCAGCATTAAATACCTTAAAGAACTTCAAGAATATTAGGAACAACAAGCTAACAAATCAACCACAACACCTGCAACTCAGGTTAACAGACTAGTTTATATTTGACACCCTCAACCTAAATATTAACTAGATAAAAGACCTTAAGGAAATACAATATTTCTATATCTAGGAATATTATACTCTGGAAACTAAGAATTCTCAATTACTACATCAGGAATACTAAAATTAAAATTCACTAAATTAGGATCACTTAATATAGTATCCTAATTAACTACCCTAAAAATATTATTCAACTAAGTATCTAAAATAGTTATATTCTTATTCACTATAGGTAAACTTGATTCTATTTTAGTATTATTACTAGTAATAATCCTTCCTTACTTAAAGATATTCTATCTTATCTTCTGGATATAATCTAACTTTATAAGTAATTTATCTATTTCCATCTAAACTTTCCTCAGTATTACAGCTTTCTTCAGTAAAACCTCCTCTACTGCTTCTTCTTTATTTTCTAAATAACTAGTTTTATTAAGTAAGTAATTAACTATCCAGTTAGCAAAATAATATACCACCTGAGACTTTCTGAAAAAAAAAAAAAAAAAAAAAAAAAACTTACATTCACACACAGCATTCTGTAATATGTTGCATGAACAACCTAAATACATGTATTCACCATAAACCTCTATCCTATAAAGCATTTTATAATGTAGACCTTTAGAATAATAATAAGAATATAGTATTATATCTACACTAAACTCTTTAATATGTAGTATATAATATTAATGATAACAGGTAGAAGTGGAAAAATTAGAGACTAATTCTGATATTGTTGTAAGTATGATAAGAAGTAAGGAAGTATACTATAAATTAATAAGTGGGAGTTACCTACTTATGTCAGTCTTAGGGATAAGATTCTTCAGAGGGGAGACCTAATATTATAACCTAATAAGATTAAGGCTGAGTTATAGGGTGCCTGGTAGCTATAAGGTATTTTATATATATAAAGGGAAGGATATAATAGGAACCTACTAGACTATAGAGGAACTATAATATAGGTTATATAATGATAAAAGATAAGTAATCACTCTATAGGATAAGTGATTAGTTAGTAGATCCCTGAGGTGATTAGTGGAGCTAAATAATCACTAGTTACTGGTAATGATTGCTTCTTATCTTCAGATTAGTGAAAAGCAGTATAATATTAATAGGAGTAGGAAAGCCTATAATGCTATAGATTTATATATAGGATAAACTTAAGTCTGCTTAAGGTCAGACTTCTATAGTTTTTTAGTAATTAACTTTATTAATCTCTTTTGAGACTTTTAGTCTTACTTTTATGATTATCTTACAACCTTTTTATTAGACTTATATTTAATCACTATAAACCCTGAAGACCTAATCTTATCAGTATAATAATAATACTGTTATTTATGTATTATGGCCTTAACTTACTACTAATAGACTTACCTCTACTAGACCTAAGGCTGGCTATAATAAGAGCCTACTAGAATCCCATCCGGGCGAGGGGGTTAGCTTTAGATACCTAGATATAGCTCTAGCTAGATATCTGAATATAGCTTATAATATTACCTCCCTCCTCCCCAGCTACTACTTAGTTAGAAGCTATAAGCTAGATTTCTATTATTATCTATAATTAGACTATATATTACTTTATACTACTTTAATACTATTATATCTATAATAATATTAATAGACTTCTATATAGAGTTTATATATTCTTCCTATTTAACTAGAACCTCTTATTAGTATTCTCTCTCTATCTAGTATATCCTTACAGTAAGAATATTTTTAACTAATTATTCAGCTTCCCTATTATTATCTACTAATAGTAGTAGCTAGCTATTAACTATAATCTACCTAAATAGTAAGTTAGTAGTAACCTTCTAAAGTAAATCTATATAGAACTATAAATAAATAGATTCTAAAGTATCTAACTTTAGAATATATAGTGAGAGGACTTTTACTATTATATACTTATAATACAGTTAGGTTAGCTTCTAGCTTAATCTTAGTAACTTATAGTTAGATATATTTAACTATATTTTATTACTAACTTAATACTAATCTGCGGGAGACTAAATCTTATTCGCCTAAGCTTCTAACCTCTACTGAGTGGCAGCTATCTCTATATATATATATATATTATTACTTACTATATCCTTTTAACTAACTAGTGAATAGTAGCCTTTCTACTACTAAGCAGTTCTATATACTCCTTAGTAATTAGAATAAAGTTAATATAATATCTATAATCTATAAAAAAAGATATAGTTCCTATTATATTATACTATTAGTTACAGAAAGTTAACTATATAATAGATAGTAAGTTACTTTAGTTATTCTGAAACTAGTAAATAAATACTATTAAAACTACTTAGATCTTCTAATTATACTATTTTATAATTCTATTAGTCTATAAATAGTAGCTAATACTTAATAGGTATATAATATCTATTAACCTACAGAATTCATTCTAGAAGTAACTTACT
This sequence comes from Colletotrichum lindemuthianum, assembly GCA_001693025.2. Taxonomy (NCBI): domain Eukaryota; kingdom Fungi; phylum Ascomycota; class Sordariomycetes; order Glomerellales; family Glomerellaceae; genus Colletotrichum; species Colletotrichum lindemuthianum. The sequence goes on along the minus strand of MASP02000295.1, from coordinate 93,568 downwards.
TAATTAGATTCTCTATTACTTATAATAGAGTATAGTATTCTATAAAATCTATAGTAGTAACTAAGAAACTACTAAACATATACTTCTATCTCTATTATATTAATCTCCTTTAATATAGAAACTTTACTTAGTTAATTAATAATAACCTAGAGATAATAGCTACTTTATCTTTTTATAGGGAATAAATTAGTAATAAAGTTTATTAATAGATTAGAGTGTAACTAATTAGATATTAGTAGGAGTTTTAGAAATTCTTTCTTAACTTACCTTTAAATATAAATACTTCTATATATATTATAGTTACATATAAATTAGTAGATATTTTATAATTATCTAAGTTAGTAGAACTATTAGCTTATAATCTCTAGTATACTATTATACTCTAAGTAGCCTATAGGGGAGAAGTTATATAACTTCTATACTAACTTAGTTTTAAGTTTATTAAGGAGGTTATTACTCTCTTTACTACTTAGTATCTAAAGTCTCTCTCTAAAAGTAAACTATCTCAGTATATTAATAGTATACTTAGTAATCTAGATTTTAATATAGAAATTAGAAGGAAAGTTATACTTTCCCTACTAGACTATTATAAAGATCTATTAGTATAAGGAGTTTTTCTTAGTAATATAATTTTATATTTTTTATAGATCTAGCTTTCTTTTAAAAAACTAGGTATTAATAATATTTATATATCTTACCTAAGGTTCTATAGGGATAGTAGTATCTAGAATAATTTATATTACTTATTTCTATTACTTCTTATTATTCTACTTTTTAGGAGTATCTTATTCCCTCTGGGAGAGGATATTAGAAGCTACTACCTAAATATCTAGCTAGTATTTAAAGTAAAAGTTATACTAAGATAATTTCTCTATCTACTAGCTTTACCTCTCTGTAAGTTATTATTTCTTTATAAAATACTTAAGGTTTTTATAGTTAGTAAGGATCTTAAACTTCCTAATACTCTATAGCTTTACTTTTTATATCTATAAATAAGTTAGTATTATAAGGAGCTTCTTATTATAGATTAGGTAATTAAACTCTATGGAGGTTAGATATTAGGAGTAGAAAGCTACTAGATACTTTATTTTAACCTTATTATTTTAAGTTAATATATCTCTCAGGATATATTTTAAATAGTCTGTCTTTATTATTATTAGAATATTAAGGTTAAATATCTATAAGATTAACTTTATAGTAAAGAGTTATTTTAGTATAAAGAAAGTCTCTTACTACTTCAGTCTCTAGTTAAAGGAAATAAACTTCTAAGTTAGGTAGTTTAAAAACTTTATAATAATATTATACTAAAGTATAAAGATCTTATAGTAGTTTATAAACTTAAGGAAACTATAGATATTTTTTAGTAAACTGGGGGGAAGTTAGTTAGTAATAACTTCTAACTTCTTAGGGTTATAAGAGAAGCTCTTTTTAGCTAATATAATAAATCTAATATAGTTAACTATAATAATAGAGAACTTATATTTCTTAGAATCTAATTTAAAATCTATATTAATAAAGTAGCTAAGTATTTAGTAGATCTTCCCCTTATACTTCTTTTATAAGTTACTAATATAAATAAGAATATTATTAATATATAATATAATGAAGTTATCTAGAAACTATTATAAGTAGCTGTTAATATATTATTGAAATATAGTAGGAATATTAGTAAGTCTGAAGGAGTATACTATCTATTTAAAGAGATTATAGTATATCTGAAAAGCTATTTTCTCTTAATCTACTTTATTAATTCTAATCTTATAGAATATAATAATAATATTAAGCTTAGTATACTAATAGGTAGTAGTAATCCTCTAGAGAGTCTCTAATATAAGGAGGAGGAAGTAATAGTTTTTTTTTAAAATTATATTAAGAATTCTGTAATTTATATAGAAGTATATTCCTCCACTTAGCTTCTTTATAAAAAAGATTAAGATATCTATAGAGAAGCTATTTACTTTAATAAATTCTTTATTAAGTAAATCCTCTAGGGTTTTTTTAAGTATTAGAAGTTTCTCTTATAATATATTATAGAGAGGCTTTTATAGGAGGTCTAGTTTCTATTCCTTATTATTAGGGATTAATGGGATATAGTAATTTATCCCTAGTTAGCTGGAGGATAGTTAGTATACTGAATATAAATAGAAAAGATCTGGGAATTCTTTCAAGATATTTATAGAGATATAATTTCTTAAGTTTACCTCCACTTTTAAGGTTAATATTTTCTTAATATTTACTAGATTAATAGATATAATTTAGTAGAAACTTAATATCTTACTAGTATATTATATAGTATATTAATAGATAGATATAAATAAATTAATATTAAGTAGGTAGACTAACTAGATCTCCTTAAGCTATACTAGCTTATTCTAATACTTTAGGTATATTATTATATTATTCTTCCTATAGGTTATCTATTAGGTTTCAGTATTATAGATAATATAATTATCCTCTATTTATAGCTACCTAAAATATAAAAGTAGCTAAAAGTTCTCTATAATATAAATATAGATTTTCTATATATAATTACTAACTTCTAAAATTAAGATAGCTACTTTCTAGATATTATTAAATAATAGTCTAGTAGTATATCTCCTTATTTATCTCTTTAACTTATTAATCAGTAGGAGGTAAAGTTTCTTTATAAGGGAGATATTAATAATAATATAAATATTATAGTTTATATTCATAAGTATATTAATAGAGTAACTTCTATCAATTCTAGTCTGAATAGTAGCTAACTACTAATTACTTATCTATTTATTTTCCTATTATTTTCCTTATTTTATTACTTCTGCCTCTATTAACTTTAGGGTCTAACTTTACTTTAGAGTTACTTTTTTCCTAAGTTCTTACTATTACTAAGTGGGGAAATACTATTCCCTTAGTTATCCCCAGTATAATCCAGAGTAACTATAATTTTCATAACTTTCACGCTAGTCTTCTCGTTCTCTTATATTATATAGTTTCTATATATATAGTTTTTCTTACTATAACTAAAATATTAATAGGGATTTTAATAGTCCTTAGAGCGTTCCTTAGAGATAGAGGAGAAGTTACTAAAGTTTTAGTATTATTATTGCTTTTTAACTATTCTTATTATTATAATATTACCTTCTATATTATAAATAGTAAGTTTCTAGTGGGGCAGCTAGTAGTAGACTAATATCTTCTTTATATATTTAAGCTTCTAAGCTATATTCTAGATTTTAGATAACTAAAGCTTATACTTTATAGGAAAGTTTACTATAATAAGTAGCTTCTTAAGGTAGGAGAGTAGGATAGCTTCTAGTAGGAAGATCTAGACTATATTTAGCTATATATACCCTCTAGTATTAACTAGAATCTTTTTAAATTAGGATAGAAAGATAGTTAGATATTTATTTTCCTTCTATCTAAAACTTTATAGTTAAATAATAATATAAAGCTAACCGTTAGAATTCAGGTAAGTTCTATCTAGATAACGTATAAAATTATTTGGATTATAGGAGTTCTCTAATTCTCCCACTATATAGAAAGTTTTAACTATCTACTAGAGGTTAGAGTCTAAATAGAAGTAAATTAGATACTAGTGTTCCTAATTACTATTAAAGAAATAGTAGTTAATCTTAAGTTTAGCTTTTATCTATTAAGTTTATACTTAATATTCCTTCTACTTACCTTAAAATTTTAGGAGTAGGGGAAGAGGTTTCCTCTAGTAGTTAGCTACTAATAAAGATATAATAATATTATTAACTCTAGAGGCTATTATCCTAATAGATATTATTCTAGGGTTACTAAAATATCCTAATATAGGTTAGAAGTTTCTATTATAGTAGCTTTCTAGAAGTTACTACTTACTATAGTATTTTATTTTACTAATTTATATAAGAGTTTATTAATTCTCTAGTAGAGGAAGTTTAAAATATATTATAACTATTACTAAAATAGTTTACTTATAGAGTTACTATCTATAGAAGTATCCTGGGGGGCTTCAGTATTCTCTATTATTTTTTATATTAGTTAGTTAGTTGTCTGTTATATAATATTATATCCTAGAAGCTATATTTAACTAGATTATATACTTAACTAGTGGGAAGCTACACTCTACTTAATATTATCTATATAGTGAATAAAACTAAGTTTTAAATATATAAAAAGTTAGATCTAGATTTATTTAACTGGAAGGTGGCGTAAAATACTATTTATTTAGAATTAAGGAGTAAAAGAGAAACTTTTATAAGTATATAGAAAAGTCTATATATATAGTGCTATATGGAGCTTACTGGGGCTCCACTCGGGCGAGGGGGTTAGTTTCAGATATCTGGGTATAGCTCTGGCTGGATATCTAGGTATAGTCTGTAATAGTAATTAGCTTATATATTACTTTATACTACTTTAGGGTTACTATATCTGTAATAATATTAATAGGTTTCTATATAGAGTTTATATATTCTTTCTATTTAATAAGAATCTCTTATTAGTATTTTCTTCTCACTTAATATATCCTTATAGTAAGAATATTTTTAACTAGCTATTTAGCTTCTTTATTATTATTTACCAGTAGTAGCAGCTAGCTATTAACTATAATCTATCTAGGTAGTAAATTAGTGGCAGCTTTCTAGAGTAAATCTATATAGAACTATAGGTAAATAGACTCTAAGGTATCTAACTTTATAATATATAGTAAGAGGATTTTTACTATTATATATTTATAGTATAGTTAGGTTAGCTTCTAGTTTGGTTTTAGTAACTTATAGTTAGATATATTTAATTATATCTTATTATTAATTTAATATTAATCTGCGGGGAACTAGATTTTATTTATCTAGGTCTCTAATTTCTGCTGAGTGGTAGCTATCTCTATATAGATATATATTATTACTGACTATATCCTCTTAACTAACTGGTAGGCTATAGCTTTACTACTACTAGGTAGTTCTATATACTTTTAAGTAACTAGGATAGGGTTAATATAATACTTATAATTTATAAAGAAAGATATAGTTCCTATTATATTATACTACTAGTTATAGAGAGCTAACTATATAATAGTTAGTAGGTTATTCTAGTTATTTTAGAACTAGTAGGTAAATATTCTTAAAACTGCTTAGATCTTCTAGTTATACTATTTTATAATTCTATTAGTCTATAGGTAGTAACTAATACTTAATAGGTATATAATATCTATTAATCTATAGAATTTCTTCTAGAAGTAATTTATTTAGTTAGACTCTCTATTACTTATAATAGAGTATAATATTCTATAGAATCTATAGTAGTAACTGAGGAACTACTAGATATATATTTCTACCTCTATTATATCTATCTCTTTTAATATAGAGATTTTATTTAGTTGATTAATAATAACCTAGAGATAATAGCTACCTTATTCTTTTATAGGGAGTAAGTTAGTAATAAAGTTTATTAATAGATTAGAGTGTAACTAGTTAGGTATTAGTAGGAACTTTAGGAATTCCTTCTTAGTCTGCCTCTAGATATAAATATCTCTATATATATTACAGTTATATATTAATTAGTAGATATTTTGTGACTATCTAGATTAGTAGAACTATTAGCTTATAATTTCTAGTATACTATTACGTTCTAAGTAACCTATAGGGGAGAAGTTGTGTAACTTTTATACTAGCTTAATTCTAAGTTTATTAAGGAGGCTATTATTTTCTTTACTATTTAGTATCTAAAGTTTCTCTCTAAAAGCAAGCTATTTTAGTATATTAATAGTATATTTAGCGATCTGGATCTTAATATAGAGATTAGGGGGAAAGTTATACTTTCTCTACTAAACTACTATAAAGATTTATTAGTATAAGGAGTCTCTCTTAGTAGTATAATGTTATATTTCTTACAGATTTAGTTTTTCTTTGAAAACCTAAGTATTAGTAATATTAATATATTCTACTTAAGGCTCTGTGGGAATAGTAGCGTCTGGGATAACTTATATTATTTATCTCTATTACTTCTTATTATTCTATTTTTTGGGGATATTCTGTTTCCTCTGAGAGAGGGTATTAGAAGCTACTACCTAAATGTCTAGTTAGTACTTAAGGTAAAAGTTATATTAAGATAATCTTTCTACTTATTAGCTTTACCTCTCTGTAAGCTATTATTTCTTTATAAAATATTTAAGGTTTTTATAATTAGTGAGAATTTTAAACTTTCTAATATTCTGTAGCTTTACCTTCTATATCTATAAATAAGCTAGTATTATAAGAAGCTTCTTATTATAAATTAGGTAATTAAACTTTATAGAGGTTAGATACTAGGAGTGGAAAGCTATTAGATACTTTACTCCAGTTTTATTGTTTTAGGTTAATATACCTCTCAGGGTATACTCTAAATAGTCTATCTCTATTATTATTAAAATATTAAGGTTAAATATCTATAGAATTAATTCTATAGTAAAAAATTATTTTAGTATAAGGAAAATCTCTTACTACTTTAGTTTCTAGTTAAAAGGAACTAACTTCTAAGTTAGGTAGTTTAAAAGCTTTATAATAATATTATACTAAGATATAAAAACCTTATAGTAGTTTATAAACTTAAGGAAACTATAGATATCTTTTAGTAAGCTGGAGGGAAGCTAGTTAGTAATAACTTCTAATTTCTTAAGTTTATAAGAGAGGCTTTTTCTAACTAATATAATAAACTTAATATACTTAACTATAGTAACTAAGAATTTATATTTCTTAGAATCTAACTTAAACTTTATATTAGTAAGGTAGCTAAGTATCTAATAGACTTTCTCCTTATATTTCTTTTATAAGTTACTAATATAAATAAAGATGCTATTAATATATACTATAATAAAGTTATTTAGAAACTGTTATAAGGAGCTATTAATATACTATTAAAATATAATAGGGATATTAGTAAGTCTGAAAAAGTATATTATCTATTTAAAGAGACTATAATATATCTAAAAAACTATTTTTTCTTAATTTACTTTATTAATTCTGATTTTATAGAATATAGTAATAATATAAAGTTTAGTATATTAGTAGATAGTAGTAACTCTCTGGAGGGTTTCTAATATAAAGAGGAGAAAGTAATAATCTTTCTTTATAATTATATTAAGAGCTTTATAATTTATATAGAAGTATATTCTTCTATCTAGCCTTTTTATAAAGAGGACTAGGATATTAATAGAGAAGCTACTTACTTTAATAAATCTCTTATTAAGTAAATCCTCTAGGGTTTTCTTAAATATTAGAAGTTTCTCCTATAATATATTATAGAGGGATCTCTATAGGAGGTTTAGTTTCTATTCCTTATTATTAGGGATTAATAGGATATAGTAGTCTATCTCTAGTTAGCTAGAGGGCAGCTAGTATACTGAATTTAGATAGAAAAGATTCAGGAATTCCTTTAAGATATTTATAGAGATATAATTCCTTAGGTTCACTTTCACTTTTAGGATGGATATTTTCTTAATATTCGCTAGACTAATAGATATAATCTAGTAGAAGCTTAGTATCTTATTAGTATACTATAAAGTATACTAATAGATAAATATAAATAAATTAGTATTAAGTAGCTAAGCTAACTAAATCTCTTTAAGTCATATTAGTTTATTTTAATATTCTAGGTATATTATTATATTATCCTTTCTATATATTATCTATTAGGCTTCAGTACTATAGATAATATAATTATTTTCCACTTATAGCTACCTGAGATATAAGAGTAACTATAGACTCTCTATAATATAAATATAGATTTTCTGTATATAATTACTAACTTCTAAAGTTAGGATAGTTACTCCCTAAGTATTACTAAGTGATAGCTTAGTAGTATATTTCTTTATCTATCTTTTTAACTTATTAATTAGTAGGAGATAAAATTTCTTTATAAGGAAGATATTAATAATAATGTAAATATTATAATATATATTAATAAGTATATTAATAGAGTAATCTCTATTAATTTGAGTCTGAATAGTAGCTAACTACTAGTTACTTATCTGTTTCTTTTCTTATTATTTCCCCTATTCTATTACTTTTACCTTAGTTAGCTTTAGAGTCTAACTTTACTCTAGAGTTATTCTTTTTCTGAATTCTTATTATTACTAAGTGGGGTAGTATTATCCCCCTAGTTATCTCTAGTATAATCTAGAGTAACTATAGCTTTTATAACTTTTATATTAGTTTTTTATATGTTTAGGCTTTATAGTCTCTATAGATATAGTTTTTCTTATTATATTTAAAGTATTAGTAAGTGTTTTAATAGTCTTTAGAGTGTTCCTTAGGGGTAGAGGAGAAGCTGCTAGAGCTTTAATATTATTATCGCTTCTTAACTACTTTAGTTATTATAATATTACTTTCTGTATTATAGGTAGTAGGTCTCTAGTAGGGTAGCTAGTAGTATACTAATATCCTCTTTATATATTTAAATTTCTAAGTTATATCTTAAACTTTAGATAATTAAAATCTATATTTTATAGAAAGGTTAATTATAATAAGTAGCTTCTTAGAGTAGGGAAGTAGGGTAGCTTCAAGTAGAGGGATTTAGACTATATCTAACTATATATATCCTCTAGTATTAACTAGAGTCTTTTTAAATTAGGATAGAAAGGTAGTTAGGTATTTATTTTCTTTCTATCTGAAGTTTTATAGTTAGATAATAGTATAAAGTTAACTATTAGGATCTAGGTAAATTCTATCTAGGTAACTTATAAAAATATTTAGATTATAGAAGTTTTTTAACTTTCCTACTATATAGAAAGTTTTAACTACCTACTGAAAACTAGAGTCTAAGTAGGAGTAAATTAGATATTAGTATTCCTAATTATTATTAAAGAAATAGTAATTAATCTTAAGTTTAGTTTTTATCTATTAAACTTATATTTAGTATTCTTTTTACTTACCTGAAAACTTTAGAGGTAGGAGAAGAAGTTTCCTCTAGTAGTTAGCTATTAGTAGAAATATAATAGTATTATTAACCTTAAGAGCTATTATTCTAACAGATATTATTCTGGAGGTTACTAGAGTATTTTAATATAGGTTAGAGATATCTATTATAGTAGATTTCTGGAAGTTACTATTTACTATAATATCTTATCTTAATAACTTATATAAGAACTTATTAATCCTCTAATAGAGGAAGCTTAAGGTATACTATAACTACTACTAAAGTAGTTTACTTATAGGATTATTACTTATAGGGATATTCTAGGGGGCTTTAATACTCTCTATTATTCTTTATATTAGTTAGTTAGTTACCTATTATATAATATTATATTCTAGAAGCTACGTTTAACTAGATTATATACTTAACTAGTGGGAAGCTATATTCTATCTAATATTTTCTATATAGTAAATAAAACTGAGTTTTAAATATATAAAAAGCTAAATCTGAGTTTATTTAACTAGAAGATAGCGTAAAATACTATTTATTTAGAACTAAGAAGTAAAAGAGAAACTTTTATAAATATATAGAAAAGTCTGTATATATAATACTATATAGGGTTTACTGGGGCTCCACTTAGGCGAGGGGGTTAGCTTTGGATACCTAGGTATAATTCTAGCTGGACATCCAGATATAGCCTGTAATAGTAATAAGCTAAATCTAAGCTTATTTAACTGGAAGGTAGTGTGAAATACTATTTATTTAGAATTAAGAAGTAAAAGAGAAACCTTTATAAATATATAGAAAAGTCTGTATATAATACTATATAGAGTCTACTGAAGCCTCACCTGGGCAAGAAGGTTAACTTTAAATATCTAGATATAACTTTAGCTGAATATTTAAATATAGTTTATAATATTACTTTTTTTCTTTCTACCTGCTGTCTGGCTGGAGGCTGTAAATTAGGTTACTATTATTATTTATAATTAGCCTATATACTACCTTATATTACTTTAATACTACTATATTTACAATAATATTAACTAGCTTCTATATTAGGTTTATATATTCTTTCTATTTAATAAGGGCCTCTTGTTGATTTCTTTTTTCTATTTAGTATATTCTTATAGTAAGAATATGTTTAACTAGCTATTTAGCCTTCCTATTATTATTTACCAGTAATAGTGGCTAGCTATTAATTATAATTTATCTTAATAGTAAATTAGTAGTAATCTTCTAAGGTAAGTTTATATAAAACTATAGGTGAATAAACTTTAGGATATCTAGCTTTATAATATATAGTAAGAGAATTTTATTATTATATATTTATAACATAATTAGGTTAATTTCCAGGTTAACGTTAGTAGCTTATTGTTAGATATATTTAACTATATCCTATTACTAATTTAATATTAATCTATAGAAACATGAATTGTATTTACCTAAGTTTCTAATTTCTACCCAGTAGTAGCTATCTTTATATAAATATATATTATTACTAACTATATCCTCTTAACTAGCTCGTAGGTAGTAACCTTACTACTACTAAATAGTTTTATATACTTCTTGGTAACTAAAATAAAATTACTATAAAATCTATAATTAGAGTATTAAGAAATAATATATAATATATTCCTAATATATAATATATTATATATTATATATTATGATTATAAATATATTATATATATCTACAATATATTAGGAGTTTTATCTAATATATATATTTGTGTTTATAATATAATAGACTTAAAAATCTTGTATTTATATTATATTATAAATATATATAATTTTATTTATATTATTCATAATATATTATAATGTAGTTGATAAGTAAGTGAAATAGATAAGTAAGCAAAATATAAAACTGCAACCACTTCATAAATAGAACCTAAAAGTAGTATTAAAACTATTGGATTAATTGAAACTACTTTGAATTCTCTTCCTTTAATATTTCTCTATTTGCTGGATATACTTATATATTATAATCTATATTTCCGCAGATATTATATTGCTATTAGCGTATCTTAGGCTTTTCTTGGTAATTATTACTCCGGTGTGTTTCCTTCTTAATTTAAGTTATAGCCTCTCTCTATAATTAAATATTCTCTATATTTACTATAGTAAACCTTCCTTCTTATTTAAGATATATTTCCTTAGTTTTCTGATACTAATTAAATAGATTATTCTCCTCTTAAAGAATACTATTTTTAGATTCTAATAAGGTAATTTCATATATAAATCTATATACCCTCCTTCAATAAATACTCTATAGCTTTAATAATTAAAGTGGATAAGTTATTCTAATAGTGGAAATTTTAATTCTTAATAAATTCTAATTAAGAAGATATCTCTATTAGGTTATTTAGTATTTAGAAAATCTAAAGTAGTAATATTATTAGGAGGAATCCTAGAGATATTAGAGTATAATAATAAATAACTAATAACTTCTTCTATGTTAACCTTATATCCTTACTGTTATAAGCTATATCCAGATATCTAGCTAGGGCTATACCTAAGTATCTGAAGCTAACCCCCTCGCTCGAGTGGAGCCCCAGTGGGCTTTATATAGCATTATATATACAGACTTTTCCACACACTTATGAAAGCTTCTCCTTTACTTCTTAATTCTAAATAAATAGTATTTTATACTACCTTCCAGTTAAATAAACTTAGGTTCAGTCTTTTATATATTTAGAATTTAGTTTTATTCACTATATAGATAATATTAGGTAGAATATAGTTTCCTATTAGTTAAATATATATTCTAGTTAAATATAGCTTCTAGGATATAATATTATATAATAAGTAACTAATTAACTAATATAAAAAATAATAGAGAATACTGAAGCTCTTTAGAATATTCCTATAAATAGTAATTCTATAAGTAAACTACTTTAGTAGTAATTATAGTATATCTTAAATTCTCTCTACTAAAAAATCAATAAGCTTTTATATAAGTTAGTAAGATAAAATACTATAGTAAGTAATAACCTCTAGGTAATTATTATAATCGATATTTCTAATTTATATTAGGATACTCTAATAACTTCTAGAATAATATGTATTAGGATAATAGTTTTTAGGGTTAATGATATTTCTATATCTCTATCAGTAGTTAACTATTAGAGGAAACCTCTTTCTCTATTCCTAAAGTTTTTAGGTAAGTAGAAGGAATATTAAGTATAAGTTTAATAGATATTATAGGTTATACCTAGATGTCTGGTTAGGGTTATACCTAGGTATTTAAAGCTAACTCTCTCGCCTGGGTAGAGCTCTAGTGGGCCCTATATAGTATTATATATGCAGAGTTTTCTATATATTTGTGAAGGTTTCTCCTTTACTCCTTAGTTTTAAATAAATAGTATTTAATATTACTTTCTGGTTAAATAGGCTTAAATCCAAATCTTTATATATTTAGAATTTAGTTTTATTTACTATATAGATAATATTAGGTAGAGTATAGTTTCCTACTAGTTAAGTATATAATCTAGTTAAGTGTAGCTTCTAGAATATAATATTATATAATAAATAACTAACTAACTAATATAAAGAATAATAGAGGATATTAGAGTCTCTTAGGATATTTCTATAGGTAGTAATTCTATAAGTGAACTACTTTAGTAGTAGTTATAGTATATTTTAAGTTTTCTCTACTAGAGGATTAATAAGTTCCTATATACGTTAGTGAGATAAGATACTATAGTAGGTAGTAACCTCCAGGTAGCTATTATAATAGATACTTCTAGCTTACACTAGGATACTTTAGTAACTTCTAGAATAATATCTATTAGGATAATAGTTTTTAGGGTTAATAATACTATTATATTTCTATTAGTAACTAACTATTAGAGGAAGTTTCTTCTCCTGTTTCTGAAGTTTTTAGATAAATAGAAGGAATATTAAGTATAAGTTTAATAGATAAAAGCTAAGTTTAAAATTAACTACTATTTCTTTAGTTAATAGTAATTAGAAATATTAGTATCTAATTTACTTCTATTTAGACTTTAGTCTTCAGTAGGTAGTTAAAACCTTCTATATAGTGGGAAGGTTAGAGAACTTTTATAATCTAAATAATTTTATAAGTTATTTAGATAGAACCTACTTAGATTCTAATAGTTAGCTTTATACTATTATCTAACTATAGAGCTCTAGATAGAAGGAAAATAAATATCTAAATATCTTTTTACTTTAATTTGAAAAGATTCTAGCTAATATTAAAAGGTATATATAGCTGGATATAGTTTAGATTTCTCTACTGGAGGCTATTCTATTTTCTTATTTTAAGAAATTATTTATTATAATAAACTTTCCTATAGAGTATAGATTCTAGTTATCTAAAGTTTAGAATATAACTTAGAAGCTTAAGTATATAAAGGGGATATTAGTCTACTACTAGCTATCCTACTAGAAACCTACTATTTATAATATAGAGAGTAATATTATAATAATAGAAGTAGTTAAGAAGTGATAATAATATTAAAGTTTTAGTAACTTCTTTTTTACTTCTAAGGAATATTCTAAAGATTACTACAATATTTACTAATATTTTAGATATAGTAAGAAAGATTATATATATAGAAACTATATAGTATAAGAGAATAAGAAAGTTAGTATAAAAATTATAAAGGTTATAGCTACTTTAGCTTATACTGAGAATAATTAGGAGGATAGTATTTCTCTATTTAGTAATAATAAGGATTTAGGAAAAAAGTAACTTTAGAGTAAAGTTAGATTTTAGAGTGAATAGAGGTAGAAGTAATAGGATAGAGAAAATAAGAGGAAAAAAAGATAGGTAAGTAATTAGTAGTTAGCTACTATTTAGGCTAGAATTAATAGAGGTTACTCTATTAAGATATTTATTAATATAGACTATAATACTTATATTATTATTAATATTTTCCTTAAAAAGAAATTTTACCTCTTACTAGTTAATAAGTTAAAGAGATAGATAAGAAGATATACTATTAGGTTATTATTTAGTAATATTTAGGGGGTAGTTATCCTAACTTTAGAAGTTAGTAACTATATATAGAAAATCTATATTTATATTATAGAGAGTCTGTAGCTACTTTTATATTTTAGGTAGCTATAAATAGAGAATAATTATATTATCCATAATACTGACGTTTAATAGATAATATAACTATAGGAAGAATAGTGTAATAGTATAGTTAGAGTATTAGAATATGTTAGTATAGCTTAAGGAGATTCAGTTAGTCTATCTACGTGATACTAATTTACTTATATTTATTTATTAGTATACTATATAGTATATTAGTGAGATATTAAGTTTCTATTAGGTTATATCTATTAGTTTGGTGAATATTAAGAAAGTGTTAATTCTAAAGGTAGAAGTGGACTTAAGGAATTATATTTCTATAAATATCTTAAAGGAATTCCTAGATATTGTCTATTTAGATTCAGTATAATAACTATTTTTTAGCTAATTAGGGATAGATTACTATATTCTATTAATTCTTAATAATAAGGAATAGAAACTAGATTTCTTATAGGAATCTCTCTATAGTATATTATAAGAGTGTTACAACCTATTGGAACTACAGGATTAGAGAACGTCCTACAGAGTATCCAGCGGCTGCAGGACCTTTATATACAGGATAATATAAAAATAACAGAGACTCTACTCAGTATAGAAGAATTATAGTATAAGTCACATGACGATAAGATAAGGATTGATTAGAATTAATATAATTCAGTATAAGTGAGAGGCTAATAGATTATATTAAATCAGTATAATCCAGAATAACTAAAAAAATATACTACCAGCTGGAATATATATATAGAATAAACTTAAGTATACTTAAGATCAGACTTCTATAGCTTTTTAGTAATTAACTTTATAATTATCTTTAAATATTCCTAGTCTTATCCCTTAATCTTTTTATTAAACTTATATCTAATTACTGTAAACTCTGAAAACCTAATCTTATTAATATTATAATAATATTATTATCTATATATTATAGTTTTAACTTACTACTAATAGACTTACCTCTACTAAACCTAAACTTAACTATAATATTTAAATTACTTCTATTTAGTAAGTTAACTTTATAATATTAACTTAATAGTATCTAGGAAAGAATATTACTATATCTACTAAATATTAAACTCTTTCTACTTCTTCTAATTCTTAGGGAATACCTCCTAAAAGTAAATAACTTACTAAGCCTCTAGACTAAGAAATAAAAGATATTAAACTTTCTAGTAATAAAGAGAATAATATTACTAAGTTTATATAATAGTTTTAATAGACTAATAGAAGATAAAACTAAAATATAGAAGATTATTAATAGTAATACTGCGGAAGTTACTTAATTTCAGTAGAATCTCTATAATAATCTGGATTAATAGTAACTTCTTACTTTTTAGTAGGAGGTTAATATCCTTTATATTACTATCAATATTATCTAAATTCTAGTTGAATTATATAAGAAACTTTAACTTAATTTACTATAAGCTTTGAATAAAACTTCCAGATATCTTAAAGGATTCCTTACTTAAGTTTAAGCTTATTATTAGTTTTATAATTTTAGTTTTAAGAATAAAGCTAAATAAGTTATTTATATTATTTTATTTCTTAAGCAAAGAGTTTTTATATAGTTTAAACTTTATCTTATTAACTTCCTTACTTATAAATAGAATAATTTTAAGTTAGAAACTTAAACTATCTTTACAGATTACTATAGTTTCGAAAATACTCTAATCTTACTATTCTAAAAACTAAATAAGTAATAATAGTATAAATAAGATCTAGCAGCTTTTAAGTAGAAAGGTGTAGCTATATACTATATAGTTAAGTTTAAATATATTTATACTAAACTTAACTATACTGATAATATTAAGATTTCTATATTCTACTGAAAACTAAAAGAAGATATTAAAGATAAACTTATTAAATAAGATAAACTTAGTAATTTTATTATATATATAGAACTTACTATTAAAATTAATAACTAATTCTTTAAGTATCGCTGTAAGAAAGGTAAATAGTAATAACTTTAATAACCTAATAGTAAATATAAGTATTAAGAACTACTATATAACTACTAAAACTAACATAATAATTAGGAAACTAGATAATAATTCACTATACGAATAAGTATATCTTATAGCTACTATAGTAAATCTATAGACCTTACTACTAAAACTATAACTAAAGATAATAGATAATAAGATTTTAAATACTATAATTATAGTAAACTAGAATATATAACTAAAAACTACTAGTTACTTACTAAAATATTAGTAATAAGAATAATAATTTCAGCTAGTATCTAAATAAACTTAATAAGTTAATATTATTAAGAAGAAAATACCCTATATCTCTCTAATTTAAATATTCTATTTTAATAATATTTTTATATGTTAAGAATCTAAGGATAAAATAGAATAATACTCTAAGAATCTTTCTAGATAATCAGGATACAATACTAAGAAGATACTAGTAATAGCTAATATTAAGAAAGAAGAAGATTTTATACTAGTTTCTAAGTGAGACTAAATATAAGAAAATAAAATAGTAATCTTACAGCTGTAAGTAACTAGGAGAGAATTTTACTATAGAATTAATTAAACACTTAATAGATAACTTCTATAGAGAATTTAGTATTAAATTTAGTAGAGAATTAATATTAGAGGAAATCTACCTCTCACTTAAGCTTTTGTATAATTACTTAAAGTAAGTAATAAGATACTAATAAAAACTCTCACTATAGTTAAATACTATAAGCTGGAATGTAAAATTAAAGAATAACTTAATAACCTCTATCAGTAAGGATATATTAAAATTAGCCTAGAAATCTATATTAACTTAAGTAATCTATTTAAGTTAATTAATAATAATACTAAACTAGATAATAATACTATTAAAAACCTAGGATTCTCTATTTTATAGTAACTATATAGTAATAAAAGTAAGTAATTTAGAATTAAGAGTATTTACCTAACTTAAGATAAGTAATTTATTATATTGTATAGAGTTTCAGGTAACTAGATTCTGAATTATTCTTAAATAATCCTCTATAATATAGACTATAAATTTCTATAAATTAATTACTTAACTTACTAAATTATTCTTTAGATATATTATATATAAGATAATTATATACTATACTTTAGTAATAAATTCGATAGATAATTCTTCCTACGACAATCTAAGGATAATTTAATTCTGAGTATATATCTTAATATAAATTTACTATTTTAGAAACTTTAGTATTTTAATAAAAACTACTTTATAATACTTATATTTAGTAAAGATTACTCTATAATATATATAAATAATATTATCAGTAAATAGATAGACTATAAATTAGACTACTATATAATCTATTATATTAATAAAGTAAGAGAATAATACTATTAATATAATAAACTTTAGAAATAGGAAAGAAATACTAAAGATAAACTTACACTACTAATACTAATATATAGAGAATTAATATTCAGAAAGACACTTTAAGAAAGAAGGATTATAACCTACTATTATAAAGGCGGAATAATATTAAAATAGAGATACTATAAGTAGTTAAAAAACTAAACTTACCTACTGAATAAGGATAAAGAAAAGTATTTCAGATAAGGTTCTTATATTTAGTAACAGTAGAATATAATAATAAATATCTTCACCTTAATATTATAGTAAATAAATATAAGATATAAGCTTTAATTAATTGTGGTGCTTAAGGAAACTTTATATTATTATAAGTAGTAAATAAATAACAGATTCTATAGATAATAAAAGCTAAACTATATTAGCTACATACTATTAAAGGAGAAAGTATTAAGTATAATAGAGATATTATTAATTTAGAGACTATATACCTCCCTCTAAATTACTATAGCTGGAAGGAAGATTATATTTTTAATATAATAGAAATAGGTAATTAAGAAGTGATCTTAAGAATCCTATAGTTATAAAAAAATAATCTATAAATAGATTAGAAGACTAACTAACTCTAATAGAAGGATTTAGTTTCTAAAGATTCTCTAGATAATAGGATTTTATATAAATTAGATATAACTCTGAAAGTATAGTGATTTATTACCTACTTTAGGATTAAGGATATAGCAGTCTGAATATTAAAAATTATAGTAATAGTAAAAATTAATAGTAAAATAGATTAACTTCAGACTATTCCTAATAAATACTGAATTTGTAAAATACTTTTTACAGAAAAACTTAAGACTAAACTACTAGAATATATAAGCTATAATTATAAAATTCTTTTAAAAGAGGAAAAGAAGCTTAGATTTAGTGGAATCTATAGACTTAATTAAATAGAAATAAAAATATTTAATAAGTATATTAATAAATACCTCAAGAAAGATTATATTAAATATTTAATATTACTAATAGGAAACCTAATTCTACTTATATTTAAGATTAATAGTAAGCTATAACTTTATATTAATTATTAATAATTTAATAATATAATTATTAAGAACTAATACTTATTATTACTTATATTAAAACTATAAAACTAACTTTATAAAACTAATTAGGTTATAGCTCTTAACCTTACAGAAGCTTATAATCTTATCTGAATTAAAAAAGGTAAAAAATAGAAAACTATTTTTAGAATAAAAAAGAATTTTATAAGTATCGTATAATATTTTTTAGACTTACTAATATATCTATAATATTCTAATTTATAATTAACTATATATTATATATATATTGAGATATTTTTTATATAGTATATCTTAATAATATCCTTATTTACTTAAGAATACTTAAAGAATATAAGGAATATATTTATAAAGTATTTCAGAAACTTCAGTAAGTTAAACTACTAGTTAAATTAGAAAAACGTGAATTTTATATTTAATAAGTAGAATATTTAGAATTTATTATTATACTAAATATAATTGAGATATTAACTAAGAAGGTCTAGATAGTTAAAAACTAGCTTAGGCTGATAAATATTAAGGAAATCTAAGTTTTCCTTAGATTTACTAATTTTAACTAAAGATTCCTTAAGGATTATATAAAGAAAATAATTCTACTTACTAAACTTATATAAAAAGATACTAAGTTTAATTAGACTAATAGATAAGAAGAAGTATTTTAGAATATTAAAAACTAGATTATCTTAAAATTTATTCCTATAATTCCAGATTCTAATAAACTATTTAAAGTTAAAACTAATACTTCAGACTATATTATAGGAGAATAACTAGAATAATAAGATATAAAAGAAATATTATATTCTTATACTTTCTATTTATATAAATTTAGTAAATTAGAACTTAACTATTAGATTTATAATACATAACTTATAGTTATTATTAAAGTATTTTAAGAATAGAGACCATAACTCTCAGGAACTAAATATAAAGGTTAAATCTATACTAACTATAAGAATTTTATATATTTTATAATATTTAAGAACTTCAATAAGTGATAAATTGGATAGTTAGAATTTCTTTCAAAAGAAAATGTTATATTATCTACTATAAAGAAATAGAAAATAGAAAAGCTAATATATTTAGTTAAAAACTAAACTATAATATCCTAGTG
Organism: Colletotrichum lindemuthianum; assembly: GCA_001693025.2. Lineage (NCBI taxonomy): Eukaryota > Fungi > Ascomycota > Sordariomycetes > Glomerellales > Glomerellaceae > Colletotrichum > Colletotrichum lindemuthianum. The sequence goes on along the minus strand of MASP02000295.1, from coordinate 74,169 downwards.
GTAAAAGAAATATAAATTATCCTAAAAATAGATATAGATAGAAACCTTATATCTATATAGAAGCTACTTTTAATTGTTAGATAAATTAATACTAATATAACTAAAAGAATAATATATAAGATATAAAGAAATATTTATAGTATACTAATATATAGATATTAAAGAGTTACTAAGATATTTAAAAGAATTTAATAATATTATAATAAAAAGATTATAAGATAAAATATAATTAATATAATTAAGAATTATAAAACTTATCTTAAAAGTAAGTTTAGTTAATATAAACTTTATAGTAAATTATAACTTCTATTAGTATTTTAAAAGTTCTGGGAATTAATTTCCTCAGACTTTATTATTAAACTACTGAAATTATAAGAATTACTTACAGGAATATATTATATTAATATTTCTATTATAATAGAATAACTTACTAAATATACTTACTTTATTCTCTATAAAGAATTAAGTATAGTAGAAGATCTTACATATATTTTTCTCAGAGTTATTATTAGTTAGTATAAGCTACCTTAGGAAATTATATTTAATAGAGATAAACTCTTTATATCTAAGTTTTAGAAATTCCTAATTTTATAACTTAGAGTGAAGTATTACTTATTTACTACTTTCTACCTATAAACTAATAGTTAGACTGAATATATTAACTAGATTCTCAAAATTTACATTAGATACTATATTAACTACTAATAAGATAATTAAGTTACTTTACTACTAATAACTTAATTTACCTATAATAATATAGTAGGAGAAAATATTAAAGAATTACTTTTCTACCTTAATTATAGATTTAACCTTACTATATATAGAGAACCTTAATAGGGAGAATAAGTAGTAAAAATAATAATAGATATCTTAAAGTTTTATACTCTCTAGAATAAACTTCTGAAAGAACTTAAGTTTATTAAGTAATATATATATAAGTATACTAATATATTAAGAATTAGAGAACTAATCTTTAAGGAGGAAGATAGTATCTACCTTACTAGATAAAATATTAAGACTAAATAACTAAGCAATAAATTAGATTTCAAGAAACTCAGACTATTTAAGATTATTTATAAAATCTTAAATATTAATTATAAACGATTACTACTAAATACTATAAGATATTATTTAGTTTATTATATTTTATTTCCTAAATTAATACTAAAGAAATCTTATATAAAAGATTATATTAAAGTTAATCTAGAATAAGAATATGAAATAGAATAAATTATTAACTATATTAATTAATAAGAAAACGTAGAAATATAATATCTTATTGAATAGAAAGAATATAGCTACGCAGAAAATATATAGAAACTAGTATCTAGTATTGAATACCTTAAAGAACTTTAAGAATACTGGAAATAATAAGCTAATAAATAAATTATAATATTTATAATCTAGATTAATAGACTAGTTTATATTTAATACCTTCAATTTAAGTATTAACTAGATGAAAATTTTATAGAAGATAAAATATTTCTATATCTAAAAATACTATATTCTGAAGAATAAGAAATTTCAAACTAGCTATTAATATCTCTAGAAGTATTACTTATAACTAGAGATAATAAATTAAAACCTAATCTAAGTAGAGACTAGTTAGTTTTATTAGATACTCCCTATATAGATAAATCCTGAAGTATATATAACTTCTATACTTCTAAAGATAACTCCTCTACCTCCCATATATCTACTAACTATATTCCCTAATAAATTAAATTAAAACTATATTCCTTTAGAAATCTCTTTTACTTTTAAAGATAAGTTAAATAACCTAGAGTAGTTACTAACTATATCTATAAAACCTCTAAAGCCTCCTTAGCCTCTTATTCTTCTTACTTTACTTTCTTTTACTCCTTAAAATAATAATTCACTAAGATAATAAAGTTAATAATATATATTTAGAAAAACATACTATTCAGCACTTATAAATATTAGCTATATTATTACTATTATAATCTATTAGACTCTATATAATATACTTACTATACTATTTCGAATTAGTAAGATCTATTTTATATATATAATTATATTAGAAATAAGGAGAATATAGTATTATATTATAATTCTAGTGATTAATAAAAAGACCTAATCCTTCATAGCTTAATTTAATCTAAGCTTAATAACTTTCACGGAAATTAGATTTTTAAATATAACCTAATATAATATTAGTAACAGAAAAAGATAGAAGAATATAATATAACTAATAACTCTATCTGGAGGCTACTATATACTTATATTAATCTTAAGAATAAGACCTTTAGAGGGGAAACCTAATATTATAACCTATTAAAACTATAGAACCAGAGAATACCCTATAGAGTATCCAGTAGTTACAGAATCTTTATATATAGAATAATATAGAAATAATATAAACTCTACTTAGTATAGAAAAACTATAATATAAGTTATATAATAATAAGATAAGAATTATTTAGAATTAATATAATTCAGTATAGGTTAGAAGCTAATAGATTATATTAGATTAGTATAATTCAGAATAACTAAAAGAATATACTACTAGCTGGAATTTATATATAGAATAAGCTTAAGTATACTTAAGATCAGACTTCTATAGTTCTTTAGTAATTAACTTTATAATTATCCTCAGATACTTCTAGCCTTATTCCTTAATCCTCTTATTAAACTTACACCTAATTACTATAAACTCTGAAGACCTAATCTTATCAGTACTATAATAATACTGTTACCTATATATTATAGCCTCAACTTACTACTAATAGGCTTACCTCTGCTAGACCTAAGGCTGGCTGTAATAAAGAGAAACGTCTAATATTTAAGAAGATTCTAGAGGATTTACTTAATAAAGAATTTATTAAAGTAAGTAGCTTCTCTACTAGTATTTTAGTTCTTTTTATAAGGAAGTTAAATAGAGAAATATATTTCTATATAAATTATAAAGCTTTTAATATAATTATAAAGAAGGATTATTATTTCCTCCTCCTTATATTAGAGATGTTTTAGAGGGTTACTAGTACTTACTAGTATATTAAGTTTGATATTATTACTATATTATATAAGATCAGAATTAATAAGGTATATTAGGAGAAAATAGCTTTTCAGATATATTATAGTTTTTTTGAATAGATAGTATATCCCTGTAGATTTACTAATACTCTTACTATATTTTAATAATATATTAATAGCTATCTATAATAGTTTCTAGATAACTTTACTATAGTATATATTAATAATATCCTTATTTATACTAATAGTTTATAAAAAGAATATAAGGAGAAGGTTTACTAGATATTTAGCTACTTTACTAATATAGATGTTTAGTTAGATTTTAAGAGATATAAGTTCTCTATTACTATAGTTAAGTATATTAGGTTTATTATATTAGCTCAGAAGGGTCTCTCTTATAATTCTAAAAAGTTAGAAATTATTACTAACTAGTTATTTTCTAATTTACTGAAAAGTATCTATAGTTTCCTTAGGTCTATAAACTATTATAGGGTTTTTATATTTTAGTATAGTATTATTATAAAGTTCTTAAACTATTTAACTCAGAAGTCTGTTTTCTTTAACTGGAAACTAAAGTAGTAGGAGGTTTTTTTTATATTGAAATAACCTTTTACTATAGAATTAGTTCTGTAGATATTTAATTCTGATACTTTAATAATAGTAGAGATAGACTATTTAGAGTATATTTTAGAAGGTATATTAATTTAAGATAATAAGGGTACAGTGAGATATCTAGTAGTTTTCTACTTCTAATATCTAATTTTTATAGAGTTTAATTATTTAATCTATAATAAGGAACTTCTTATAATATTAGCTTATTTATAGGTATAGAGGGTAGAGCTATAAAATACCAGGAAGTTTAAAGTTCTCACTAATTATAAAGGTTTTAAGTATTTTATAAAGAAATAATAACTTACAGAAAGATAAAGCTAATAGGTAGAGGAGTTGTCTTAATATAATATTTACTTTAAATATTAATTAGATACTTAAGTAGTAGCTTCTAATATTTTCTCCTAGAAGGAATAGGATATCCCTAAAAAGTAGAATATTAAGAGATAATAGGGATAAGTAATATAAATTATTCTGGATATTATTATTCCTATATGTTACGGGCTGGGCCTATGAGAACTGGCTACAGCTAGTGGAGTTTGTTCTACTGCTACTGACTGTATCAGACCTATTTTATAGGTATTCTGTAGCCTCTCTGAAAACTCTTCTCCTTTAGCTTAGATTCTTTTAATTGAGGCATCCCTACGTTTAATTATGTAGGCTATACTCTTTATATATCTAAGCTTAAAATCACCCACACACTTTATTACTAATTATACTATATAATAGAGGCGTACGATAAGAATAGTCTAGCTGTGGAGTATATTAGTGTTTTTATAGGTATAGTGGTATAATAGAACTAATAGCTTACTATTTTAGTGGATTTAATTACCTAACTATAAGCCTACCTAGATACTATATTTACGAGTGTGTCTATAATAAGTGTTAAAGCTATACTAAAGTTAGCCTTAGTAGCTAACTTTATTATATCTATATAATACTAACTTATACTTAACCCTAATAGATTCTTAGGGAACTATAGTAAGTATCTAGCCTGGATATAATAAATTTATAATAAACTTATTATTAATAGTGTGTTTATTATAAATAACTAAGAAGCTTAGTATCTTATTAACTTATATTTAGATATAAAGATCTAGTTAACTATTATAGAGTTCTATAAAAGTAGCAGCTTTAAGGGTATATATAATCTATATAACTTCTTTTTATATTTAGATTAGATTTATAATAACCTGAATATAGTGGATTGAGTTTTAGTATAACTTCTAAATAAGTATATAAAGGACTGTGAATATTTTGCTAGTTTCTTTTTTTATTCTAAAAAACGTCTTACTACTATAAGTGGTATTCTATAGCTATATATAGTCTAAATAGCCTATTTATAAGTTACTCTATCTCTAAAACTATATTATCACCTTATTAGTATTAATATTAGTAGTAGTAGCTTTAAGGAGTATATTAATAGTGTCTAATATATAGTAAGATAATTAGAAGGTTATAAGATATTATATTGTATCTCAGGTTACTAATTAGCTAGAGTGAACTAGAAGTAAACTCTAAGAGTGGATAGTGATAGTAATATAGCTATAATAAGTATTATATAGGCTACAAAAACTATAGATACTTTCTTATAGGATGCTCCTTACCGCTAAGAGATATATAAATACTATAACTATTAAATCTAGAGGTATATTACTAGAGACTACCCTAAGAAGTATACTTCCTATACTACTAAGGTAACTATAAACTAGAAATACTTTAGTGAGGATAATAAAAGCTTAGCCTCTAATAGTAGTGTAGGAAAAAACTAACTTTAGTGTGAAATTAAGCTCCAGAGCCTATAGAGGAGGAAAGAACTACTTAGGAATATTTTAAAGTTAAGTATAGAATAAGTAACCTATCTATATTATTAGAAGTATAGATTAATAAAAGATATATTATCTAAATACTTTTAGATAGTAGCTATAATATTTATATTATAGTTAACTACTAGCTGGTCTACTAATTCTATTTACTATATATAGATAGAGTATCTAGGAAGCTTAGAGGCTTTATAGATAAGATAGCTTATATATTAACGTAAGGTATTATGGTATTTAATCTGGAATTTAATAGTTATATCTAGAAAGTCTATACCTATATAGTTAACAGATGAGATATTAATATCTTTTTAGGTAAACTATAGATAGAGTGTAATATAGTAATTTATAATACTTAGAAATACTATATTTACTATAGTAAGGGAAAGGTTTATATTTTTCTTATTAGATAGAAAGAAAGTCTACTTATTTAAGAGATTTATATAGTTAAAGTTTTATTAGTATCCTTATTTATAGTAGTATACTGGAGGGTCTATTAGGTTTAAGGGTGTATATAATATAAATACCTTACACTAATAGAGATTATTAGGGCTATCAGTCTAGTGGATATTAAAAAAGCTCTCTAGATAAAAGATAAGAAAGATAACTTAATAATATTACTACACTAAGTGTATAAGGAGATTAATAATCTATTTAACTATAATAAAATATACTTAATATTACCTATCTACCTAGGGGTAAATTATAAAATCCACCTTAAGAGGGAAGAGAATAGGTAGGAATAACCTCTACTATAGGAACTACTTTATAGTATATCCTGCGAGAAACTACTAGTCTTTAAGAAGATACTTTAGAATTTCCTTAATAAGAAGTTTATATAAGTAAGTAAGTTATCTATAGAAATATTAATTCTTTTTATAAAGAAGTCTAGAGGTAGCTTATATTTCTATTATAATTATAAGATACTGAATATAATTATAAAAAAGGACTGCTACTTTTTACTACTAATACTAGAGACTCTTTGGTATATAGCTTCTGCTATTTAGTATATAAAGCTAGATATTATTACTATATTCTATAAGATTAGGATAGTAGAAAGATACTAGGAGAAAACTACTTTTTATTTATAGTATAGCTTTCTTAAGTAGCTAGTTTACCTCTTTAGTCTTATAGAAGCTCCAGCTATATCCTAGTGTTATATAAATAGTATTCTCTATAAGTTTCTTAATAATTTTATAATAGTATACCTAGATAATATCTTTATTTATATTTCAGAACTATAATATAACTATAAAGAGAAGATATAGTAGATCCTATAAGCTCTATCTATAGCTAGTTTAAACTTTAACCAAGCTAAATATATTTTCTTTATAAAGACTGTAAAGTATATTAAGTTTATACTGAAAGTGGTTGAGGATATTATTTATAACCTAGAAAAAGTGTAGATAATAAATAAGTAGCTTATACTAATAATAGTAAAAGCTATATAAAGCTTCCTTAGGTTTACTAACTATTACTGAATATTTGTAGATAATTATATAGTTTTTATAAAGTTACTAAATACCTTAACTAAGAAGGATATTATATTTTATTAGGGAGAGAGGGAAGAGAGTATTTTTACTACTCTAAAAGACTATTTTATAATTACCCTAGTTTTCTATTATTTTAATTCTAACTTTATAATAGTTATTAAGATAGACTACTTATGATTCACGCTTAGTAGTATTCTCTTATAAGAAAATATATAGGGATACTGCTAGTTAGTTACTTTTTACTTACAGAAGCTCTCTCTAATATAATATAACTACCTAATATATAATAAGAAACTATTAGTAGTTATATTATATCTAAATACCTAGGATATAAAACTGAGAAGCTATAATAGATTCTAAATTCTAATAGACTATAAGGATTTTAAGTTCTTTATAAAAAAATAGAAATTTAATAAATACTAAAGCTACTAGATAGAGTAATTAGCTTAATACTATTTTAAGATTAAGTATTAATCTAGCTACTTAGTTACTATACTAAATATACTCTCTAGATATAAGTAAGATACTTCTAATAGCTGGGAGGATAAAAGAGAATAAAGAAGAGTAATCTAGCTAATTCCTAACTTAGCTTATCTATAGTAACTATATATCCTAGCTACTAGGAGGATATAGAAATAATATATCTTTAGAGTCTTACTACTATAAGTATTTAAGGATAATACAGACCTCTAAAAGTTTTAGGATAATATCCTCCCTAAGGACTAATAATACTCTAAAGTCTATAAAGTTATAGCTAAGAGAAAGTATACTTTCCCTATTACTATTAGTATTAGAGTCTAAATTACTAAATATACTCTTAATATATTAAGATAACTAATATAGAGAGACTATATATAGATACTAAGTAATATAGATTAAGAACACCTAGATAATACTTTATAAATAGCTATAATTCAGAAAGTTTATAATTCCCCCTTAGTAAGTTACTTAAGAAGGAATAATATATTTAAAATAGTATCCTACTAATATTACTAGCTAGATCTCTTTTAAGATATTAGGTATTTTATATATAATTATAATACTTATAGTATTAGTATAGTCTGGAGGGATATAAAAAGAGGGTTACTATAACTATTACTAATATTAGAATAAGTTTGAAATAACTTTATAATAGACTTTATTATTAACCTTCCTAGGTTAACTAAGAGTGATACTTATTTTATATAGATAATTATAAATCGCTTAGGTAAATTAGTTACCCTTAAGCTAATAGTAATAATAGGGATAGAAAAGTATATAGAATAGTTCCTAAACTGCTACTTTCAGTACTATAAGATTCTATAAATAATTATTAGTAATTATAATAGTAACTGGATAAGTTAGTTTTAGAAGAAATTCTGTATCCTTACTAGTATTAAATAATATCTAAGTATTATATACTACCTGCAGATAGATAGGGTAACTAAATAGTTTAACTAGAAGATTAAGATATACTTCTATATAGTAGTTAATTATATATAAGATAACTAGGAAAGCTATCTTCCTATAGTATAGTTAGCTCTTAATAACTATATAGTATTAGTAATAGGAGTTAGCCTATTCGTCTTAAAGTATAGCTACTATACGGACCCTATCTGAGTATATACTATAGAGGGTAATATAGAGGATTTATAGGACTATAGTATAGATATTTTAGTTAATAGGTTAGTAGAAGTAATATAGATAATATAAGTAACTATAGTATTTATATAGTAGAGAATAGAGGATTCTGTAAATAACTAGCGGAAGGTTACAGAGAGGTTTAAAAAAGAAGATAAGATATAACTCTATATAGTAAACTACTATTTACCTTACTTATATAAGAAGTTAGACTAATTATATTATAAGTATAAGGTAGTAAGTATAGTTATACTTATAGTAGTTAAGTTAAATATTCCTGGGGGTATTTACTTTAGGTTCTATATTAGTATCCTACGTAAGGCTATAGAGGACCTATTACCTAGCTAGATAATATAGAATTACTAACCTTCCCTACTATAAGATAATAGGGGAAGTAATAAGTAGGAGGTTGAGGAGATATATATAGTATACTGGAAGTATATTAACTGAGGTTAGTAAAGGGAGGTTTACATTAAATAGGTAGGTTATATATAGCTTATATAGAAGCTACTATATTTATTAGAAGATACTGTAACGCTAAATATTTATAAGGAGTATTATAGACTGATTAAGGACTATAATAGGGATTTAGTATATACTTAAGACTATTCTCTATAATAGACTTAGGACTGAAACGCTATAACTATAGTAGTTATATATTAATAAGATATTATAGGGGGAGAGAAGATAATATTATATCTTAAAGCTAAAAGACTATCTTAAATTCTGGAGGATATAGTAGCAGTATAAAAGTAGCAGTAAAGGTATATAAATAAAATAAATAGAAAGCTATAAGTAAAAGAAGGATCTCCTAAGTATAAAACTTAGGGGATACTTCTTTCTAGACTTAAGTAGAGTAGTAACTAGTAACCTGTATGATAGTTAGATAATTAAGTGGAAAGTAGCGTAGGTAAGATACTTATATAGACTTAAAGTTCTAAGAGGAAGAGGTATTATTTAGAGAGAATAGTAGTTTCCTTATAAGTGAAGGAAGTGGAGATACTTATAGTAGAGAATATAGAGTAGGTAGGAGATAGTAATATAATAGTTATACTAAAGTAGTAATTTTTAGTTTTACAGTAGTTAGTAGAGTGAAACTTAGTAGTAATATTGTTAGTAGTGTAACAGCTATAGGGCTATTAGGGCTCTATAGTATGCTGACTATATAGTGTAGCCTAGTGGCGGAGACTAGCTACTAGTGACAACTAGTGTCGCAAATACGGTGGGTATATGAGGGGGCGTATATGTTATTATTGTTGTTATAACGTGTACGTTATAGTGGCAGGAGCCGCGGGAGGTATGCCTACCCTAGGCTATACCTATAGTGGTAGCCTACGGCAGTATTATTTCTGACATACTCCCCTAGCTATGCAGTATCGCCAGTATAGCCAGCTACGTGAAATAATATATATAAATCAAGGTTATTTAGAGCCTATAAACTAGTAGATAAAAATAGTAAAAAGCGTTATCTTTAACGTTAATAGTAAAAAACCTGTAAATAATATATAGCTATCTTTATAGTAATTCTGGCTTTATTGCTTTCATTAAACCTCTAGTATTTAGTAGGAAGAGTAGCGCTGTTTGCAGGCTATATTTACTGAAATCCACCCCCAGCTAAAAACATATAGCTAGCCGGATACAAAAGATATTAAAATAATAAAAGATTAAAATAATAGAAAGCCTGAAGCTATCTATTTTAAGTATAAAAGCTATTTTAGGTATAAAGCTATTTAGGGTAGAGGGGATCTTTAAGTAGTAATACTATAGTATTATTATATATACGAATCTTCCACCCCCTATAAGGCTACTAATTACTTAAATGGTTCTTGTACTTCTTATTCTAGATATAAAGTTATTTAGAGTAGAGGGAATCTTTAAGTAGTAGTATAGAGGCTACTCCCTATAAGGATACTAATAGTCTTTATATCTCCTATTTAGAGTAGAGGAGATCTTTAAGTAGTAGTATAATAACTACCCCCCACGAGAGTATTAATAACCTTTATGTTTTCTATTATTATCAAACCTCTTATTAAAGTTTTTTACTGTAAATACTATAAGTATTACAGGTTTCAGATACTAGCCTGGAGGCTGAATACTATTATTTAGATAATAATAGTAGTTTAGTAAGTAGGCTGAAAAGCTGTATACTTAGTATTCAGTATACTAATATTTAGCTATAGTAGCTTTATTATAGTTATATAGTATAGTAGGCAGTAAAGGCTATTTTATAACTCTTAAAAGTATAAAAGCTTAAATACTAGTGAGGACTTTATAATAATTAGATATTATAGTTAACTGGCGGCTTTATAACTTATATACTATTATCTATACTGAAATAGAGTTTACAGAGAGTATCTAGTAAAGTTAGTTTAACTATAAGCTTATAGCCTCAGTTTTAAATATCAAAAAATCTACTTAGTATATAATAAAAAAGTTATCTTTCTATTATAAGAGTAATTATTAAATATTTTCCTAGATATTAAAATCAGGAGATTTAAGGTATTTAAGATATTACTGTGAGGCCTCAAGAAGCTATTAATCTAACAGTAATATAATATACTTTATGAGAGCTTTAAGCTACTACTTTAGGATCTTATCGGGAAGGCAGTACTAGGCGAAATACTTAGAGGTAATAGTAGTTAAGATAAAAGTTTAAACCTCTTTTATAGTATCTTTAATTTAGTTATATTCTTGAAGGTCTATTGGATAATTATATTAAAGTTAGGTGTAAATTTGTAGGTCTTCAGATAATAATTCAGAAAGTGCCTTTACTGATACTTTAGGGTTAGCCTTAGCTATAAATAGAGTAATAGAGAGTATCTCAAGCTTTAACGGCAGAGGTAGCGTAGCTATACTTACGTCAGGGTTAATATAATCCGATAGGTTACAGTTATATACAGCCGTCTTGATATGCTGGATCCAGCATAGCTAATCTTCAGGGTCGTATAGAAAGAACGCTCCTTCATCAGTTTTATTTGAAACTATCGTGACATTCAAATAATCAATAAAAGCGACATAAAAGGGATTAAATCAATCGATAAACAACGTAAAAAAAGTATACTCTTTTCCAGTAGCGTGAGACTCTTAATTATCGCAAATGCGGTGGGTATATAAGGGGGCATATACGTTATTATTATTATTGTAACGTGTGCGTTACAGTGGCAGAGGCCGTGGGAGGTATACCTACTCTAGGCCACGCCCATAGCGGTAGCCTACGGCAGTATTATTTCTAACAACTAGCTACTAGTTATCACTACCTACTAGGTAATTAGTAACTAATTACCTAGAGTACCTAGATCTAACCTATATGTAACCTATAGGCTATACACTATAAATATTAACACCTTTAACTCTATTAGTATACTATATATAATAATATATATAATATACTTTCCCCTAGTGAAACTAATACTAATTAGTAATTAACCTCACTATTACTACTTACTGTAGATTAGTAAAGTTTATTTAGGTAGAAATAGTAAAAGAAGATTATTAAGCTTAACTTAAAGTAGGATTACTAATCTCTTAATTTATTTAGATATTTATAATAATAACCTCTCGCCTAACTTAAAGTAAGGTAATATTTCTTTAATAATTATACTAATATATCTTAATTTTAGTAGCTAGATACTTATTTATACTTAAGATTAACTTATAGAAGAGATATTAAGAATATCTTATATAAGTATATTTATTAAACGCCTCTATTATAAGATTTACTAAACTTCTATAATAAAGGGATTTATAGTATCTTAAGGTTTTCTGAATTCCCTTATATTCCTCTTTTTCTTCTCTATATTCTTCTACTTTCTTCTCTCTCTTTCCTCACTTAACTGGTAGATAGTCTTCCTCTCTGAGATTAAATTTTACCTATATAATATTAATAAATAGAATTAGTAAATAGTAAAAATAGGGTCTTCTATCTCCCCCCTTCCCCTCTTTTAATTTATATCTCTTTATAATTCCCTTATAGTTAGAGAATAATTAGTAATATATCTAAGTTAGTAGAACTTCTTAGAAGATTTTATAAAAACCTTAGTATAATAAATAATATAACCTCTTTAGGAGTAAGGATATTAATGAAATTGGAGCCTCTTTTTAGTAGTAAGATCTTTAGTAAATAAAAGGTTTTTAATTCTATTATAAAGTATAATTCTAACTAAATTAATAATTAAATAGCGTAAATTACTATAATATATATATATAATTACCTTTTTAGTAGAGACCTCCTTAACTTTTTTAAAGATAATTTTAAGGAGTAGCTAGAGGAGGTATAGGCTGCTACAGATAAATAAGTTCCCTAGTATTTATAGAATATTCTCTTTGTTTATAGTATTAAAGTTAATATAAAAGGTAAGTAAATCTACAAAATTCTTATAAATCTAATAAAGTAGGATAAGTTTATCTTATAGACTAAGGAAGAAATTCAGGAAATAGTTATGAAATTATATAATTTTAAGATACTTATTAATAACTTATCAGACTTCCTTAATAATATTACCTTTACTTAGTAGATATATCCTATAATCCAGAAGTAATAATAAAAGGTAACCTATGAAGACCTACAAAGCTTAATATTTATCCAGCTACTTTAAGAAATTAGTTCTAAGGAGAATCTTAATAAGTAGAGAGATTTATAGTTAATCTACTATTATCAGTAATAGATAACGTAGTTGATAAGCGAGCTGCCCAGACAAGCGAGCTGCCCAGGCCTTATCACGCTTTAAAAGCTAACTTTTAAGTATTTTTAAAACGTTTAAATTTAAACAAAGAATTATAAACTTTTATAAAGTGTTATCGATAAGGGTTTTATATAGATAATTAAATCTATAATAATTTAGTATTTATAGTTTATAAGATATTAACTCTAACTCTTATCGCGGACCCACCTTTTCGTTTCTTCTATTTTAAATAGTATTAACTAAACTTAAATTTTAAAACTTTTTATTTTTATACGTAAGACTATATAATAAACCTTATTATATAGTTTTAAAACTTTTTATAAAGATTTAGACTTTTTAAAAATAGTTAAAAAAAGGTCTTTAAAGTGTGATAAGGCCTGGGCAGCTTGCCTGTCTGGGTAGCTCGCTTATTAACCACGTTACGGTATATAATAATATATATAATATACTTTCCCCTAGTGAAACTAATAAATATTCTCCTCTTTAGTCTGTTTTATAGTAACTATATAAAAGGTAGTGTAGATCTCTCTAAGGGTAGTTAGTTAATAAGTATATATTAGGAATATATAAGGAATAAGTATAGGGTAGCTTATATAGTAGCTATAAATAATAGAGTTATCCTTAGCTTTAAAGTTAGTAAGGATATTAATAAATATATACTAGATAGTAATAGTGGTTTTATGTATCTATAACCTATTAGAATAGAATATTAGAGTATCTAGAGAGGTAATATAAATACTAACTTTATTATAGTAGCAGCTAAGCTTAGGGTTAGTATAATATAAATAGTGTGTAGCGTTAGTAACTATATATTCTAGGTTAGTATATAAATAGTTAAGCTATAGTGTTACTATATACTGAAAATATTACGGTAAATATTAATATTTTTATTTCTAATGGGGGCGTTACTGCTAGTAACTATAGTAATATAAGTGAAGTAGGGAAAGTTATAGAGCATATTCTCTGTAGGGGTAGTAGAGGATAAATAAGTAGTAGAGGTAGTATAAATATACTTAGCGTGAAGCTATAATTTAGTTAGTAATAATAGCTCTAGTGAGGTAGAATATAGTATTTATAGTGGAGGGAGGAATTATAGTATACTTAGGAGGTATAGCCTCCTTCTTTTCCTCCTTATTATTATTGTTTTTAGTGTTCTCCTTATTATTATTAGCGGCAGGGGAGTGGGTAGATAATGTAGATTTAGTAGTAGGGAAGTGGGTAAGTAACGTAGGGAGGCTGGGCTTTTTGAGGAGGGTGTTTTTAGCAGCTATCTTGTTATTAAGGTATTGGAGTATCTCCTTAACTTTAGTATTAAGGTTTTTAATAGTAGGGGACTATTAAGTGTTAGAAATAGCTATAGAGATATTAGAGAATAGATTATAACTTACTAATATTATTATAAAGATAGTATTATTAGTCTCTATAATAATACTATTAGTAGAGTAATACTATAGTAGCTAGTATAATTTATAGGAAAAAGATAGTATAGAAAGGAAGTATAAATATCTTAACTATAGAGTGTTAGTAAGAAGTTAGAGGAGGTAATAATAATAGTGTGACGATATATAATAATATAGTGATAATTATAAGGGGAGGAGGAGAGATTATAAATATATAAAGGCTATAGTAAGAGGTAAATAAATAGCGTATAGGTATCCAGGTGACGCTGACTAATTATAGCTACTAAGTGACTATACTGTAGTTGCAGCTTCCTAATTAGCTGGCTAGAGGGGGGAGTATATATTACAGGCTGGACTTATAAGAACTAGCTATAGTTAGTAGAGTTTATTCTACTACTACTAACTACGTTAAACCTATTTTATAAGTATTCTGTAGCCTCTCTGAAAACTTTTCTTCTTTAGCTTAGATTCTTTTAATTAAGGTATCCCTATATTTAATTACGTAGGCTATACTCTTCACACTATAGAACTCTAGGTAGAGTATATAGATATTATTAGTATTTAGGTTTTTAAAGGAAGATTAAACTTATAGAAGATATAAGATTATATTACTGAGAGAGACTCTTTATATTAATAGATATTTATAGTAGTTTAGTAGGGAAAATATAGTTTTCTCTCTAATCTCTATATTATAATCTAAATTACTAAGCATATTATTAATATACTGGGATACTTTATTTTTAGAGAGAGACTTTAGATATTAGGTAGTAAAGAAAGTAATAGCTTCCTTAATAAACTTAGAATTAGGCTGATATAGAAGTAATATAACTTCTCTCCTATAAGCTACTTAGAATATAATAGTATACTAGAGATTATAAGCTAATAGTTCTACTAGTTTAGATAGTTATAAGGTATCTATTAATTTATATATAACTATAATATATATAGAGATATTCATATCCAGAGGTAAGTTAAAAAGGGATTCCTGAAACTTCTACTATTATCTAACTAGTTATACTCTAATCTATTAATAGATTTTATTATTAATTTACCTCCTATAAAAGAATAAAGTAGCTATTACCTCTAGATTATTATTAATTAACTAAGTAAGGTTTTTATACTAAAGAAAATAGATATAATAAAGATAGAGATATATATCTAGTAGTTCCTTAGTTACTATTATAGGTTTTATAGAATACTATACTTTATTATAAGTAATAGAGGGTCTAATTAAGTAAGTTACTTCTGGAAGAAATTCTGTAGGTTAATAGATATTATATACTTATTAAATACTAATTACTATTTAAAGACTGATAGAATTATAGAATAATATAACTAGAAGATCTAAGTAGTTTTAAGAGTATTTATATATTAGTTTCAAGATAACTAGAGTAATCTGCTATTTATTATATAGTTAGCTTTCTGTAACTAATAATATTTAGTTACCTTTGCTCTATACCTATAATAATACCTAAGCTCTTCACTCTATATATAGTTCTAACTGTAAAATTTACCTAGTAATAGTATTTATGCTAATACTAACTCATAACTGGTTTAAACGGTAATAAAATTACCTATTATTATAGATAATTATACTCCCGGTTGTGATATTCAACCCTACAGTGGAGGAAGACCTTATAGTAATAATTAGCGAGAGCCTCAGCGAGATATTACAGTCAGCTTTAGGTCTAGCAGAGGTAAGTCTGTTAGTAGTAAGTTAAGGCTATAATATATGAGTAATAATATTATTATAATACTAATAAGATTAGGTTTTCAGAACTTATAGTAATTAGGTGTAAGTCTAATAAGAGGATTGAGGGATAAGGTTAGGAGTATCTAAAGATAATTATAAAGTTAATTACTAAAAAGCTATAAAAGTCTGACCTTAAGTAAACTTAAGTTTATCCTATATATAAGTTCTAATTCCTAATATAGTAATTACTAATTACTATTTACTAGTAATTAATTATTAATTACTCTTATATATATAAAGTAATTATTTTATTATTATCTCTATATAGTTTATACTATAGTTCTTCTATACTGAGTGGAGCTCTTATTATTTCTATATTATCTTATATATAAAGATCCTATAACTACTAGGTATTCTATAGGGTATCCTTTAGTCTTATAGTTCTAATAGGTTAATATTATTAGGTTTTCTCTCTAAAAGTTTAGCTTCCAGACCTATATAAGTAAATATTATTCCTAATATAGATAATAGTATTTATATTTCTCTAAATACTAATATAATAGTAGAATCTTCTCTTAATTCTATATTATTTTCTACTATATATTATTGTTATTATATTCTGCGAATTGTTAAGCTTAGTTTTAAGGTTATATTTTATATTTATTATTATAGTTAGGATCTATATTATAAGATACTTTAGGGAATAGATATTTATAAAACTTATATTCAGGCTGGAAAACTATATAATACTTCCTAAAATACTATCTGTAAATATATATAGTTTCTAATATTTGTATTATACAGATTGATATATTTTTTACCTAGTAGACCGTTTATTAGATAAAGCTAGTTATTTAGATAATAAAGAAGAGGCTACTAAAGTAGTTTTATAAAAGAAAGCTGAAATATTATATAAATAGTCTGAAGCTTTAAGAAAAGCTTAAGCTGAAATAGATAAGTTACTTATAAAGCTAGATTATATTTATAGGATAAAGAGAAATATATTTAAGTGGGGTTATTTAATATATAAGGAGGATCCTAAAGAGAGTATTCCAGTAGTAAATAAGAATATAGTATTTTTAGAAGCCTATTTAAATAACATTTTTAGAGTAGTTAATTAGGATACTATATTTAGTAATTCTAATTTAGCGAATTTTAATTTTAGTATTCCTAATATAGTAGTTAAGAATTCTCAGTTTTCAGGAGATAGTATTCCTAAATATAGAAATATTTTATCTCCTTAAGGGTTTTTATCTAGTTAATACTTAGGTTAAGGATATTAAATATAAACTAGTCTATTAATCTATATTATAAATATTATAGTTTATTTATATATTTATTATTCTCAGTATTCTTAAAGTTCTTTAAGATATTTAATATTAGATACTAATTTCTATATATTTTCTATATAACTATATTCTTTCTATTTAATAAGATATTATATTTCTACGTTATCTTATTAATTAATATAGTTAATAATTTATTCTACTTTATATTCTTATTCTAAATTAATTTTAATATAATTTTTTATATAGAATCTTTTTAATATTAATTTAAAAAGTGAAATATAAAAAACTAAATAATATCTTATAATATCTAGTAGTAATAGTTTATATTTAATATTTAAGATTTTATTACTAATTTCAAATAGTCTAAGTTTCTTAAAATCTAATATATCGCTTAGTTATTTAGTCTTAATATTTTATTTAGTAAGATATATATAATCTTCCTCGTTAAAGATTAATTCTCTAATCCTTAAAGTATTAATATACTTATATATTTATTATCTAATAAATTTAAGTTCTTTTAGGAGTTTATCTTAGAGAGTATGAAACTTTAAGATATCTACTATTATTTTTACTACTTATTCTCCTTATTAAGATTCTCTATATATAATAAAGTTAAATATATAATTAAAATAGAAAGATAATTCTTTAGTATTTTCTTCTATTATACTATTATAGGTAAATTAGACTATTAGTAGTAAAGTAACCTAATTTTCTTATTAGTAGTTAATATAATATCTAAGGTAAATTTTAAGGATCTAGTTAATATATTTAGTCTAGCTATTAGTCTGTAGGTAGAAAATAGTAGATAGGTAGTATTTCACTCTAAATTATAAAACTAGAAATTTCTAAAATTTAAATATAAAGAGTTTATCTCTATTAGAAATAACTTTCTGAGGTAACTTATATTAGCTAATAATAATTCTAAGAAAAATAAATATAAGATTTTCTACTATATTTAATTTCTTATAGGGAATAAAGTAGGTATATTAAGTAAGTTATTCCACTATAATAAGAATACTATTATAATATATTCTAGTAAGTAGTTTTTATAACTTTAGTAGCTTAATAATAAAGTCTGAGGAAATTAATTTCTAGAACTTTTAAAATACTGGTAGGAGTTATAATTTACTATAAAGTTTATATTAGCTAGGTTTACTTTTAAAGTAGGTTTTATAATTCTTAATTATATTAATTTTATCTTATTTTATTACTTTTGTGTTATAATATTATTAAACCCTTTTAAATATTTTAATAACTCCTTAATGTCTGTATACTGGTACACTATAAATATTTCTAATTATCTTATATATTATTCTTCTAGTAATATTAATATTAACTTATCTAGTAATTAAAAGTAGTTTCTATATAGGTATAAGGTTTCTATCTATATCTATTTTTAGGATAATCTATATTTCTTCTCATATTAAGATATTATAGTTGAGTTTTTAACTAAATATATTAGCTTTTCTATTTTCTGTTTCTTTATAGTAGATAATATAAAAGTTAAATTCTGAAAGAAATTCTAACTATTTAATCTGTCGTTTATTAAGATTCTTAGATATTATAAAGTATATAAGGTTCTTATAATTAGTATAGACCTATAACGTAGTTAATAAGCAAGCTGTTAGGATAGGTAAGCTGTCAGGAAACCTAGTTTCTTATATCTTCTTACCTTTAATATATATTATTTCCCTAGATATAATATAATTAATAAATAGAGAAGCTTAAATAATATTTACTATCTAAGCTCTTAAAAAGATTCTAATCTTACTATTAGTATTACTATAGAGATATATTTAGTATTTTAAATGACTCTCAGTATGTAATTAAAAGGAATATTATTATAATGTAATACTATACTTAGTTTGCAGAAATTAACTATACTTAAAGAGGAGAAGCTAGTTAAGTATATTCTCAATCTAGATTCCTAATTATTTTTTCTTTATATTAGTAGTGTAGAAGATATAGCTAATTAACTATTTACTGACTGTAATATACTACTAGTTAGTAAGCACTAGGTTTCAAACTTCGTTAAGTAATAACTATAGCTCCAGACGCACTTTTTTTATAAGTATAACTATAAGAGAGCCTAATATAAAGATCTAGATATAATAAATATATAGTTTCACTTTATAGTAAATATAATTACGAAATATAATATTATAGACTCTAATATTTATAACTTTCATAAGACTAGCTTTATAATAGGCTAGATTATATCTGGAATAATTATTATAAATATAGAAAAATATTTAAATATGAGAATAATATAACTTAGTAATTATAAATAGATTATAGTTATTCAGACTATTAGTTTATTAGGCTATAGTATTCTACTGTATATTATTATTATAAGTTAATATTACCTCTCTATTTATTACAGACTTAAGCCTTAGAGCTTATATATTATACAGCTATTAGGACTCTATACAGCTACCACACTTACAGTCTAGTAAAGAGTTTTCACCCTAAGTGTAAACTCTTTAAGTTTATTATAAACCTATTTAGATACTACTAAGATCCCTCTTGTGGCTAACCTCTAATATTAATAAACTTCCTATCTAAATTTAACTTAACAGTAACTAGCAGACTAATTAAATAATAATAAACACTAAGATAATAGTAGATAATAGTAGTATAGATCCTAATATAGAGGATCCTACTAACCAGTAGTAACTAGTAGACTAAACTGCAACTGAGAACCAAGCTCTTTAAGAAGCTCTTATAAAGCTTTAATGGGACTAAGTAGCCTTTATACAGATAATACAGACAATACAAATTTCCCACGCTAAGTAAAAACCCCTTCCGATAGGTACCCTTTTTAATAGTAATACCCTCCACTTCCTAGCCTAGAGAATAATAATTCAGTATAAGTTTATAATTAACTAGCTTTTTATTGGGAGATTAGAGGATCTTTAGTAGTTTCTATAGATTAACTTCTCACTAAAAATCTAGATATAAGTTAGTAACTTCTATATAACCTAGAAGCTTATATATAAATAGAATATTAATATATTCCTCCAGTATTTTACTAATTATTATAAGAACTCCTACTATAATATCTAGGCTCTAGAGAAAATCTAATACATCTAATAGGGACTAAAATAAATATTCACTAAATTCTTTATTAAGTTTAAATTAACTTTAAGATAAGCTAGAAAATATACCTAGTCGGACGATATTTAGCTTAATTACTTCTACCTAACTTTCTTATATAGGATCTATATAGCTACTATTAGCTGTAAGATTAGCTAGATAAACTACTATACTACAGTCCAGTATTACTATATAATCACTACAGACCTTAAGATCCTTAATATAGAGTCATAAAGCTAGAACCAACCCTAACTCTAACTGCAAGCAGGGCCAGTAATTAACCAGAATAGGAATATACTAATAATAAGTATAGAGGCTATATAAGCTACTCTAATACTAACATAACGCTACAATATTACCAGTACTCCTCACTAGGAGGAACCTAATAGTAATAGTATTATAATAAGTAGGCTGCAGTAGTAGACTGTAGTAAATATACAGAAAGCCCAGTAAGTAGATTTAGCTACCCTTTAGACCTATATACAGACTAGTATTTATATTTATTATAGCGCTAAAGATTATTTTATTACTAAATACCAGCTACATCCTACTTACCCACTAATAACTCTAAACACTAATATTTAGACTATTTAAATAGATAAAAAAATTATAGATAATAAGGAAAAAGACTAACCCCCTAGAAGAGACTCTCTAGAAAGTAAAGTAGTATAATTACTAGTAATATTACTATAGTAATAAATAAGATTAAGGAGATATAAAGTTAGATAGATAAATTACCTTTCTTAGTCTCTATATTAATAAATAATAAATTCTTTATTTCTATCCAGATTAATAATAATTATAATTATTATAAAATAATTAATAAACATTTTATATTATAGTATAACTTTATATTTATTAACCTATTATAGCCTTACTAGCTAGATACTATCCTAGATACTAACTAGAGTATAGAAATCACTAGGATAGCTAAAACTTAGATTAACCTTAACGGCTGGATATTTAAGATCTTATTTTATATTATACCTAAAATAGTATAATTAGTTATCCTAAGGAAGCTATAATTATAATATTATTAGGTAATTCTGGATCCTACAAAGAATAAGATAAAGATAGATTCAGTTAATAGTCTCATAATATAGATTATTAGTAATAAGCTGAAAAGTAAGTTTATTAAAAGTTTTACTAACTCTATTAAGCTACTAACTTTAATATCTTTAGAGTTAGAATAAAGAGAGTATAAATAGCTAGTAACTAACCTATTATAAATTAATATAGCTTTTATAGCTATACTACTAATAACGTTAAAGTAGAAGATACTAACTTTACTAACTATCTATATCTCTTTTATAGATCTATTTAATAAAGAGAAAGTTTCTAACTTTCTATTATACTGAGGGATATTTAACTATTATATTTACTTAAAAAAGAACCTAGATAGAATAAAGCTCAATTTCCTATAGAGATCCCTCTATAATATACTAAAGAAGTATCTCTTCAAAATTTACTACTAAATTACTAACCTAATAGATAAAGATTAGATTTAAGTTAGTTTCTTAGTAGTAGGGATATCTATCCTCCTAGTGAAGAAGCTAGAAGGGAAGTAGCATTTCTGTATTAACTATTAGGCTCTTAATATTATTAGTTACTATAATTATTACTCCTTACTATTAATTAAGGAGACTCTATACTTATTGACTAAAACTATATAATTTATAAAAGTTAATATCTAAGCAGTATTCTATAAGATCTATATTATAAAAAGAGATAAATATAAAATTATATTCTAAATATAGTTTAGCTTATTTAAATAGCTTATTATACTATTCAGATTAATAAATATATTTATTATATTTTAGTAATATATTAATAGGGTATTTTAAGGGATATTAAATAATTTTATTATAATTTATCTTAATAATATCTTTATCTATAGTTATAGATTAAAGATTAACTATAAAACTAAAATTATCTAAATTCTTAAGTAGCTATAGGAGGTTAGTCTATATTTAGATCTAGAGAAATATAATTTCTTAATAAAGAAGATAAAATATTTTAAGTTTATTATTAAGATAAGAAAGAATATCTATTATAATCCTAAGAAAATTAAAATTATTAGAGAGTAGGAGGAACTTAGGAATATCTAAAGTATCTAGAGTTTCCTTAGTTTTATAAACTTCTACTATAATCTAGTTAATAACTTCTTAAATTTAATAAAACTTCTCACCTAATTAATATAGAAAAATATCCTATTCCACTAGAATAAGATATACTAGGAGGTATTTAAAGTATTTAAATTAGTATTTATCTTAAAACTAATTATAACCTAGTAGGATCCTAAGAGGTTTATAGTAGTTAAGGCTAACTATTCAGAAGTAACCCTAAGGGATTATCTTTTATAGGAGGATAAGGAAGATATATTCTAACTAATAACTTACTACTTAATCTAATTAACTTCAGTATAGTGAAACTATATAATCTATAATAAGAAACTATTAACTATTATATTTTACTTAAAAGTATAGTTAGTAAAGTTATAGAGTATTACAGAATTTTTCACTATCTTTTCTAATTATAAGGCTTTAAAGTATTTTATAAATTTAAAGTCTATTTTAGAGAGATAAGTTAGATAAGTAGAGACTTTATTAGAATTTAGTTTTATCTTATAGTACCACTCAAGCTACCTTATAGTATATCTAGATACTCTATTATAGTGGGGCTAGGATAATATTATAAAGCTATAACTACTAATATAGATCCTCTAGCTTATTTAAATTAATATTAAGGATATAGTAAAATCCTTCTAAATAATCCTAATTAGGATTACTAAAACTGAGGAGAAGGATTTAGAGGCTATACTAGAGGAGACACACTACTAATAAAATACTAGCAAATTACAAGATATACACTATATAGATACTACAGTAGGAGAAGTATACTACTAATAAGTTACTAATAGATTACTAAATAGGTATACTATTTTTAAGGATATTATACTACTTACTTTATAAACCTAAGAGACTATAATAATATTAATATATTAAATCTACCTTAAGGCAGTCTAATAAATATTAAGGATATTCTTACCTATAGTAGATATAAAGATATAGATAGCTAACTATTTAGTAGAACCTAATAGAGTATTACTATACTAAAGTTAAATCTAGATTCTAGAGTATAAGTTACTAATAACTATAATCTTTTAGATAGTCTATAACTTCCCTATCCTCAGTCACTCAGATATTAACTTAATATTTATAATTCTCTTATAAGATTAATATTAAGATAGAATATTAAGGGATATTAAATAGTTTATATAGGTATATAATATCTACCACTATTCACATAAGAGTTAGTAACGTTATTAGAAGCTTTTATAGTTCCTCTTAATTCCTAATTAGTTCTAGTTCCAGATCTCTATTAATTTTATAATAAAGTTACTATCTATAAGGAATAAGAATTCTAAGTTCCTTATAGTTATTATAAATTAGTTATCTAAATATATCTAACTTAAAATAATAATATTAATATCTATAGAAGTATATATAAAGCATTTCTGGAACACCTAGTAGCAGTTCTATAGATTCTCTATATTAATTATTACTAACTATAGTTTAGACTGAGTAAGTATTTCTTAGTTAATATTATATTAGCTTATAGAGAAATAATAACTACTTTTAATATTATTCTCCTTCTAGATAGATAGTAGGATAGAATAAATAATACTAGAGATCTAGACTTTCCTGTAGGTATATATTACTTTCTTACAGCTAGACTAGCTATTATATATTACTATATATTAACTAGTATTAAATAATAGGACTTTTTCTATTATTAGGGTAAATCCTAATAAATTTCTAAATAGCTTTAAGGTAATATTAATTCTATCCCCTCAGGATAAAATTTACTCTACCCTCTCAGACTCTAGGAGGGCTTCAATATTCCTCACCCACCTTAAAGAAGATATTATTCTTACCCAGGTAGTAATAATATATATATAGCAGTATAATAAGATAGATATAAACTAGAAATAATAAGTAATAGAGAAATTCTAAGTAGGTAATAAAATTTAGCTTTTATTATATTATATTAAGATAAACTAGCTAAGTAAGAAACTTAACTAAGTAGCCTCTAAATATTATATTATTAATATACTAAGTTTATTTAATATTATATTTAACATCCTAATAGGTATATACTTTATATTTTATATTCACTTTATTAAATAAGCTAAAGATAGTATTTTATCCTTATAGTAATATATAGATATCTATCCTAACTTTATCTTAATATTAGTAAGAGAGGATAAAGAAATATAGAAGAAGTATAAAATAGAGGAAATCCTCACTATAAAGAATACCTCAGGATAAAGATATAACTAAAATATACTAGTAAAATAGAAGGGATATAATACTTTAATGTAGAAACTACTAGAGAGCTTTATTAATAATAAGGTAGTATTATATTTTAAGTTATAATATAGGGATATTAAGGAAAATAATAAACTAAAGTTAATTTACTAATAGTAAAAACCTATACAGACTATAAGCTAGAGATTCTAATAAATATAATAAACTACTAAATTATAGTCTAAAGATTTACTTATTATTACTAAAAATATTATTATCTTTCTATATTTCTTTCTCCTCCTTATTACTCTTAATAGTAATTAAGAGCTCTTTCTCATAACTAGAGCATTAAAGCTGGGGGTGAGTGGCAGTAATAATATAGTTATAATAAATAGGAAAACTACTTTCAGTAGGATTGAGAATATAGTTATAATAGTAATAGAGAATACTTTAAGTATTAGAATATATTATAGTATCCTACTATAGGATATTAACTTAATAAAGGAAGAAGGGAAGGAAGAAGATAACTTACTATTATTTATATAATATTAGTAAGATTAGTAGTAAACTACTAGAGGTTAAAGATAGAGGCAGAAGTAAGAATATTCTTATTATAGGTAGAGGAGGTTATAAATATAATAGTAATATATACTAGAAGCTCCTACTGAGTGTAATAAAGATACTTATTATAGTATTAGACTGTAGTAGAGAAAGTAGCTAATAGGATAGGAATATAATAGCCTTTAGAGCTATTTATATTAGTGGGAGCTATACCCTCCGTGAGGATAGTTTAGCCTACAGTAGTTAGATTATTAATTTAGCGGCCAGTAATATAAAGCTTAGTACTTATAGTAAAGAGGTTATAACTCTATCCACACTTACTTTTTATTATAAAATATTAACAGCAGGAGAAGCTACTACTAAGTATGTAGGATTATAATTTCTTAATATAATTCTACTTAATATAATATAAGAAGTAAGTAGAGGAGACTAACTAGAGGGGGAAATTAAATTTATTATCAAAATTACTTTTAATAATATAACCACTATAAGTATAAAAAGGAGGGAGCCTAGGGGGGTTATTTAGGAGACTAGCAGTAATAAATATAATATTAGTAATAGGGAAGGAAGGTAGAGTTATAGTAATTTAGCAGTATTAAAGTGGGTATAGAAAGGGGGAGTTAGGTTATATATTAAAAGAAGGAAAAATATAGAGAGTAGAGGAGAGGAAAGTTTATTTTATAGTTATAAAGAAGGATCAGTTAAGATACTAGATTACTTAATTACTAATTTAGATATATAGTAACTTAATTTTTATTATTAGCTACACTATCTAATATTAGAGATATATTAGGAAGGTATAGTAGTAACTAATTTTTGCTACTAGCTAGAGGTTAATATATAACTAAGTAAGCTTGAGGCTTACAATAGCTATTATTACTATAGTAACAGAAGGGGGGATTAGTAGGGAGTATATTATAAACTTAAACCTTAGAGCTTATATAGTATACAGCTATTAGGGCTCCACACAGCTACTATATCTATAATCTAGTAAAGAGTTTTCACTCTAAATATAAACTTTTTAAATTTATTATAAACCTATTTAGATACCACTAAGATTCCTCTTATAGCTAACCTCTAACATTATTTAGTATATAGAAATAAGTCTCCCGTATAATTAAATTATTATAATATCTAAAAATAGGTAAATAATAAATAAAAGAGGTTTAGATTAACTTTAGTAT
Source organism: Colletotrichum lindemuthianum (assembly GCA_001693025.2). Classification (NCBI taxonomy): domain Eukaryota; kingdom Fungi; phylum Ascomycota; class Sordariomycetes; order Glomerellales; family Glomerellaceae; genus Colletotrichum; species Colletotrichum lindemuthianum. The sequence continues at coordinate 47,418 of MASP02000295.1, read as the reverse complement.
TTTAACTAGTATATAAAATTATATATAAGTAATAATTATTACCTCCTTATTATTAATAAATATAAAAGTTATTATACTACTAACTTTAAGATATATTATAAGGAAAATAATACTATTATTCTCTATATACTAACTTATTCTTCTTATTTACTTTAGCTTTTAGATATTAAGTATTTTAGACTCTTAAAGAAAGTATATAGTTAATAAATTAAGAATAAGATATACTGAAGTAATACTTATATTATAAAGGAAACTTCTTCTCTATATTTTACGATACTTTTATATAAGCTCTTATAGTTAAAAATATCTAGAGAGGTTTCAGAGGGGCTAGACTTATCCCTCTTAGTATAGAAAGTATATTTTTGAAACTTAATATGAAATTATATACTCTAACACCTCTAGAGTCTCTCCTAATAATATTTTCTATATAAACTTCTTAGATACTAAATAACCTAATAGAGATATCTTCTCAGTCTAAACTAATTAAGAATTAAATTTCCCACTATTAAAATAGCTTACTAATTTTAATTATTAAAACTATAGAGTATTTATCAAAAGGAGTATGCGGATTCATACACCAGATTATGTTATTAAGGTCTGAAGTTTAGATCTTTCAGGAAGAAAATAACTTCCTTAGCTAATATAGGAAGGTTAAGAAAATATATCTTAAATAAAGAGGAATTTTTACTATAACTGAGGCAGAAGATATTTAGTTATAGAGAGAAGTAATAATTCAGATTAAGGAGGAATTACGTTAGAGTAATAGTTATCAGCTAAGGACTAAGATAGGCTAATAGCAATATAGCGTCTATAGGAATACTAATTATAATATATAAATATATCAATTTGTTAAAGAAATATCTAATAAAGAGGATTCTAAGTAGTTTAATTAAATTTAATCTTTCTATTATTACTTCTTAATTATATTTATATAATAGGTGGTTGTTTCCTGATAGCTTACTTATCCTGACAGCTTGCTTATTAACTATATTATTTTATATTTAGTTCTTAAAAGTTATAATCTCTATTCTTAGAATACTTTAATAATAACTATAAGTTCCTTATTATAAATCTAGTAGTTAAATTCTGGTCTACTAAGTTTATATAAATAGAAGATATAAGAATATAATACTTTTTTTATATCTTATTATTCTAGTTATCCTCCTATTATATAATCTGAAGTATTAGTTTTAACTTTAAATAGTTTATTAGGATCTGGAATTATAAGAATAGATTCTAAAATAATCTAATTTTTAATATTCTGAAATACTTTTTTTTATCTATTAGTCTAATTGAATTTAGTGTCTTTTTATGTGAGTTTAGTAAGTAGGATTATTTTCTTTATATAATCCTTAAGGAATCGTTAGTAAAAATTAGTAAATCTGAAGAAAGCTTAGATTTCTTTAATATTTATTAACTTAAGCTAGTTCTTAACTATTTAAATCTTGTTAGTTAATATCTTAATTATATTTAGTAAAATAGTGAATCCTAAATATTCTACTTATTATATATAAAATGTACTTTTCTTTAGTTTAACAAGTAGTTTAGCTTACTGGAGTTTCTAAAATATATTATAAATATATTCTTTATATTCTTTAAGTATCCTTAAGTAAATAAGGATATTATTAAGATATACTATATAAAAAATATCTAAGTATTTATATAGTATATAGTTAATTATAGATTAGAATATTATAGATATATTAGTAAATCTAAAAAGTATTATAAGATACTTATAAAGCTTTTTTCTTATTCTAAAAATAGTTTTCTATTTTTTACTTTCTTTGATTCAGATTAGGTTATAAGCTCCTTTAAGGTTAAAAGCTATAAACTAATTAGCTTTATAAAGTTAGTCTTATAGGTTTAATATAAGTAGTAATAAGTATTAGTTCTTAATAGTTATATCGTTAAGTTATTAATAGTTAACGTAAAGTTATAACTACCTATTTTTCTTAAGTATAAATAGGATTAAGCTTCCTACTAGTAATATTAAGTATTAAATATAATTTGTTTTAAAATATTCATTAATATACTTATTAAGTACTTTTATTTCTATTTAATTAACTTTATAGATTTTATTAAATCTAGGCTCCTTCTCTTCCTTTAAAGGGATCTTATAATTATAACTTATATATTCTAGTAGTCTAGTTTTAAGTTCTTTTATAAAAAGTATTTCGTAAATTCAGTATTTATTAGGGATAGTCTAAAGTTAATCTATCTTATTATTTACTCTTACTATTACTGTAATATTTAATATCTAGACTACTATATTCTTAATTCTAAAATAAGTAATAAATCTTTATACTTTTAAAGTTATATCTAATTTATATAGAATCTTATTATCTAGAGAATCTTCAGAGACTAAATCCTTCTATTAGAGATAGTTAGTCTTCCAATCTATCTATAAGTTATTTTTTCGTAACTATAGAATTCCTAAGATAATCTCTTAATTAGCTATCTCTATTATATTAAAGATATAGTCTTCCTTCTAGCTATAGTAATTTAAAAGAAAGTATATAGTCTCTAAATTAATAATATCTCTACTATACTTAACACTTTCTCTTTTAATAGTATACAGCTAGTATAATTTAGCTTGTATTATCTATAGGATCTATTATTTATTTACTACTTATAATAATATAAAGTTTCCTTAAATGCCGTAATTAATTAGAGCTTATATTCTATATCTATTCACTATAATATTAAAGTGAAGATATCTATTATTATATTCTGCCGTTACTAAATATAAAGATCTTATCTAAAATACTTTTCTTTATCCTTACTTAGTAAGTAAATCTAGTTTTTTAACTACTTATAATACCTCTATTCTAATATTATTCTATGTTCTTGATAGTAAGTTATAATCCTTCTTTCTTAAAATATCTTACTGAATATTAATTCTCTATATTCCAGTATTAGTAGTATAGGTCTATCTTTAGTATCTTTTTCTTATTTCTAAAGTTTATTATATTAATAATATTATTCTCTTACTTTATTAATATAATAGATTATACAGTAGTCTGATTCGCAGTCTGTCTATTCACTAATAATATTATTTATATATACTATAGAGTAGTTTTTACTGGTGTAAATATTATAAAGTAGTTTTTATTAAAATACTGAAGTTCCTAAAATAGTAAATCTAAATTGAGATATATATTTAGAATAAGATTATCCTTAAATTATTATAGAACGAATTATCTATTAAATTTATTACTAAGGTATAATATATAAATATCTTATATATAATATACCTAAAAGATAATTTAGTAAGCTAAGTAATTAATTTATAGAAGTTTATAATCTATATTACAGAGGATTATCTTAAGGTAGTTCAGAGTCTAGTTACCTAAAACTCTATAGAATATAATAAATTACTTATCTTAAGTTAGGTAAATACTCTAAATTCTAAATTACTTACCTTTATTACTATATAGTTACTATAAAATAGAGGATTCTAAATTTTTAATAGTATTATTATCTAGCTTAATATTATTATTAATTAACTTAAATAGATTACTTAGGTTAATATAAATTCCTAAGCTAACTTTAATATATTCTTACTAATAGAAATTATTAAGTTATTCCTTAATCTTACATTCCAGCTTATAGTATTTAACTATAGTAAGGATTTTTATTAGTATCTTATTACTTACTTTAAGTAGTTCTATAAAAGCTTAAGTAAGAAGTAAGTTTCCTCTAACGTTAGTTCTCTACTAAATCTAATACTAAATTCTCTATAGAAGTTATCTATTAGGTATTTAACTAATTCTATAGTAAAGTTCTTTTTCAGCTACCTGCAGCTATAGAATTACTATTTTCTTTTCTTACGCTTAGTCTCATTCTAAAATTAGTATAAAATCTTCTTCTTTCTTAATATTAACTATTACTAATATCTTCCTAATATAATATCCTAATTATCCAGAAGAATTCTTAAGATACTATTCTATATTATCTTTAGACTTTAATATATAATATAAATATTATTAAAATAGGTTATCTAGATTAGTGTTATAGGCTATGCCTGGATGACTAGCTAGGGCTGTACCTAGGTATCTGAAGCTAACTTCCTCGCCCGGGTGTGGCCCCAGTGGGCCTCTATATATTATTATATATACAGACTTTTCTATATACTTGTGAAGGCTTCTCTTTTACTTCTTAGTTCTAAATAAATAGTATTTTATACTACTTTCTGGTTGAATAAGCTTAGGTTTAGCTTTTTATATATTTAGAACTTAGTTTTATTTACTATATAGATAATACTAGGTAGAATGTAGCTTCCTACTAGTTAAGTATATAATCTAGTTGAATGTAACTCTTAGGATATAATATTATATAATAAGTAACTAACTAATTAATATAAAGAATAATAGAGGATATTAGAGCCCCCCAGGATATTCCTATAAGTAGTAACTTCGTAAGTAAACTACTTTAGTAGTAGTTATAGTATATTTTAAGCTTCTTCTATTAGAGGATTAATAAGCTTTTATATAAGTTAGTAAGATAAGATACTATAGTAAGTAGTAACCTCTAGGTAGTTACTATAATAGATATTTCTAGCTTATATTAGGATACTCTAGTAACTTCTAGAATAATATTTATTAGGATAATAACTTTTAGGGTTAATAATACTATTATATTCCTACTAGTAACTAACTACTAGAGGAAGTTTCTTTCCTTACTTCTGAAGTTTTTAGGTAAGTAGAAGGAATATTAAGTATAAGTCTAATAGATAAAAGTTAAACTTAAGATTAATTATTATTTCTTTAATAGTAATTAGGAACGCTAGTATCTAATTTACTTCTATTTAGATTCTAGTTTTTAGTAGGTAGTTAAAATCTTTTATATAGTAGGAAAACTAGAGAACTTCTATAATCTAAATAATTTTATAAGTTATTTTAATAGAATTTATCTAGATTCTAATAGTTAATTTTATATTATTATCTAGCTATAAAGCTTTAGATAGAAGGAAAATAAATATTTAATTACTTTTCTGTTCTAATTTAAAAAGATTCTAGCTAATACTGGAGGGTATATATAGCTAGATATAGTCTAGATTTCTCTACTGGAGGCTATTCTACTTCCCTATTTTAAGGAGTTATTTATTATAGTTAACTTTCCTATATAGTATAGATTTTAGTTATCTAAAGTTTAAGATATAGCTTAGAAGTTTGAATATATAAAGGGGATATTAGTATACTACTAGCTGCCCCACTAGAAACCTACTACCTATAATATAGAGGGTAATATTATAATAACTAAAGTAGTTAAAAAGTAATAATAATACTGAAGCTTTAGTAGTTTCTCTTCTACCTCTAAGGAATACTCTAAAGACCATTAGGATACTTACTAATACTTTAGATATAGTAAGAAAGATAATATCTATAGAAACTATAGAGCCTGAAAATATAAGAAAATTAGTATAAAAGTTATAAAAACTATAATTACTCTAAATTATACTGAGGATAACTAGGGGGATAGTATTATTCCGCTTAATAATAGTAAGGATTCGGGAAAAAAGTAACTTTAAAGTGAAGTTAGACTCTAAAGCTAACTAAGGTAGAAGTAATAAGATAGGGAAGATAATAGGAAAAAGAATAAGTAAGTAATTAGTAGTTAGTTACTATTTAGACTAGGATTAATAGAGATTACTCTATTAATATATTTATTAGTATAAACTATAATATCTATACTATTATTAATATTTTCTTTATAAAGAAATTTTACTTCCTATTAGTTAATAAGTTAAAGAGATAGATAAGGAAATATACTACTAAGCTGTTACTTAGTGATATTTAGGGGGTAACTATTCTAACTTTAGAAGTTAGTAACTATATACAGAAGATTTATATCTATATTATAGAGGGTTTATAGCTACTTTTATATTTTAGATAACTGTAAATAGAAGATAATTATATTTTTTATAATACTGAAGCTTAGGGGATAATATATAGGAAAGATAGTATAATAATATATTTAGAATACTAAGATAAGTTAGTATAGTTTAAAGAGATCTAGTTAGCTTAACTACTTAGTGTTAATTTATTTGTATTTATCTGTTAGTATACTATATAGTATAGTAGTGAGGTATTAAGTTTCTACTAAATTATATCTATTAGTCTGGTAGATATTAAGAAAGTATTAACTCTAAAGGTAGAAGTAGACTTAAGGGATTATATTTCTATAAATATTTTAAAGGAATTTCTAGATTTATCCTATTTAGATTTAGTATACTAGCTACTTTCCAGTTAACTAGATATAGACTACTATATCCTATTAATTCCTAATAATAAGGGATAGAAACTAAACTTCCTATAGGAACCTCTCTATAGTATATTATAAGGGGAACTTCTAATACTTAAGAAGATCCTAGAGGATTTACTTAATAAAAGATTTATTAAAGTAAGTAACTTCTCTATTAATATTTTAATCCTCTTTATAAGAAAGTTAGGTAGAGGAATATACTTCTGTGTGGATTATAAAGCTTTTAATATAATTATAAAGAAAGATTATTATTCTCTCTTCTTTATATTAGAGATTCTCTAGAGGGTTACTACTATCTGTTACTATACTAAGTTTAATATTATTACTATATTCTATAAGATTAGAATTAATAAAGTAAATTAGGAGAAAATAGTTTTTTAGATATATTATAGTTTTTTTGAATAAATAGTATACTTCTTTAGACTTACTAATATTTCTGCTATATTTTAATAGTATATTAATAGTTATTTATAATAGTCTCTTAATAATTTCGTTATAGTATATATTAATTATATCCTTATTTATATTAGTAGTTTACGAAAGAAGTATAAGGAGAAAATCTATTAGATACTTAGCTACCTTACTAATATAAATTTTAAGTTAGATCCTAAGAAATATAAATTCTTAGTTACTATAGTTAAGTATATTAAATTTATTATATCAGTTAGAAAAAGCTTCTCTTATAATCCTAAGAAGTTAGAAGTTATTACTAATTAGTTTCTCTCTAGCTTACTGAAAGATATCTGTAGTTTCTTTAGGTTTATAAATTACTATAAGGCTTTTATATCTTAGTATAATATTATTATGGAGTTTTTAAATTACCTAATTTAGAAGTTTGTTTCTTTTAACTGGGGACTAAAGTAGTAAGAAACTTTCCTCACACTGAAATAACTTTTTATTATAAAGTTAGTTCTATAGAAGTTTAATCTTAATATTCTAATAATAGTAAAGATAGACTATTTAGAGTATACTCTAGGAGGTATATTAACTTAAGATAATAAGGCTGGAGCGAGATATTTAGTAGCTTTCTATTTCTAACGTCTAACTCTTATAGAGTTTAATTACTTAATCTATAATAAGGAGTTTCTTATAATGCTAGCCTATTTATAAATATAGAGGATAGAGCTATAAAGTATTAAGAAGTTTAAAGTTCATACTGATTATAAGAGTTTTAAGTATTTTATAAAGAAATAATAACTTATAGAGAGGTAAGGTTAGTAAATACAGAAGTTATTTCAGTATAATATTTACTTTAAATACTAACTAAATATTTAGATAGTAGTTTCTAATATCCTCTCTTAGAGGGAATAGGATACTTCTAAAAAGTAGGATAATAAAAAGTAATAAGAATAGATAATATAGATTATTCTGAATACTACTATCTCTATAAGGCTCTAAGTAGAGTATATAAATATTATTAATACTTAAGTTTTTAAAGGAAAGCTAGATCTATAAGAGATATAGAATTATACTCCTGAGAGAGACTCTTTATACTAATAGATCTTTGTAGTAGTTTAGTAGGGAGAATATAATTTTCTTTCTAACTTTTATATTAAAATCCAGATTACTAAATATACTATTAATATACTAAGATAGTTTACTTTCAGAGAGAAATCTTAAGTATTAAGTAGTAAAGAGAATAATAATCTTTTTAATAAGCTTAAGATTAAGTTAGTATAGAAGTTATATAATTTCTCTTCTATAGGTTACTTAAAGTATAATAATAAACTAGAAATTATAAGCTAATAGTTTTACTAGTCTGGATAATTATAGAGTGTCTACTAATTTATATATAATTATAATATATATAGAAGTATTTATATCTAGAGGTAAGCTAAAAAAGAATTCTTAAAGTTTCTACTAATATCTAACTAGTTACACTCTAATCTATTAGTAGATTTTATTACTAATTTACTTTTTATAAAAGGATAAGATAGTTATTATTTCTAGGTTATTATTAATTAACTAAATAAAATTTCTATACTAAAGGAGATAAATATAATAAAAGTGGAAATATATATTTAGTAGTTTTTTAGTTACTACTGTAGGTTTTATAGAATATTATATTCTATTATAAGTAATAGAGAATCTAACTAGGTAAGCTACTTCTAAAAAGAGTTTTATAAGTTAATAAATATTATATATCTATTAAATACTAATTACTACTTATAGACTGATAGAATTATAAAATAGTATAATTAGGAGATCTAAATAGTTTTAAGGGTATTTACCAACTAGTCCTAAAATAACTAGAGTAATCTGCTACTTATTATATAGTTAACCTTCTGTAACTAATAATATAATATAATAGAGATTATATTTTTCTTTATTAATTATAAGTATTATATTAACTTTATTCCGGTCGCTAAAAAGTATATGAAACTATCTAATAATAGTGAGGCTACTACTTACTAACTAGTTAAGAGGATATAGTTAGTAATAATATATATCTATATAAAGATAATTACTACTTAGTAGAAGTTAGAAATTTAGGTAAATAAAATCTAGTTTCCTATAGATTAATATTAAGTTAGTAATAAAATATAGTTAAATATATCTAACTATAAGCTACTAAAATTATACTGAAAACTAATCTAGCTATATTATAAATATATAATAATGAAGATCCTCTTACTATATATTATAAAGCTAGATACTCTAAAGTCTATTTACTTATAGTTTTATATAGACTTACTCTAGAAAGCTACTACTAACCCACTACTTAGGTAAGTCATAATTAATAACTAGTTACTATTACTAGTAGATAATAATAAGGAGGCTAAATAGCTAATTAAAAATATTCTTACTATAAGGATATACTAAGTAGGAAGAAGATACTAATAAGAAACTCTAGTTAAATAGGAAGAGTATATAAATTCTATATAGAAGCTTATTAATATTATTATAGATATAGTAATACTAGAGCAGTATAAAGTGATATATAGTCTAATTATAGATAATAATAGAGATTTAGTTTATAGCTTCTAACTGAGCGGCGGCTAGAGAGGAGGAGGGTAATATTACAGACTATATCCAGATAACTAATTAGGGTTATATCTAGATATCTGAAGCTAACCCCCTCGCCTGGGTAGAGCTCCAGTAGGCCCCTATATAGTATTATATATACAGACTTTTCTATATACTTATAAAGGTTTCTCTTTTACTCCTTAGTTCTAAATAAACAGTATTTTATACTACTTTCTAGTGAAATAAACCTAGGTCCAGCCTTTCACAATTAGAAAAATATAAAATATTTCCTTTTTAATAATATTAAGTTATTAGGTTTATTTAGATACTAACTGAAATTATTATCCTTATTACTAATATTTAAGTAAGTAGCAGTTTTTAGCTATATATTCTAGTTTATTAGAATTATAATACTTAAAATTTTATTATTTATTATCTTTAGTGGCAGCTTTAGTAGTAAGGTCTATAAGTTTACTATAGTAGCTATAAGATATACTTATTTATAAGGTAAATTATTATTTAGTTTCCCAATTATTATATTAATTCTAATAGTTATATAATAGTCTTTAATATTTATATTTATTATTAGGTTATTAAGGTTATTACTATTTACCTTTCTTATAGTAATACTTAAAAAGTGGGTTATTAATCTTAATAGTAAGTTCTATATATATAATAAAGTTACTAGATCTATCTTACTTAATAAGTTTATTTTTAATATCTTTTTTTAATTCTTAGTAGAATATAAAGATTTTAGTATTATTAGTATAGTTAAGTTTAATATAGATATATTTAAATTTAGCTATATAGTATATAGCTATATCTTTCTATTTAAGAGCTACTAAGTCTTATTTATACTGTCGTTACTAATTTCATTCTTAGAATAGTAAGATTAGAGCACTTTCGAAACTATAATAGGTTATAAAGATAGTCTGAATCTCTAATTTAAAATTATTCTATTTATAAGTAAGGAAATTAGTAAGATAAGATTTAAACTATATAAAGACTCTTTCCTTAAAAAATAAGGTAGTATAAATAATTTATTTAGCTTTATCCTTAAAACTAAAATTATAGAACTAATAATAAACTTAAACTTAAGACAGGAATTCCTTAAAATATCTGGAAGTTTTATTAAAAACCTATAGTAAGTTAAGTCACTAGGCTATACTATATAGTTAACTTACCGTGAGGCCCTAATAACCCCCTAACTATTACGCTACTAATAAATAACTATAAGGCTATTAAGGCTTTATAATATACTATTTATATAGTCCAATTTAGTAGTAAAAAGTAACTACTAGTAATAACTACCTACCAGTTTTTACTATCTACTATGTAATTAGTATTAAATTTAATACTTAAATCTACAAATAGTTATATTAGTAATATATATTATATAAGCCTATATTCTTTTAGCTGTATAGTTAACTTAACAATCAGTAGCTAATTACCTAGGGTATTTAAATTCGGCCTATATATAACATATAGGCTATATACTATAAATATTAACACCTTAAAGTTTATTAGTATACTATATATAATAATATATAAAATATATCCTCCCCTAATAAAACTGTCGGTTTAACTATTCGGTTCAACCGTCATGGCCGCTGGGCCACCTCGTGGCCCACCACGCCATAGCCACGTCGGGTAAATAGTCGGCCCGTATGGCCGTACGGGCTACGTGGCCAGTGTGGCCACGTATACGGCCATATAGACGGCCATATAGCCCCTCTTACGTATGTGGCCTCCGGCCATGTAACCTAACAATAACAAGAACAACCGATAACCAGAACACCAGCTTGCACCCGTACGACGAGATCACGTACGGTGTGCGATTACCCTGACGATTAAACCAACAAAAACTAATCATATAACTTATCTTAAAAAGTATAAAGTGTTACTTAATATTAGAGATTTAACCTAATTATTACAATATATAGGCTTCCTTTTATCATCCCAACAACCTAGCTATTCAACACCCGCGGCCAGGTAACAGGCCTGGAGTCGCCACCCAGACTCTTGAAGAAGGCCAACAACACCGGGTGCATTCCAGACCCAGCCGCCAGCTCGACCCATGCTTCCAAGGAAACCTCAGCAACGGGCCCGCCCAGCAAACCCTCGAGGAAGGATTTGAAATCAGAAAAAGGTACTACAGTACTGCCAACCTCGTGTCGACAACGGACACCCCTCGCGTCTCTCCGACCCTCGATGGCGCTGCGGATGCCGGCGTGGATGCTGTGCATCATGCTCTCGACGGCCTGCTCTAGGGACACCATGTTGAGGAAGCCGCTGACATTTGGAAGCGAACACACGGCCTTTGCCAGCTTGCTGTACTTGAGCAGGTTCCAGATGATGTCCATGTTGGTCGGTTCCTCGGCCGCAGGATCTTGTCCAGGCACATTGTCGCCGTCGCGCTGCACGCTCGTGAGGCGGTGAATAAAGACCGGCCACGCGCTATCACCATCCCCGCCACCTCGTTGTTTTTCGGCGGAGCGGTCGTGTACCCTCTCCAAGAGTCGTTCGCTGGCCCATTTGGACGCGCTGTACCCGTCGAAAGCGTCAGTGGGAGGCGGATAACGCGCGGCAGACGTCTCGCCAAACTCGCGCAGACCCGAGTACTGCAGGACACTGGCGGTGGACACGTAATGGATGGGGATCCTCTTGCCGACGGACAGACACATATCAACAATGTGCCGGGTGGCTTCCAGGTTGGCCTTGCGTAGGGACGAGTACGTCTTGAGGTGGGAGGTGTCGGCCCCGTTGTGGATGACGACGTCGGCCTCACCGAAGACGGCGCGGATGCGCGTCTCGTCCAGACCGAAGTGTGCGAGGCGGAGGTCCCCCTCGCTCACGACGACTTTGCCGTGCCTCAGGAGCGGGAGGGATGACAGGCGGGCAGTCGCGTCTCGCCTTCCGACGCAGTGAACCCGGCGGACGCGTGGATCGGAAACCAAGGCTTGCAGGTAGCCTTGCCCCAGCAACCCCGTCGCGCCCGTCAAGACGACGACAAGACTGCTGGGGGATGCCGGCCGATGAAGGACCGAGGACTCGAGCGCCGCCAGAGTTGCCTCGGGAATGTCCGTCTCGACATGCCAGTCAAAGGTTGCGGTGGCAGGAGGAGTCTCGGAAGCCGACCGTTGGAGACCGATCGTCGTCGCCGTCGTCGTCGTCGTCGTCGAGGCAGCGGCGTCGTCAATCAACCTGGCCATCGCTGCCAGGCTGCACGAGGCGAACAAGCTCACCAAGGGGACGCGTAACCCAAACTCGCGGTCGATACGGGCCTGCAGTCGAAGCAGCAGCAGCGAGGTGCCCCCGACGTGGAAGAAGTCCGTCTCGCTCGTCATGGTGTGCAGTCTCGTGACGGCAGTCGAGATGACGTCTTCCCAAAGGCCCTTCAGCCGGGCTTCCGTCCCAGACAGAGCGGTGGACGTCTTGTGACTATTGTCGTCATCGTCATCGTCATCGTCACCACTGCCTGTGCCGTCCACCGCGGCCATGTCCTCGGGCAACGGCAGTTGGGCGACAGCCCTGCGGTCCAGCTTACCAGACATGGTCCTGGGAAAGTCGGCCACCGGCACCATGATGGCAGGCCACATGTACTGCGGCAGCGGCAGGCCCGAGGAGAGCTGGCTCAGGATGGTCCTGGTTCGTTGTTGACGGCCGTCTTCTGTTATCGGGTTCAGCCTGACATGAGCCACAAGGAAATCGGGGCTCTGCGGCGTCAAACGACGAGCGGTGACTACGACCTCGGAGAGGAAGCCATTCGACTCTTGGAGAATCACCTTTTCCACCTCCTGGAAGTCAACCCGTAGCCCCCGGATCTTGTGTTCCGTGTCTCCGGAGCGGCGACCCTCGATGAGAAGTCCACCGTCGGCGCGCCACCGGCCCCTGTCACCGGTGCGGTGCATGGTGGTCCAGCCTCGCGATACAAAGGCCGCCGGCGCCAGGTGGTCTCGCAAGAACTTGTCGGCGGATAGCGAGGCCGTCTGGTCCGTCTGGAGATAGCCCGAGGCAACGCCAGCTCCGCCGACGAATATCTCGCCTCCGACGCCCGGAGGCACAGGCCGGAGGCTGTCGTCAAGCACGTAGACGGAGTAATTGGGCAACGGTACGCCCGCGGAGAGGGGGTGATTCTCCTTCTGCTGCTGCCCTCCCGTAGCATCATCATCATCATCGTCACCCAGCACCAGCGGCCCAGCCGTCGCGAAGAAGGTGATCTCGGTAGGACCGTAAATATGCACGACACGCGGAGGTCTTCCGTTGGGCTGCCGCGGACCGTGGGCCGCCATGAGCTCGACCACGGCGCCGGTGCCGGGCTCCCCTCCGCTTACGGCCGTCCGCCAGCTGCTCGCTCCGGCGGCCAATGCGGCCCGGTCTCCATAGGTCAGCCAGTTGGTGTACTCGGATGGCACTGCGCAGGTAGAGGTCACGCCCTCGGCCGCGATGATTCTGGTTATGGCATCGGCGTCGACGCGCTGTGCCCGCGGAACGATGCAGAGGGCACCTCCGTGCGCGAGTGCCAGGAAGGCCTGGAGGTAAGACATGTCGAAGCTGATGGAGCTCTGTTGGAGGACGACGAGATCACGGCCACACGCTTTTGTCACCCGAGGCACGGTAAACTCGGCCCAGTTTATAAAGCTCTCGTGTCTCAAGCAGATTCCTTTGGGAGTCCCCGTCGAACCACTGGTGTAGAGAATCATGGCTGGGTCTTCCGGCCTCGGTCGCTGCGGCAGACCGTCTCGCCCGAACGATGACGATGGCAGTCGGTCCGAGGTCGCTGCCTTGATGTGGTCGACTCTCAGGATGACGACTGACTTGCCGGTGCCGCTCGTGAATCCAGATCCAGGTCCGAATACCTCGGCGGCCAGCTCTGCTGTCATTTCATCCACGAGAATGACGGCGGCCCTGCTGGACTCGACCATGTCGACAACACGTTTGGCAACGGTGCCGGCATCGCACGGAATGCACACGCCGCTAATGCCAAAGGTGCCCAGAAGTGAACACATCCAGTCGGGCGTCGGCTCCTGATAGACGACCACGGACGCTCCGGGCTGACACCCTGCCGACAAGAGGGCGGAACCGATGTCTCGCGACTTGGCCATCATGTCGTCGTACGTCATGGACGGGCCCCCATGTGGCGACTCGAGCGCCAGTGAGTGTGGGTGCTCTTCTGCGAGTGACTCGATTCTTCCCAGGACCGAGCCGTATGTCCTCGTCCACTCGCTGGGCAAAAGGTCTCCTGAGAGCAAAGCAAAAGTCAGCACCATGAAGCAGAGGTGGCAAAGTCGGTTGCCCACTTACCCTGGCCAAAGCGGAGAGCACGCTCAATGTCTGCCGTCTCGTATATCTGTGGCGCGGAAAAGACTTGGTCAGGACTCGTCACGAAGGCCATCAGCAACCTGTCGTAGGCCCGAACGAGGAGCTCGGCATCCCGTACGGAGTACATGTCTTGCCGGACAATCAGCGTCAGGTGGCAGCCGCCGTTTTGGCCATCGTCGATGATGTCCAGAGCCAAATCGTAAGGCACTTGTGGCAGCGCAAGCGACAGCATCTCGAGCTCGCATTCTCTCCATTGTTGCCGTTCGGGCATGCCCTGCCGGTAATCGAAAAAGGTCTGGAAGATGGGCGTATGGGTCGACGAGCGAGGAACTCCTAGACTGGACACAGAGAGAGAATCGTAAGCCGAGTGGACTGGACAGGACAGAAAAAAGACAAGACGAGAGAGCAGACGAGCTTTGGATCCCAGTTGAACGGACGAAAACAAGAGCCAAGAAAAGAAACAAAACTACAAAATCACAAATAAACAGAAGGACTTACTCGTCGAGCAGGGCCTGGAACGGAACAGCCGAGTGCGCCAGAGCCTCGTCCGCCGTCTCCTTGGTATCCCGGACCGCCTCGTCAAAGGCCAGCTGGGGATGGCTGGGGAAGCGCAGCGGTATCATGTTGACGTAGGGGCCCAGGCTCTCCATGGCGCCTTCCTGGAGCCTGTTGGCGTCGGCTATGCCGATGCAGACGTCGTCGACGTCTGCGAACCGCGCCAGGCATGCTCGGAAGACGGTGAGGAAGAAGTGGAACGGCCGGACCTTGTGACGCCTGCAAAAGTCCCAGACGCGAGACCTGGTAGAGGCCTCTACGTGCAGCTTGGCCTCGTGGTTCTTGTACACGCCCTGCTCCGAGCGGCTCACCGCGGACGAGACGCTCAGCACCGGCAGCGGAGAAGGGAACGACGACGGGGAGAACTTGGTCCTCCAGAACTCGAGGTCTTGCTCCCACTCGCCCGTCCGCATGGCCTGAATCTGGGTCTGGGCAAACGACGAATACTGGTAGACGCTGCTGGGTTCTGCGACGTCGCCCTGGTACAACCGGAGCAGCTCCTGGTGGAGGACGGCGGACGAGAAGCCGTCCAGGACCAGCGAGTGCGTTCCGTACAGCAGAAAGTGCGTCGTGGGGTCCGAGGCCAGGCTCAGCAACACGACCTTGAGACATTCTCCCGCCGTAACGTCGTAGCTGTAGGCGTGGAGCTGCCGAGCGACCCGGTAGGCCTCCTGCTCGCCGTCGACGATGTGGCGCCGTTCCAGCCTCAGGAGGCTCTGCTCCATGACGCCCGCCCTGGGCTGCCCGTCCGAGTTCTCGAAGCAGGTCCGGAGGATGTCGTGCCGCTGTCCGAGGTGTAGCACCGCCCTCTCCAGCTTATCGGCCCGCAGAGGACCCGTCAGGCGGAACAGGCCGGTGTGGTTGAGGCCGGCACCGTCGTCGAGGAACGACAGCACGAACCAGAACATCTTTTGGCTGAAGGACGGTTCTATCCAATGGGAAACGGCGGGCCTCGACACGTCGACCTTGGAAAGCCTCTTGTCGTCATGTTCTTCGTCTACTCCCACGGCCGGTGGGGTGGCCAACGGCTTGCCAGGCTCCGAGCTGAAGGTTGTGTCGCTCTCGGCGGGCGAGGACGAGGTTGGGGCTCCAGATTCCGTATCGTCGTCGTCGTCATGGTGAGGATTGGGCTGTTCTGTTTCTCCTGGCCACGCCGCGGTATGCAAACGAGATTCCCCAGACGGTGCTGGAACAGCAGGCTGGCCATTGTCAGACACGGAGGCGCCATGCTCCTCCTCGTCGTCCTTGATGTTGGCCACCAAGTCGGAAGGCAGCTTGTCCACGCCCATGGCCACCAGCTGGTCAACCGACACGCCGCTGAGGATCTTCATGACTGGCAGGTTCACGTTGACCGTCTTCAGCCACCATGTCCTGATCTCGACGGCAAGGAGAGAATCCAGGCCCATGTCGTCGAGCAACAGACGCGAAAAGTCGTCGCCATCGCGGTCGTCTGGGGAAAGCTGGAATAGCGAGCAGACGAAGGGTCGAAAGGCTTCTTTAACGATACGAAGTGCCTCTGCTTTGGACGAGGCCGACGCGAGCTGGGCTTTGACGGAAGTCTTTTCAGAGCCCGACTTGGTTGCCGTCTCGGAGGCACCGCTTCCTACTCCTGTCCCCCCTCCGTTGCGGATAAAGTGCGAAATGGTCGGGTTTCCGAACCAAAAGGGCTTCTTTTCGGGATTGGAGCTCTCCTTTTGCAAACCCATTGCAATCTCCAGAGGTCCATGTCCGCAGGGACGACCCGACGCCGTCGACTCCCAGCCGCGGGCGCGTCGTCCGGCAACGACAGCCTCGGCGAAGTGCTGGTGAAAGTCACGCTCGGAAGTGAGCGAGTAGCCCGAGGTCCGCGAGAAGTTGGTCTTTGACGCGTCCGTCTTTTCCGAGACGTAGCCGACGCCCAGGATGGCGCCGACGTGCATGACGGTGGCGGCGAGACCCCTCCGCCTCCGCGCGCCCGCCAGGCCCGCCATGAACAGGTTGGCCGCCGAGTAGTTTGACTGTCCGGGGTTACCCGTGACGGCGGTGAGGGAGGACAGGAAGACGAAGAAGTCGAGGTCGACGTCGGCGAGGAGGCTCTCGAGGTGCGCGCTGCCCTTGACCTTGGCGTCCGTCACCTGCCGCATGTCGCTCAGCGACATGTTGTCAAAGGACTTGTCGTTGAGAACCATGGCGCCCATGGCCACGCCTCCCAGCGGCGGCATGGCGGCGTGGATGTCACGGAGCAGGGCCTCTGTTTGGTCCTTGTTGGTGAGGTCACTAGACTTCTGTGTTAGCTGGGAGTCTGTAGAGACGGGTGGAAAGTGAAGCAGGGTAAGTGAGGTAGAGTGAGGTAAGTGGTTGAGGTAAGTGAGATACGCCAAGTGAGATAAAGTGAGAAGTAAAGTAAGAGGTAAAGTAAGAGGTGAGGTAAGAGGTGAGATGAGATAAGAAGTAAGGTGAGATAAGCAGTGAGGTGAGGTGAGGTGAGGTGAGGTGAGGTGTGAAGTAAGATGAGGTAGGATAAAGTAAGATAATGAGTAGTAACGTCGTTACGCCAAGTAGCTGGAGAAGGAACAGATAAGACCTACTTTGAACATATGTTGATAATAGCAGAGCGTTCTGCCATGCGAGAAAGCCACGAGGCAGAGACGTTGGGGTTGCGGCTGGTGATGATAAAGTGCCTGGCCCCTTGGCCGACCATCCACTCGCACAGAGACAGGCCCAGGCCGCCCGTGAGCCCGGCGAGCCAGTACGTCTTGTTGTCCGAGAACATCTGCTGCTGCTGCTGCTGCTGCTGGAGACCCCCAAGCGGCTCGTTGTCGGCGTCGTCGATGGGCCTGTGGTTGACCGGGCTCTCGTCGACGCCGTCCCACTCGACGACGACGCGGTGCTCCGGCGATGGCAGGCTGGCCCCGTCGCCGTCACCCAAGGCCGCCTCGGCTATCTGCGCTATGGGCACGAGTCTGATGTCGGTCGTGGCTTTGGACAAGAAGGGCAAGTCTCGCTGGGCGTTGAGGACGGCGTGGCGGAGCGGACGGTGGTCAGCGGCCTCATCGCCATCTGGCCGAAGACGACGGATGGACGCTTCGTGGCTGAACACATCAGCCGCCAAGGAGACGATGCGGCAGCTCTTGGAAAGGCGGGAGATGATGCGGCCGACGACGGTGCCGCCGTGTTGCTGTCCGATGTCGTCGTCGTCGTCGCATGTCAGGAAGACGCTGACGCTGGCGCTGGCGACGGCCGTCTCGATGACTCGGGAGGGAGCCCGGGGGTGGATAAAGGACCAGCCCAGGAGCTCGCATCTTTGCCGGCTCGTCGTAGACGTCAGGATATCCACGAGTACACCGCGGCTTTTGGCCTCTCTCTGCAGGATGGCGGCAAAGGCAGGTTCCGGCTCAAAGACCACGAGCCTCTCGCCGCGGACCAGGTCCCGGAGCACGTCGATAGCGACGAGATTCATGGCTACGAGCCACAGGAAGCGGCCGGCCGTGTCCGAGGTCTGGAGGAGGTGGTGATTGTCATTTGCCGTCTGTTGTTCTTCCTGGCGTACTGGGACAATGGCCGACTCATCCAGGGGGTTGGCGGCAGACGAGAGATGGCTGGACAGTATGACGCACGGGATGTTGTGCGAATCACGTCCCAGGTGGAGGTGAGCTTTCCCGCCGTCGCCAACGGGACAGGCCAGGAGGAGAGAGTGCGTGATGCTGACGACCGAAGGCGAGTCTGAAGCGTGGTCGGCGGGGCGTATCTGTCTCTGTCTCTTCTCTCCCAGGCAGAGAATCTTGCCTTGGACGTCGCGGCGAATGCTGACGACGCGGGCAGCAGCATCAGTCTCTGACCCTGAACTCTCTCGATTCCGCGTCTTCCCAATGGGCCGCCGAGCCGAGTTGTAGCGCCGGTTCATGTCCTCGTCTGGGATGAAGCGAGGGATGAGCACCTGGCCCTCTCGGTCGACGACGAGCTCTCTCTCAACCGTCAAGAGCACTGGGGACAAAGCGGCCGAGGCCGAGGCTGAGATTGAGGCTGCTAATTCTCCTCTCACCACGCCGTCTTGCTGCTGCTGGTCCCAAGTCGCCGAGGCTCTGAAGCGGAGGACAGCCTCGGCCAGAACGTTGGCCGTCATGGCTCCCATGTCTTCAAAGTCGAGAAACTGGAAGGACAGGGTCGGAATCTCGAGGAGCAGCGAGCGAACCATTCCGACCATCACTAAAGCCTCACAGTCAGCCACAACGAAAGACGAAGACAAGCAAAGGGGCTGGGTTGGGGGCCGCTTCGAACTTACTGCTGGCGTAGGGATCATCAGCCCTCCGTCCGTGAGTGATCCAGAGGACGGCACAGACGCTATTTAGAACCTTCTTGATGGCTTCGAACGTCGTTTCGTCGAGACTCTTCATGGTTGACTCTCCTCGGACGTCGCAAAGGCTCAGGACGGTGGTGGTGGTGGATGAGAGGGCATCGAGCGAGGCGGCGGCCTCTTGGAGGCTGTCGACCACGAGGACGCGACGAAAGTGTCGCCCGAGGATCGAGCCAACGTCAACGTCCACGTCGTACGGGGTGCGAGGGTCTCGTCGTCGTCCACCACCGACAATGACCAGATCCTGCAAGGCGGGTGCCAGCGCCAGCGCGTCCAGGGTGGACGTGGGCGAGGTCGTGGACAACGGACTGCGGAGGAAGCTGACCCTGTCATCGACGGCCTGGGCGACAAAGACGGTGTTGGAGGCCAACAAGGGGTGGGCGATGGGGGCCATGGAGTCGATACCGGCGAAGCCAGCACCGCGGAGGAGGGTATCCCACTCGGGGACGGAAACAAAGGGCCCCGAATCTCGGCCGTCGCCGCTCTTTGCGCCCAGCCACCAGCCGGGAAAGGTGCCAAAGATGGCACCGCAGCGAGCCAGGTCGTTGTCGAAGCCCTCGTTGAGAACCAGCCAGCCTCCTGGCTTGAGCAACCTCCTCGCCCTCTCGAGAGACTCTCCGAGGACCGCAGTCGCGTGCAGGACCATGGAGGCGATGACGACGTCGTAGCCCTGGGCTTGGAACCCCTGGTCAACGGGGTCCTTACTTATGTCCAACAGCTTGTACTCGATGCGTGAGGATGTCTCGGGTGGGTGGTGGTGGTGGAAATACTCTTGCGCCGTGGGGAAGAAGCCCGACGAGACGTCGGTGAAGACGTACGACGCGAATCTGTCGCCCACGGCCTCCAGCACCGCCTTTGTCGCGCCGCCGGTGCCCGCTCCGACCTCGAGGATCTCCAGGTGAGGGTATCGATGCGTCATCTGCTTCACCGTCTTCGCGAGGTGGTCGGTACTCTCGGCCATACCGAGGGCTTTTGGGTAGTACTCGTTGAGGAGCTTGTCCTGCATGCTGACCTCGATGGCCGTCGTCTTTCCCGTGACAATGTCGACCATGTTCTCACCGATGCGCTTCAGGAGCCGGTAGTCGACCGCGTCGACAAAGGGTTCTGCCGCCGCCGCGAGTATCTCGCGTGTGTCGTTGGCTCATTCAGGTCTCCAAAAGGACGACGACGACGACGACCGGCCGCCGCTCGACGCCATGGCCTCAACGCGTCTTGCGAGGTCAAATAGGGGGCGGAGAGGGTGCTCGTCGTTGCGAGACGCGTGGTCGAGGGGGACGGAGCGCTGCAGGTTCGGCAGGTAGAACAAGGACAGTCTCTCGAGGAACTCGGCCAGCTTGAGCTTCTCTGGATCGACCCAGGCAGCAGACGATCCGTCTCGAGCGGCCTCTGCAGCGTCTGGGGATGCGCGGTCCCATACCAAGACGGACATCAGCTCCTTGTCCTGCTGGGCCGTGGCCGGCGAGAAGGGTACGCAATGAAGGCCCTCGACCTGGATCATGGCGTGGTTGGCCACATCGTCAGCCTCGTGGTCCTTGTGGTTGCTGGCGAGGACCGAAATGGAGGTGGGAGGAGGAGGAGGAGGGTAGATGTCAACGTCGCCTTTGAAGATGTGCCTCGCACCGCTAGCCTGATGAGAGTCAAAAGGGAGCTTCTCCGCCGACGGCATGACCTTCCCGCAGGCTTCCACGTCGACCGAGATGCTGTCGATGGTCTTGGGGACATGTATGCTCCATAGACTCCCGTCGTACGGCATGGCTTGGGCGAGCAGGACCGCCTGGAAGGCTGCATCAAGCGTAGCTGGGTGGATCAGCAGACGCGTCTCCTCGTCATCCTCAGTCTCTCTGTCCTGCTTCTGCGCCTGGTCCTGGGAGTAGGAGTAGGGGGTAGAGACCCAGCCCCTGACGAAGCCGAGCTTGCGCTGCAGCCCGGACAGCGCGCGAAAGGGACCGGAATACTGGTACTCCAGCTGGGCCAACGAGCCGTAAAAGTCGGCCTCCTTGACGGGCAGAGTATTATCGGCGAGCGGGCCTCTCGCGGGTAGTAGTGATGATGATGGTGATGATGATGTTGGTGGCGATGCTGCTCCTCTCTCCCTGGACGATCGTCCCTCGGGGACACGGACGAGAATCTCGACATGCCCAGAAGCCAGTAGGCGCAGGGGAGAATCGCCTCTCATGTCCTGCTGGGTTGTGTTGGTGGGGCTACTGCTCGAGGATGATGTCGCCGAGTAGGTGAACTTGGCCGTGATGGTGTTCCTACTCGCAACGTCGTCGACGATGCTGTTAATGGCAAAGACGGCCTCGACCTTGGAGTCGTCATCGTCAAAGGCCATGGCCTGATGAATATCCACATCGTGGACTCGGATCAACCTCGCGCGCGGTGCTGCCACCTCCCCAGCGGTGGAGGTCGTGGTGGACCGACGCGTCTTGACCAGCTCCCTGCAGGCCTCGATGGCGAGGACGACGTATCCTGCCGCCGGGAAGACGGACTGGTTTTGTAGACGATGGCCGTTGAGCCAGGGCATCTCCGCCGGGCTCAGGAACTGCCGCCATCGGAGCTCATGGGCCCGAGACGAGTCGCCCGTCACGTGTCCGAGCAGCGGATGAGGCTTCGCCCTGTTCAGGATGGCGTGGGCGAGTCTCGAGCGATGCCAGTAGGGAACATCGTGGTCCCACGAGTACGGCGGCAGGCCCTTGACGACTCTCACAGGCAAACCACGAGACATGAAGGCGTCGTACTCCCTCAGGTCCGGTGATCCAGAGCCAGAGCCAGAGCCAGAGCCAGAGCCAGCGCCTCCCTCCCCCTTGTTGGGTGGCCAGCAGAGGTGCGTCCAGGCGTGGCCGAGTCCCTGTGCCACCGAGACCACATCATCTCGTCCTCTCTCGAGCAGCCCAGTGTACGGAATCGTCGTCGTCCGGCCCAACGTCTCCCGGAGAGTCTGCGAGGCCGGAGTCTGCAGGGCTGGGTGAGGGCCAACCTCTATGACAAGCTGCATCTCGGAGGCGCTGGGTAGCAAACAAACTGTCTGCAAAGCTTGCATAAACAAGACAGACCCGACGGCGTTCTGGACCCAATACGGTCCTCGGAGCTTCTCCAAAAAGTCATCATCGTCCGAGATACTGCTTCCGGTGACGCTCGATATCCACGCGCATCGTGGAGGAGACACGCGCACGCCCAAGGCCTCGAGAGAACGGCCGTAGGGCCCCGCGAACGGCACCATGTGATGGGAGTGGTACGCCTTGTCCACCTTGAGCAGACGAGCGAACTTGTCCTCGTCCTCGAGAATCACCTGGATGTCGGCAATGGCATCCTCGTCGCCGGAAAGCGTGAGGCTGTTGGACGAGTTGTAGGCCGCGATGGCTGCTCTCCCGCGGAAGACGTCCGAGTCGACGAGCTCTGACGCGTCCTCGGCCGTGACGCCAACCGCAAGCATAGATCCCTTGCGGTTGTCCGGTCCGCACGCCAGGCGGGTGTGTAGACCGCGGTAGTAGGCGATGCAGATGGCGTCCGAGGCCGACAAGACGCCGGCGGCGTAGGCGGCGCCCATCTCGCCCGACGAGTGGCCGACGACGGCCGAGAATTCCACGCCCGAGGCCTGCAACATGTCCACCAGCAGGATCTGGACGGCGGTGCAGAGGGGCTGGCTCAACTCGGCCTCGGCGACGCGCGAGTCTTGGACGCGGGTCAGCTCTTGGCGCAGAGACCAGGTCGGACGGTCGTCGACGGGCAGCTGGGCGAGCCTCTCCTCCAGCGAGGCGATCGTGGCCGCTGCTGCTGGTGATGTCGCCAGGAGACGAGCTGCCATGGCCGGCCACTGTGCGCCTTGGCCGGTGAAGACACCTAGGACGAACGGCCGTCTTTGTTCCTTGCTCCCTTCGCCGCCGTCTGACCGAAGACGCACGATGCCCGAGACTTCGGCGTTGGTAGCGCCGCCTCCTTGGGACTTTTCTATGAGCTTCGATCGAAGCTCCTCGACGCTCGATGCTGCCACTGCCGTGCCGAATGGGAATCGGCTGCGGCGGCTGTGTAGCGTAAAGGCCAAGTCTCGTAGATTGACAGACTTGCCTTCTTCCGTGCCCAGGTGGTCGGCAAAGTCGGCGAGCTGCCTCCTCAACGACGCCTCGGTGGCAGCGGAAAAACAAAATGGGGAAAAGACTGTCTCGTCGAGGTCGTGTTGCGGGGACAATGGCTTCGTCTTGAGCGTTGCCGTGTACGACTCGAGTATGGCATGCGCGTTGGTGCCTCCGAAACCGAAGCTATTCAGAACGGGCTTCACGTCAGTATCAAGCAGCAAAGGGAAAATAGGTGAGTGAGGACAAGGCAGGGCAGCAGGGGCTTCACTCACTTGTTGACACTGGCACGGCGTGGCTCGTCCGCCTTGGTAGGCGGCCAGGGCACCAAAGAGGTTGGCACGCGCAGTTTTCCCGCGAAGGGCTCTATCCGTGGGTTCAACCTCTCCAACAAGAGGTTTGGTGGAATCGCGGCGTGCTTCAGGGCGAGCGAAGCCTTGAGGACGCCAGCAATGCCGGCCGCACCCTCGGCGTGCCCACAGACTGTCTTGATGCTTCCGACCAGTAGTGGTGTGGTGCCTGCTTCCTCCTCTGTGGCGTTGCTCCCGCCGAAAAAGGCCGAATGTATAGCTTCGGCTTCGATCGGGTCTCCGGCCGGAGTCCCCGTTCCGTGAGCCTCAAAATAGTGGGGCCGATCCGTCGGCCGATCGGGGTCTAGCCCGGCCCTTCGGTACGTGTCGCGGATGAGGTTTGATTGCGCGCTCGCACTTGGCCTTTTTGTAGCCGATGACACGGCAGTCAGCATCTGCTTTTACTTTGTTTGTCCTCTCGAGTTGAGTACTGGTTTTGTTGTACAAAATAAAGGGGGAGGAGTTGTTAGCTTACATGGTGATTCCACGCGTCTTGCCGTCCTGGTTGACCCCCGTCTCTCTTATGACGCACTCAATGTCGTCGCCGTCTGCCATGGCGTCGCAGAGTCTCTTCATGACAATAGTCGCCACGCCCTCGCCTCGAGCGTAGCCGTTAGCATCGGCATCCCACATGCGCCCCTTGCCGTCGGGGGACAGCATCTGCAGCTTGCTCTCGCTGATGTACGTGACGGGGTCCATAATCATGTTCGACCCAGCGGCCACAGCTACCCGGGATGCTCCCGAGCGCAGGAGCTGAACGGCCTGGTGTACCGCCACGAGGCTGGAGCTGCACGCCGTGTCGATCGTCATGCAGGGGCCGTGCCAGTCGAAGAAGTAGGACAGGCGGTTGGAGATGAGGCTCCTCGCGGTGCCGAGAACGTGGTACGTCCCCGTACTCTCGGGATCCCGCATCATGGACTGCTCATACTCGGCGATCATCATGCCGACGTAGCATCCCGTGTCCGATCCCCTGAGCCCCTCTAGTGTCTGCCCTGCGGCCTCGAGGGCCTCGTACGTCGTCTCCATGAGCAGACGGACTTGCGGGTCGAGGACCGCCGCCTCGGCCGCGCGTATCCCAAAGAAGCCGGCGTCGAATCGACGTTCGACGCCGTCCCCTGAGAGGAAGTATGACCTCATGTCTTTGACGTTGCTGTGGCCGTGGTGGAACGGGTCGGGATGGTGAAAGCCCTCGGCGCTGAAACGTGCCCGGGGCAGAGGCCCGCCGACGTCTCTGGGATCACGGAGCAGCTCCCATAGTCTAGACGGCGTGACAGACTCGCCGGGGAAGCGGCATGCGCTGCCGATGATGGCTATGGGTTCGCGGTCACAGAGTGCCATCGCGAAGTGTTGGAAGAAGTGTGTTGTGACGGGGAAAAGGATGAATGGTGAGTTGATGTTCGAATCCCTTCAGAATCTATTACTGCCGTTCAACTGTTCTTGAGCCCATACTCGGCTTATATACGCAGCCGAGGTATGCCCCGTAATCTTCGCAATCATCGTGACCGGCCCGAGCCTCAAGGTGACGCTTCGCCGAGTGGGCTGTCGACGTTTCAGACGCGGTTCGTCCTGATGGAGAGCGATGCCGACTGTGAATGCCGAGCTCCAACTGCCAAGGGCGGTATAGGGGTGTGTCTGATTGTGCACGCGTGGTATGCTCCGTAGTGTAGACAAGATTGACATGACGAGGCCTTCATCCCGTTGCATTTGGCCGAGAGCCTCGTGACATGTCACGGATACCGTGAAGCATCCCGCTGATTCATACACATCAGCATGAATCCACTCGACTGGGCTTCCCCTAGTCAGTAATCTCGTCAGTGTCCCAGTAAATAAAGTTCTCCTCGACAGATCGAGCCAAGTCGGCCGGACTTCCACGATGAGAGCAAGTCCCCGAGCACCGAGTACGGACGCCGCAATGTGCGTCGTGGGGAGGCTGTGTGCAGGGCCAGAGAACGAGGGTCTTGAGAGATCTGGACAAAGGCAGACGGTTATCCGTAACCTGCTCTGCAACCATGTTCCAACCACTCGCTGTCGAGCCAAAGATGGGAGAAGCGTCACGAAACATGTCCCTAGTCTTCACGTACCTAAGCCGGACAGACGTCGAGGCGGCGTACTCCAACCCTCTCGGGCGTCTTGTCGTTACTCTCGTCATTATTCTCATCCCCCTTCTCTATCTCGTCCGACAATGGGCGTTGCCAAAGCCCATCCCCGGCATCCCGTTTCGTAGCGAAGCGTCGGGCCGCATCCTCGGTGACATTCCTGACCTGTTGAAGGCCATGACGGACCCAGAACACACATACATGCACTGGATCGAGCAGCAGATGCGAGAACTCGACACGCCCATCATGCAGCTGTTTATGCGTCCATTCTCGAAGCCGGTGCTGGTGCTGGCTGACTTCCGCGAGGCCCAGGACGTCCTCATGCGGCGCCGGGAATGGGACCGGTCAGACATGCTCCGCGACCTCTTTGGAGGCCTGATACCCGGCCACCACGCCCGGGAACGCACGAACGAGGTGTGGAAGTCCCACCGGCGTCTGTTGCAGGACCTTATGTCGCCGCCCTTCCTGAACAACGTGGCCGGTCCGGCCGTGTACGCCAACGCGCTCGACCTGATCCGCCTCTGGGACGTCAAGGCCGGCATCGCGCGCGGCCGACCCTTTAGCGCCCACGACGACATTTACAAGGCGGCCCTCGACGCGGTGCAGGCGTTTGCCTTTGGCTCCGACTTTGAGTACAACGCGACGAGGCCTAATCTAGACGTGTTGGAGGCACTCGATGGAGACCAGATTCGGGCGTTGCTCGGCGACGGCGACGACAATGACGCGCCGGTCGAGTTCCCCGAGGCGAAGCCGCACGAGGTCGTCACCGCCACCCTGCAGCTCGCCGAGTCGGTCGAAAAGGTTCAGGGTTCGCCGTCCATGACTCTGGCGTGGAAGCTCTTGCGCCTCACCCCGAGCCATCGCCGCGCCGAGCGTATCAAAGACGCCTACATCGTCACGGAACTCAGACGCGCCGTAGAAAACCGTCTCCAGCTCTCGGGTGCCCACGACGACTCGACTCCCGAGCCGCGTTCTGCGGTGGACCACATGACGCGCCGCGAGGCGCAAATGGCCGTAAAGCAAGGCAGAAAGCCCATCTTTTACTCGCAGGATATGATCAGCGAGGTAAGTAAGCAAAACACGCCAGCAGACTGCTGTGGCTTTTCCGAGGATTCGGGGGACAGGATTATGAAACTGTTGTGAAGCGAGCAGCAGGGCGGGCTGACCACAGGCGTTAGACCTTTGGCTTCGTCATCACCGGCCATGACACGACCAGCACGACGGTGCTGTGGGCTCTGAAGCGGCTGGCCGACAATCCTCTCCCGCAAGCGCGACTGAGGTCCGCCCTTCGTGCTGCTTTCCCGGGGGCCATGTCGGAGCGTCGACATCCTCGAGTACAGGAGCTGACAGGCACGAGCATCCCCTATCTGGACGCCTTCATGGAAGAGGTCCTACGCGTGGCCGGCACCAATGCGGCGGTGGACCGCCAGGCCACGACGGACACGCAGCTGCTCGGATTCCCGGTGCCCAAAGACACCGTCATGTTGGTCCTCACCCAAGGCTACAAGGTCAGCAGAGACGCCTTTCGGATCGAAGAGGGCCGCCGCAGCCCGAGCAGCCAGGCAGCCCTGGACACCGGCAGGGTCCGCAGCGACTGGGACGCCGAGGACGTGGCAAGCTTCAAGCCAGAGAGGTGGCTCGTCTCCTCTCCCTCCACTTCCCTTTCCCCCTTGCCGGAGAGAGTAGGACGAGCAGGACCATCAGGGGCAGGAGCAGAAGCAGGAGTCAGTTTCAACCCCGAGGCGGGGCCTCAGCTGGCCTTTGGCTTGGGGATGCGGGCCTGCTACGGCCGTCGACTGGCCTACCTGGAGCTGAGGATCATGCTCACCCTTATTGTGTGGAACTTTGAGCTTCTGCCCTGTCCGGATAGGCTGTCAACGTACAGTGCCAGGATCGGCGTCACGACCAAGCCGAAATCGTGCTACGTGAGGCTGCGGAAATTGGGGGATGATACTACTACCTAGAGACGGGCAGAGAAAGGCACACGTAGTACAACTAGTTCTCGTGCATGGATGGGTACAGAGGGGCTATGAGTTACGTAGACAACAAACACTGCTTCATGTCCTCCTCGGCCTGCTAATTGGCCAAGAACTGTGGCTCTACTCTGATACTACCTGTCCCTGTCGTTCAGTTTCTCTCACGTGATAATAACCCAGTGTTACAGGGGGATTCTGTCAGATTGGGTACTTAGGCCTACAAACAGTTACATCAGTAACATGTCTTGTGTGGGCCCACATCCTTTTGGCCATATGGTCAATTTGACAGATTCTAAGGGATTCCACGGGAAATCCGGGGATTTCAGGGGGAAACTCTATTCTGGAAGATTCCGGGAAATAAACTACGAAAGTAAAAAGATATACGTACAGTAACTAGAACTTTAATAGAAAATACAAAATAAATAACTTAGAAGTATTGTATATTTTTATTATAATAATATTATATAAGTATACAATTATATAAGTATATAAAGAGATAGATTTTTATATATAAACTACTATACTAGATATATTTATTTAACTTTAAACTAATTTATATTTCTAATTTTTACTATTAGTCTCTACTATTTAGTTATGGAATAGACTATTTAAACTATTTATAATAGTTTGCTATATTAATACTATAGTAAACTAATCTTAACATATCTTAAATATATTTATAGAAAAATATAAAAATATCTTCAAAAACTTTATTTCGCCAAGATAATATTAGTTTAATCGTTAGGGTTACTATATACTATATATAATCTTATTATATAGATGCAAACTGGTGTTCTAGTAATTAGTTATTATTATCACTATATTATATAGTATATAGTAGTATATAAGACTCTAGATTTACAACATAGTAATTACTTACTAATTACTATACTATTAGATTATAGCTAGCGCCAGATATTAAGTATCTATAGCCAGTAGGTTATAGAGAGTATACTACTATATATATAGTAGTATATATAGTTACTATATACTTATTATATATAATTAGGGGGTAAAATCTAGTGTGTATTATATGTAACTAAATATAGCCACACGTACTACGCGAGGCTTTATTTTAACTGGGTTAAGTTGGGTGAAGCCTGTAGAGATACCACGAGTGCCTGAGGCTCGAATAGTGTAAACTCTGCCGCTCGAACATTTTATTTCTGATATACCCCTCCAGCCTTAAAGGCTGTATCTATAGGCTAGCTCTTTCAAATAACGTTAGTTTAAATACTCTATTTATATCTTATAAGAGATTCCTTTTACAGCTTTATTACTCTTATTAAACCTCCACTCCTATAGTAGGAAGAGTAACGTTATTTATAGACTATTTAGATATTTTTTATTATTTAGATTAAAGATACCTCTTAGTATCTTAAGTATTTTAGATACCCCTAAGCTTTTTTTTAACTATATTATAGTTAGAGTTAGAATTTATAAGTTCTAACTAGTAGTTAAGAGCTTTATTAAGGTTTTTAAATATTAATATAAGTAGCTTCTCTTAAAGTTCCTCTTCTTACTATATTTTCAGGTAGTTTAACTAGTTTATTATATTAATCTAAATAATAAAAATACTAAACTAGTGGCTTTAGAGAGGCTTTATAAAGTTAATAGTTATAAGATTTCCTGAGAGTATATAATTAACTTTAAAGTATCCTTACTAAACTTCTTACTATAGCTAGTAATTATAGATATTAATATACTATAATTTTATATATAGTTATATTATTTTAGTAGTTATAAAGTATATTATTTACTAGTTATTATACTAGATTCAGACTATTAGATAAAACTTATATTTCTTATCTCTACTGAAAATATTTATTATAAGGTTTACTTAAAATATAATAATAAGGTAGCTAGTGAAAATAGTTTCTTATATTACTTATAATAATACTAAAAACTTTACTTTAGTTATTAAGGTAATTATAATATCTTATTTATTAGCTTACTATACTATAAGGCTACTAAAGAGGTATATAGTATAGATTTAAAAGCTTTTTCAATTCTTACTATTATCTATAAAGTTAGTATTCATAATAATAATAAGATTATCCTATAAATTACTAAACTTATAGCTAAACTTAAGATAGAGGTTTTTAGTTTTACTGAAATACTATATTATTTACTTAATTTTAACTTAGTAGTTATCTTTAGGGTTCTGGTTGAAATAGGATAATTAGCTAGCTATATAGATAATATCTAGTTTTATTATAACTATAATATAATTAATAAAGCTAATATCTTATTGATAGTATTTAATCTCTATATAGGAGGTTTAATTATACTGTGGGAGGAGTTTTTTAGGTCTGGGGGGAGTATTAAACTATTTAATATACTATATATATTTTATAAGATACTTAAGAAACTTTTTAATATAAACTACTTAAGAAAACTATAGCTATTATAGTATTTAATTTTAAATAATCTTAATACTGAGAAACTATTATAGGTTTTTACCTCTCTTAAGATAATATTTCTTTTAGAGATCTACTAATAGTATAAATATTTTAAATACTTCTTCTGAGGGGAAGGAGAGTATATAGTTATTAATATAGAAGAAGAAAAGAATATACTCCTTAAGTTAGTAATATAGCTTTCCTACAGTAAGCTTAAAACTAAAGTATTTAAAGTCTGCCTCTAGATAATATTACTAGAGGAAAGGAGATTTTTGAAAGTTATAGAATATTTTATTTAGATAATAAATCTTTCTAAATTTTTAATAATTAGGTAGTATTTCTATATAAACTACCTTATTAAGTATTATATAGATAAAAATATTAACTATATTATACTGAAGTAGCTTAAGATTAAAGTGGTTAGTAATTATTATAAGAATTTGAAAAAATATATTTACTAGAGTAGTTATATAAGTTTTATAGTTATCTTATA
This sequence comes from Colletotrichum lindemuthianum, assembly GCA_001693025.2. Classification (NCBI taxonomy): domain Eukaryota; kingdom Fungi; phylum Ascomycota; class Sordariomycetes; order Glomerellales; family Glomerellaceae; genus Colletotrichum; species Colletotrichum lindemuthianum. The sequence continues at coordinate 16,590 of MASP02000295.1, read as the reverse complement.
GTTATTAGTTTCTATAAATAATAAGCTAAATCTTAACTTTAAGGAGGTATCTATACTTATTAAGCTTATAAATATAAATTTAGTAGTAACTTAGAATTTTCAAGCTTCTCGTAAAAACTTTACTAACCTCACTCCAGGAGTATAATTTAATATAACTTCTAAGATAAGCTTTTTCAGCTACTATTATAGTTTTAGTATATAGATAAGTAAATATTACTAAGTGAGATATAAGTAATAGTAATAATCTCTATTATAAGACTCCTAGAGTGGAAGTTTCTACTTCTCTATATTTTAAATACTCTCTATTATCTAATTTACTTTATAGCTGAAATTTATTTTTTAGATTTATAATAACTTTTTAGAATCCTCTTAAAGTTTAATTCTCTAGGATCCCCTCTAGTTAATAATTTATATAATCCTGTAACTATAAGTGGGAGTATTTAGGAGTATCTTAAAATAACTAAAAGATATTAGCTAAAAAGGTAGTTTCAAATAAAGACCTCCTAGCTACTTTAGTATAATATTTTATCTATTTTTCACACTTAATCCTCTCTAGAGGTATTTAATCTTCTTACCTCTCTATAGTTTTATCTATATAAATAAGATTATAGAAGAATATAATAGGTAATTCTAGAGGGATTAATAATATAAACTTTACAGTTTTATATAGGGTCTTAGAGAGCTTAGGGTTAGCTATAGTGTGGATATAAGATTATAAGCTCTTATAGCTACTTCCTGTATCTTTAGTATAAATAACTTTATTAGGCTCTTTATTTAAGTTTAAGTGAGTACTTAAGATAGCCTTATATGGCTTTACTGCAGCTAATTATTTTTATAACTAATAAGAGATTTTATTAAAGTTAGACTTCTTGAAATTATCTTATAGAGAGGCTAAATTACTATTAAAAAATATTATCTTATTATAAGAGATATTATAAGTTATAATAACCTTATTTTATAAAGACTTTTATATTTAAAGCTAGTTAGTTAAATTATAGCTAACTAAAAAGCTGATCAAAGTATATTCTTTAAGGTGGTTAAAGTAGTTATACTTAAGTTTTATATCTATAGTAAGAATAAAATATTTACAGCTGTATATATAAAAGTAGGTTAAGTTTAGCTTTACGGTATTATCTTTTTAAGTAATCTTATGAAGTTTTTAGTATAATATTTACTAGTCTAAAAAGCTTATTAGTGTGTAGTTATAGAGAAATACTGCTGCTTGTAAGGTTTTAGGCTAGAGATTGTGGGGTAATTTACTTCCTTCCCTTATAGCTTTTACGTAAGTTTTAATAATAGTTTTAATATACTCTACTTTACTATTTTAGTTTTATATATATATAGTGTGGATAGCTTAAGGTGAATATTTTAAGTAGTTAGGGTAGCTTTCAGCTTCTTATATTTAGAGATCTTATTATTATACTTAAAAACCTTAATATTAATATTATACTAGCGTTTAAGGAGTAAGATAAAGTTATTAAACGCTGTAGTTATAATAGTTTTAGTGTAGTCTATAAGATAAAAGTTCTATAAGTAGTTAGTAGTTCTATCTGTAAATATTAAGGAAGAGGTATAGCTACTATAATTTTAGTAATAAGGGTGAAAGTTGAATATAATATACTTTCTAGAGGTAGTATATAAGGTATTTTTATATTCTATATAGTAAATAATCTGTTTTACTTTACTAATACTGTAAGTTTAATATATTCCCTAAGGGGGCTAATATTTATTACACTTTAAATAACTGTTAGTAGTATAAATATTATGTATAGCTGAGATAAGGTAGTTAAGAGGCTCTCTCTCAGGATACTTTAGCTACTAATATTAAAGCTGTTTATTACTTTTTAGGGGTCTTTAAATAGTCTCTATAGTATATCTCTAGTAGTGATAGTATTTAGAAGAGAGTTTATATTATACTAATTATACTACTAGCATATTTAACCTCTCGTAAGATATATAGTATTTAAGGATTTATTAGCTATATTAAATATTAATAGCTGTAATCTCTAAATAGTTACTCCTCTGTAGTTAAGAGGAGTAATTTAATTTAGTATCTTATTAGTAACCTCACTTTTATAACTACTGAAAGGAGATAAGGTTTATAGCTAGAGAGGTATAGAAAATGATATTATAGAGATATAGTTTAGCTTCCTTACTTTCTGAAGTTATAATATAGATCTTAATATCTCTATAACTCTTAATAAGTATTAATTTAATATTATATTAAATATAATCTCTAGAGGGAGCTTCTTAGAGGATTATAAAATACTTAATATCTTAAAAAATATAAATTAAAATTTCTAAATTAAAGATAAATAAGTTTTAGAGAGGATACTACTAAGGTTCCTCTATATAGTAAGCTTACTATATAATATTATAGCTATTTTAGCTAGAGGGTTAGCTATATAGTTACTATTATCTAAAACTTTAGATTCTCTTTAAAAAGTCTGGATTTAAGGTAATTTATTATTTAATTCTCTCCTTAATTATAGTATTAAGAATCTAACTCTTATATATAAATAATAAATATATGTAATAATAATGTGAGAGTAAGTAGTATTTACTACACTTAAGAAGGTATAGAAGTTTATTTAAATTATTAAAATGGTTCTTACTACCTTAAGAGTTTAAGTTACTATCTATAGCTTCTGAGGTAGTATTAAATATTCTATAGCGAATTTTACCTTAATAGAGAGCTTTAGGAAGCTACTATATAGTTTCTATAATAGTTAAGATAATTTTATTTAGTAGTATTATATCTAATTAACTATAAACTATTAGTATATAACTGTAAGTACATAATTTAATTAGTAAGTAAGTTAGAAAAAATATAAAATTATTAATCTAAAATACCTCTATAATAGAGGGAGTATAGTTAACTATTTAAGTTTTATATATAGTATCTTACTACTTTTAAAACTATATTTCAGTTAATATTTATTTAGTAAGATACTTGATTTTGGGGGACTGGAGTATATTATAGTATATAGTAGCTATTTACTGGAGATAGAGGTTATCTATAATACTGAAGTAATTATAGAGGTTTATTAACTATATGTTGAGATCCTCCTCTATATTATAATAATGATAGTTAAGTATATTATTAATATACTTACGGATCTAAAATAATATATAAGTTTAGTTTAATTACTTATATTTATACTTTTAAATCTTTATATTATAGAAAGTATAGATAGCTATATAAGCTTTTAGATTTTTCTCTATAAAGTTTATAATATCCTGAGTATAAATCTTTTTAGAAGCTTTAAGTGGAAGTTAGAATTCCTCAGAGTAGGTTTACTCTATAGGGGTAAACCTATTAAGAATACTAGAGGAAGTTAAAATCTCTAGAGTATTTATTTTAAATATTACTATAAGTATTTTACTTTTTTTTACCTTAGGAAAGTTATATATAAGGAGCTTTTAAGAAGCTACTAAGTAGAGGCTCTTTTAAGTATCCACTTTAAGGTTAAGATAGTTTTATAGGTTGTAAACTTTAGCCTCTACTTTAAAGGAGTTATACTAAATAATCTACTAGTTAGCTTCCTTAAGTATTAAAATAGAGATATTTTCAGTAGATATCTTAGTGTTTAAGATATATAAAATTGTTATAATATATACTTTTTAGTCTAGTAGCTCTTCAGTATTATAAGACTCTTAATTATTATATATAATTAGGAGGTAAAATCTGGTGTATATTGTATGTAACTAAATATGGCTACACGCACTGCGTGAAGCTCTATTTTGACTAGGTTAAGTCGGGCGAGGCCTATGAAGACGCCACGAGTGCCTGAGGCTTAAACGGTGTAAACTCTGCCGCTCGAATATATTATTTCTAATAATATCCTATAGTATAAGATAACTAATACTTATAACTTTTCTTTTTATTATATATTCTAATTCCTATTTATTTACCTAAAAATAGTATCTTTTGTAATTTATATCCTTTTACCTAAATAATATCTAAGTATCTATTTATTTACTCCACTTAAGTTACTTATTCCTCTATTCGAATAGTTATATAGTTTAAATTAATAAAAATCTTAAGAATACAGTTTAAAGTAATCTTTATAAAGATATTAGTAGTAGTATTATCTCTATTAATCTACTATATCTTATAAAGCTTATAATACTTATTTAACTATCTTAATATTATAATATTAATTATTAGATACTTCTCTTTAATACTGCTAAGTTTTATAGGGTATTTATAAAGTAAGTATAAGTTAGTATATATAATAGTTAGAATTTAAGGAAGCTTTTAGTATTTGAGGATTTTCTTAAGTAATATAGCTATAATATAGATAAAGTCTATACTACCTACTATAATATAAATCTCTAAAGTAAGTATACTTCTGGTAACTTCTTTATTTTTAGTAAATAAATAGCATATAAGGTTACTATAGAGGTTAAACTGGCTATTACCAGTTATAGTCTTTTAGCCTAAAATTATCGTAAATTCCAGTTAAAATAAGAGGTCAGTATTATTAGTAAAAAAGCTTTTAATAAAAGCGTAAAGGTATATTTTAGAGAGGTTAAATAGTATAAAGTTAAGGCTTTAATTAAGATACTTTATTTACTACTTAAGCTGTTTGTTAAATATAGTAATATTATCACTTAAGAGTTATTACTTTTATACTGCGTGTGAGAGGTTAAATAGAGTCTCCAGTTAATATATAGAGGTAAGGTATATATTATATATATACTATTTAAGATATACCTTCTTGAGTACTTTAGGTGTAGCGTATATATTAATAAGAGCTAGCTTTTACTTTTAATACTTTTAGTATAAATAGAGGTAATTACTATAAAATAATAGGAAGCCTCTATTAAATATAAGAAATATAGTTTCCAAAAGTACAATGTTTAGCTTTACCTTAAATAAAGCCTTTTTAAGCTTCTTATCTTCCTAGTAAGAGAATATTATATTATAGAGGCTAAGGATATTATTAGTTTATATATTAATAAAGCTGAATATATTTTTTCAGTATATACAATAAGGAGGTATAGATTATATATTAAAGTTTCTATTTATAACTTCTTCTTATAGTATATGGAGTAAGTTACCTACCAGTAAGTTTCAGCCTTAGTAAAACTATAAAGTAGCTTAATAATAATTATTATAAAATTTAGAGGATATTACCTTTTGAAGTATAAGGATAGTTTTATTATAATATTATTACGTTCGCTACAGTTAGTCCCTATAGGTATATACTATATAACCCAGTATAGAGGGTAATAACATAAAGTTATTATTACCGAAGCTTTTACTTTATGCCACAGTAGTTACCCTACTCCACTCGTAATATAATAATAACTTTATACTATATAGAGGGTTAGAGTTTAAATCCTACGTAATACTAGATTATACCTCCCTAGGTTCACTACTACGTCCGACTGTAGTAGATATATATAGGTTACTCTTACCTCTTACACTACTATCTAGGTTTCCCTATATTATACCTAACTATTATTACTTAGTCCTCAGTAGAGGGTTATACCTCTTAGAGAGGAGATATAGTGTTATATTCACTATAGTTAGTCCCTATAGGTATATACTATATAATCTAGTATAGGGGATAATAATATACAGCTATTATTACTAAAACTTTTACTTTATACTATAGTAGTTACCCTACTCCACTCGTAATAAATATACCTTATAAGTTTTATTTTAGCTTAAGTGTAAACTTAAGTAATATTACGAAGCTATATTATTATACCTTCTTACTGGAGGAAAGTTAAAATTACAGCTAAAATTAATTATTAGCTACTCTATTAGATTATTAGTAATTATATTAAAATCTTAAACTAACTATAGTTTCTAAAACCTTAAATTGTAAGTCTTAACTTTTTATATACCTTATTAGTATCCACGATAATAAGTAATTTTATTACCGTTTAAACCAGTTGTAAGCTAGTATTAGCATAAATACTAACTAGGTAAACTTTACAGTTAGAACTATATATAGAGTGAAGAGCTTAGATACTACTATAGGTATAAAGTAAAAGTAACTAAATATACCTTATTAGTATTCTTATTTTTAACCTTATTAATAATATAAAACTTAAAATACTTATAGTTTTTATAGAGAATAGAGTTATATTAAATTAGCTTTATAATACTGTTATTAATAATATTGTTCACCTTCTTTTTAATTAACTTCTTTCAGGTCCTTGAGGAGTTATTAATACCTTCTGTTGTAGAGGTTATGAAGGAATATTTAGGATCCGCTATTATATTACCCTAGTTGCGGATGGCTGTATAAATTTGAGGGAAATTCCGTTTCTATTATAAAGGCAGTACTAAGAATAGTTTAGATACAGAAGAGCAATAGATTATAGAATATATAGCTTTCAGCCTTTTATTATATTCTATCTTTAAGAGGTTTATAAAAATTCTTAACTCTATAACCTTGGTGGTTACTTTCAGCTATATATATTAAGCTTTAGCCTTACTGAGGCTCTTGCTATATAGATTATTACTATAAGGTTTTCCTCCACTATAAAGTTAAATATTACAACCGAAAGTATAATTATCCCCAGCAATAGGTAATTGTATTACTATTTAAACTAATTATAAGTTAGTATTAGTATAAATGCTGTTACTAGGTAAATTTTACAGTTAGAACTATATATAGAATAAAGAGCTTAAATACCACTATAGGTATAAAGTAAAAGTAACCAAATTAATTAATTTCTTAAATAGTAAGCTAGATCTTATAATTATATCTTTTATATAGAGAATAGGTGAGAGTATTATATCTAACTACTTTATAGCTGTAAGATATACTATAAGATAAAGCCTTTAGCTAAAGTCTGGAGGTAGCAAGCTAACTATATACTGATATATTATAAAACTTAAAGTTTCCAGTCTAATTTAAGATATTTAAGGTTAAGGTAATAAATTACTAACTACTTAAGGAGGGAGAATATTTTTGTTTCTTATTATAGGGATAATATAAGATGTTAGCTATATATTTAAGGTTTTGGAAATAACTGTAGATAAAATTAAAGTGGCTATATAGAATTATAGACTTCTATTTACCGTTAGGTTACCTATTAATTTTTAGCCTAGCTGAGGGTTAGTATATAAAGCTATAAGTATTAGCTTTTATAAAGCTATAGCTACTGCTATATTATTATTAATTTCTTATTTATTACCTTTAAAATACTATTTTATACCTATTAATTAAAATTCTTAAGGGCTATAAGGTAGCTAAAGAATATAAGTCTTACTATAGGTAGCAATAAGAGGGTATAGCTCTTACCAGTCCTTTATCTCTTACTATATATATATAAGAGTTTAAAGTAAAAAAGTTATTATATAAGAGGTATTAAGGCTATTATATACTACTAAAGTGATATTAATAGTATACTTAGTATACTTATAGTAGATCTCCTCTATAGTCTTATATATAGCTTAAGTGTAGGTAATAATATCCAGAGAGGAAGTTAAACTTTCCGTAAGGTATAGATATATTCCAAAAACAAATAGTATAAATATAAAGCTATTTAAGTTGGTAATACTATTAGTTACCTTATATAATACCTAAAGGAATACCGGTTAAGTGATAGTAGGAAGCTTTATATAGTAAATCTTATATATATAGTAGTAGCATATATAGTAACACTCTACTTAACTAATACTATAATATATCTTAATAGATATAATATAAGTTATTAACTCTATAGTTTTAACCTTTTATCTAACGTTTTTAGATTAAAAAGTTATATTTATATTAGTAGTAATAAAATTAGGAGAGCTCTGGTATATATTAATTTAATATACGTTGGGATATCTTGTATTTAAGCTTTACTAATATATTAGGTAAATATTAAGTAATATTAAATATTATAGTAATATTAATAATATAAAGTATGTTACGGTTATTAATATAGATAATATTAATAATAATCTTACAGTTAAAGTTAATATTATTCTAAATAGTAAATTAAATGTATAAGGAAGCTACACTATATATTTAGCAGTAGTAGTAATACCTCTTAAGAGTCTTAAGAGTATACTATTTAACTGGATATTCCACCTTATCAAGAATATTATAGAGATATACTATAGCTAGATATTAAAAATAGTGGTAAAGCTTCTATATTTCTATTTCTATAACGTATATAAAGGTAATTGTTTTCTCCTTATTAAGACGTATCTATAGATATTTCTATTTTTTAATAATAAATATAACTTCTTTATCCTAATAGAGTTTATTATAAACATTATTAAATATAATACTAAGATAATTTATATCTGTAAGAAAAAGGAAGAAGAATATATTATAAGAAATTATATAAAATATAATAATATTAAGTAGTATAGATATATTAACTATTTTAAGTATTATAATAGAAATAGCGTCTCTAAAATATATTATAACTAGTTTATCTTATAGAAGTAGAAGGATAATAGAAGAAAAGACTAACTACTTAAATATAGTAAACTAAAAGTATTAAGTAGTTAAGAAGATAGTAATATCTAAATTAGGTAAAATATCTTAAAATACTAAATTCAAGTAATAGCCCTTAAGTATAAAGATATATATAGAAGTAATAATACTATCTATAAATTTACTACTAGTGGTAATATTCTTAGTGAAAATATAGATTACTATCTAATTCTGGAGGATTCTGGTAATTTTACCTTAATGTAAAGTAATAAGCCTCTTACTGTAAAATAATATAAAAAACGCCCCTAGGGTAAATTCAGTAGAATAGTTCCTATTAAGATTAATATCTATTTAATATTATATTATAATATTTTTATTAATATCAACCTCTAGTGGAACCTTAAAGTTATTATTATTAAGGTTATTAATATTTTTATAGCTTGTAAGGAAGGTTAAGTATATAACTATTAAGTATACTTTAGGGTTAGTAGTTAACTTATACTTATTAAATAAGATATATCTCTTTTTAAAAATATATCTTATAAACTAATAACTAGGTTTACTATATATATAGTATTTGTAATTAGTATAGCTATATATAAATATTAGAGGTAAGTAATAGCCACTTAGAGTATAAGGTTATATATATATAGATATATAGTTATAATCTTAAGAGTTACCTTAAGGTAAGTTATATATATAGTTAGTCTAAAATTAGTCTCCAGCTACCCTCTGGTAGTTATCTTTATTATCTTATATATATTATATCTTTTAGATTAATATAATATTACTTACGGCAAATTATAACTAGCTATAGAGATTCTGGAAGGTTGCTATAAGGCTAAAAGAATTAACTAATAGTTTAGTATATTATATTATATATTTATTAGCTGGAGGTGGAGAATATTATCTATTTAGACTTTAGCAGGAAAGATCTTTTAGATATATATAAACTTTAAAATTAGAAGCTAAAAAGCTTCCTTTTTGCTTTTACTAGGATTTTCAGTAATAATATTTTAAAAGGTAGTATTTTGCCAGTTCGAGAGGTAAAAATATTAATTTTTATCATTCTTAAAGTAATTCTTAACTTATTATACTATTTAGTTAAATAAAAGGTTAATACTTAAGTTACTTAAGTAGTTAAAGTAAAACTTAAGAGTGTTATCTTTAAGTATAATTAAAAAAAGCCCTACCTATATATAATATAGAATATTAAGCTTAAAGTAGTAATTGTAAAAAATATTAATCTCTTACTTAAGGATATTATAGAAGCTTCCACTGTACTTTATATCTTTATTATATAACTTTATAAGGTTTATAGTATTCTCAGTGGATATATTATTAAAAGGGATAGTAGTAGTAATATAAAGGGAATACTTATAATACTTAAGTTAGTTTTAACTATAATCTTAGTAGTTCTCTTAATATTAGAGAGGCTTTAAGATAGATAACTGGGGGGCTAGTAAGATTAATAGCTATAAGAGAAGTTTCTTATCTTACGCTAAAAGTATATAGGCTACCTAAGTTAGCTGTAAGTATCTCCTCTTAATCTTTTATAATAAAAGTATTACTAGTATTATATTTTCAGCTTTAGGTTTAACCCTATAGGAGGATAATATAGAATACTACTTAATAGATATTATATTATTAAGAAGATTAGGAAGATACTTAAGGTTAACTTTAAGGGCTGGATACTACTAACTAACTGCTATAATATTTTTAAGAATCTATATATTAAAATCTTCTTAGTTAGTAAATAGTGGAAAATGGATATAAATATAGCTACCGGTAATAGGAATCTTAATTTTATAGTTTATAAGGTAATTCCTAAAGTGGTATATAATTATTATATAATTAAGTTACTATATTATTTTAGGCTAATCTTTAAAATTACCCTGGAATATTTAAAAACGCTTTTAGCTATATGTCCCCAGCTTTTTATATAAAGCTATATAGTAGGTAATATAATTAGAAACTTATATAGTATCATTTATTATAATATTAATATAGTTAATATTTTAGATCCTACTAAACAGCTTAATATCTAAGCAGTAGAAGACTTTTATAAATATAATGATATCTATATAGGCTATAATTATAGGGGCGGAGGTAGGTATATTTAATAAGGATATTTTAGCTTTAGAGGCTATATTAGACGTTATTATAAAGGCTGGAGGAATATAAGGTAAGGGAGAATTATTAATTTAGCTGCATTTATATAGAGAGATATAGGGAAAAAGCTTTCAAGAGTCTATATTAGTCTCTTAAGAGGTTAAGGCTAAAGATACTATAAATCTCTAATGCTCAAAGATTTAGTAAGGCTTAAAAAGTGATTATTACGTTTACTAAATATACTTCAGTTATTAATACTGAGGGCGTAATTTTAAGTTTCAGTAAAGCTATAGGAAATATCTTAATTTTAACTATAGTGAAAATCTAATCTTAAGTTTTAGTAATAATCTCTTTAAGAAATTAGTATATAATTTGGAGGCTTCCGGTAGGATTATAAAGTGGGGAGAGTTTAAAGTATCTAAGTAATAACCTCACGATCTGTCGCCTTATATAAACCTTAGGTGTAGGGTTTTATAATTACTTCTTCTGATATAATAAGTTTTACTGATTTATAGTATAGTAATAATTAGGAGGTTAACTACTAATTAGTATTAGTTTAATTATTAGGATTATTACATACTGTATATAATCTTATTATATAGATATAAACTAGTATTCTGGAAATTAGGTATTATTATTACTATATTATATGGCGTATAATATTAGATAAAGCTTTAGATCTATAGTATGGTAATTACTTACTAATTGCTATACTATTAGGCTATAGCTGGCGCCGGATACTCGGTATTTATAGCCAGTAGGCTATAGAGGGTATACTGCTATATATATAGTAGTGTATATCGTTACTATATACCCTACGGTATAGCGTAACTAACAGATATATTTAAAGAAACTATAATAAAGGGTTTACAATTAATATAGTAATAAGGAAGTTTCTATTAAAATAGGTAGGAAAATAGGTATAGTAAATAATCTATATTTTAGAAGAAACGTTATTAAATAAAAGTAAATTTCTTAACGTGAAGGCTTTATGAAAATAATTATAATAATAATGGTAGAATAGAGAAATTCTCGGTAATTATCTTAATATTATTATTAATAAAATCAAACTGTTATCCATAGAGACATAGAGGGTTCTTTATAGAAGAGTTATTTTAAACCTCTAGCTATTACTGTAGGGAATCTCCAGTAAACCTCCGGCGAACTACTGGTTGTAGCCACAGCGTATTGGCCACTGTAAATACAGCATATAGGGCTCTGTAACTGCAGCGTATAGGCTATAGCGTAGCATACGCTACAGTATCTATTACAGCGCACAGGGTACTGTAACTGTAGCGTATACGTTACAGCATAAATAATCTGAAGTAAACCAGTAAACTCTTTATATAGTTAATACTTTAACTTATAAACCACTGAAGGTAAAAAGATAAAAGCTATATATATCTAAAGCGCGTCTTTTATACAATTTATTCCTTCAAGAAGAGTAGTATATTATCTAAAAGTTCCATGGAAATGAATAGAGATAAAATATTCTTAATATTCTTAGATACTAGAATAAATCTAACAGTTTCTAGTAGTTAAAGTAATTTTTAAGTCATAGGGGGAATAAACTACTTTATATAAGATCACTATTAAACTAGATAAATAATATAAATGAGTTAGAAGAACTTCATTTTAGTAGTATCAGGTATCTTACTATAAATACTCTAGAAGAAAGTAAATTAACTTACAAGTATACTTTATTGTAAATTTATTATTTATTTTTATACTTCTATATTCTCGATCTAAGAATTACAGATACCCTATTACTTATTAAAAGTAATATAATTATTATCTTGAGAAGAACTTTGAAGAATAGTTCGTAGATTTCTAGTTAAACTACTTAAGAATTACTACTTTCAAAGCAGATCAAATAAAACGTGGAATCTATATAAGTTACATATAAGCTCAAAGAAATCAAACTTATAATAAGAAGCTGGATCGAAAGAACTATTAACTTATATATTAGTAATCAGTTTAAGAATACTATTCGAATTTTACTACTAGTACTTATTACAGGCTATATCTAGATACTTAGCTACAGCTATACCTACGTATTCGAAGCTAATTCTTTCGACTAGGTGGGGCTCTGGTAGGCTCTATATAGTATTATATATACAGAATTTTCCAGATATTTATAAAAGCTTCTTTGGTACTTCCTAGTTTCAAATAAAAAGTATTTTACGCTACCTTCCAGTTTAATAAGTTTAAATCCAGTTCTTTATATATTTCGAACTTAGTTTTATTTACCAGAAACATTATACCAAATAAAGTATAGCTTTCAACCAGTGAAATATAGAATTTAGTTAAGCAAAACCTCTAGAATATAATATTATATAATAGGTAACTAACTTATATATAAAATAATAGAGAGTATTGACAAACCTCAGAACGTTCCAACAGATAGTGATTCTATAAGTAAATTCCTTTAGTAGCAGTTATAATATACTTAAAGTTTTCTTTACTAAAGAATTATTAAGTATATATATAAGTAAGTAAGATAAAATGTTTAGTAAGTAGCAATTTCTAGGTAGCTATTATAATAAGTATCTGTAATTTATATTAAGATACTTCAGTAACGTTTAGAATAATATCTATTAGAATATTAGCTCTTAAGGTTAATAATATTACTATATTTATATTAGTAATTTATTACCAGAGGAAGTTTCTTTCCTTATTTCGAAGGTCTTTAGAAACGAAAAAGAAATACTAAATATAAGCTTAATAAATAAAGGTTAAGCTTAAGATTAATTACTATTTCTTTCAAAATAATCAGAAATACTGGTATCTAACTTACTTTTATTTAGACTTTAGTTTCTAGCAGATAGTTAAAACTTTCTATATAGTAAGAGTATTAGAGAACTTCTATAATTTAGATAATTCTAAAAGTTACCTAAATACAGTTTACCTTAATATAAATAAATAACGTTATATTATTATTCAACTATAAAGTTACAGGTAGAAAAAAGAAAATACCTAGTTACTTTTCTACTTTAATTTAAGAGAATTCTAATAAATACTAAAGAATACTTATAGCTAAATATAATCTAGATTTTTCTACTGAGAGCTACCTTACTTTCCTACCTGAAGAAACTACTTATTATATTAAATCGTTCTATCAAGTATAAACTCTAATTATCTAAAGTTTGGAATATAGTTTAGACGGCTAACTATATAAAAATATTAATTTGCTATTAGTTACCCTACTAAAGATTCACTATTTATAATATAGAGGGTAATATTATAATAACCGGAATAATTAAGAAGAAATAATTGTACTGAAGCTTTAGTAACTTCTTCTTTACCCCTAGAAAAGTCTTCAAGAATTACCAGAATATTTACTAATACTATAGATTTAGGAAGAAAGTCTTCATTTATAGACGCTATATAGTATAAAGTATTTAGTTACTTTTGCTCTATACCTGTGGTAGTATCTAAGCTCTTCACCCTATATATAGTTCTAACTGTAAATTATACTTCGGGATACTATCCATGCTATAGTATAAAGATATAAAGAATTTATAATTAAAATTATAAAAGCTATAGCTACTATAAATCTTACTGGAGATAACTAGGGGAAAAGTAATATTCCACTTAGTAATAATAGGAATTTGGAAAGAAAGGAACTTTAGAGTGAAGTTAGATCCTAAAGCTAACTAATGTGAAAGTAATACAATAGGGAATATAATAAGAAAGAGAATAGGTAAGTAACGAATATTTAGCTACTATTAAACTAAATTTAATCAACATCACCTTATTCATATACTTATTAACATAAACTATATTATTATTATTATTAGTATTAAGACCTTTCTTATAAAAAAAGCTTGACTTTTAACTGATTGATAAATTAAAGACATAAGTGAAGGAATATACTATTAAGCTATTACTTAGTAATACCTAAAGGGTAATTGTTTTAATACTAGAAGTTAGTAGCTATACATAGAAAATCTATATCTATATTATAGAGGAACTTGAGCCACTTCTATATTTCAGATAGTTTGAAATACAAAATAGTTATATTATTCATAATACTGAAGCCTAAGAGATAGCCTATAGAGAGGGTAGTATCATAATCTACTTAGAGTATTAAAATAAACTAATATAATTTAAAGAAACTTAGTTAATTGACCTACTTAAAATTAATTTATTAATCATTTTATATTAGTATGCTATATAATATACTAGTGAGATACTAAATTACCACCAGATTATATCTATTAGTTTAGTAAATATTAAGAAAGTATTACTTCTAAAGGTAAAGGTAAACCGAAGGAATTATAGTTTTATAAATAATTTAGAGAAATTCCCAGACGTTTCCCACCTATATCTTACGTTCGCTATAGTTAGTCCCTATAGGTACGTATTATATAACCCAGTATAGGGTATAATAATATAAAGTTATTATTACTGAAGTTTTTACTTTATACTATAGTAGTTACCCTACTCCGCTCGTAATATAATAATAACTTCACACTATATAGAGTATTAGAGTTTAAATTCTATATAGTATTAGGTTATACTTTCCTAAGTTTACTACTATACCTAACTATAGTAGGTATATAGAAGTTACTCTTACCTTCTACACTACTACCTAAGTTTCCCTACGTTATATCTAACTATTACTACTTAGTTCTCAGTATAGAAATATACCTCTTAGAGGGGAGATATAGTGTTATATTTACTATAGTTAGTCCCTATAGGTATATACTATATAACTCAGTATAGAGAATAATAATATAAAGTTATTATCACTGAAGCTTTTACTTTATACTATAGTGGTTACTTTACCTCACTCGTAATACTATATATAGTATATTAGCTACCTTCCAGTTAACTGGAAGTTGATTTTAATATTCTACTAACTTCTAATAATAAGAAATAGAAACTTAATTCTCTGTGGGAACCTCTTTATAGTATATTTAAGGAAGGATTTCTAATACTTAAGAAAATCTTCAAGAATCTACTAATTAAAAAGTTTATTAAGGTAAGTAACTTCTCTACTAATATTTTCATTCTCCTAATAAGAAAGCAAGATAGAGGAATATACTTCTATATAAATTATAAAGTTCTTAATATAATTACTAAGAAGAATTATTACCTCCTTCCTCTTATATTAAAGATCCTCTTGAGGATTACTACAGCCTACTAATATACCAAGCTTAGTATTATTTCTGTGTTTTATAAAACCACAATTAATGAAGTAAATTAGAAGAAAATAGCTTTTTATATATATTATAGTTTTTATGTATATAGATATTATACCTCTTTAGACTTACTTATATTTCTACTATACTCTAATAATAGGTTAATAGTTACCTATAGTAGTTTCTAAATAACCTTATTATAATATATATTAATAACACTCTTATTTATACTAATAGTATATAATAGAAGTATAAGTAGAGGATGTACTAGATTTAGCTACTTTACGAATATAAATATGAAGTTAGATCTTAAAGAATATAGGGTTTTAGTTATTAGTTAAGTATATTAGGTAAAGTATATTATCTTAAAACATCCTTTTTATAATCTAAAGAAGTTGGAAGTTATTACTAATTGGTTTTCATTGAAGTTACTAAAAACAATTTATAGTTTTCTTAAATATATAAAGTATTATAAGGTTTGTATAGTATTAAATAATACTATTCTAAAATCCTTAAACTAACTAACTTGAAAGTATACTTCCCTTAACTAGAAGCTTAAGTAAAAGAAGGGTTTCCTTACTTTAAAATATTTCTTTACTATAAAGTTGATGCTATAAATATTTCAATTTAATATTCTAACTATACCAGAACCTCACTATTTTAAATCTACTTTAGATTATATAATAATTTAGAGTATTATAGCTGGGTAAGGTATCTAATAGCCTTCTACTTCTAGATACTAGCTTCTACTAGATATAACTACTGAATTTATAGTAAAGAACTCCTTATAATACTAATTTACTTATAAATATAAAGAGTAAAGTTATTAAGTACCGGAAAGTTCGAGACTCTTACTAACTTAGGGTTAATTAAAATATTTAGGCTCTAGGGGGAGTATAGTTATAAGGTTGAAACTTAAAAAAATTAAC